>LPNX010915584.1:161304-331304 GCA_001517045.1 Pseudotsuga menziesii | reverse complement strand
GATGAAGATGATGATGATGATGATGATGATGATGACAAATATGATGATGATGATGATGAATATGATGAAGATGATGATCATGATAATGGAGATGTTGATGAATTGGATGATGATGATGTTGATGATGAAGATGAAGATGTTGATGATGATGACGATGAATATGATGATGATGATCAAGATGATGATTGTAGGGTATGCTCTAAATGGGAAAGATGAAGAGGCTCTCAAGATGCGTTGGCAAGCATTGATGATGGGGATGAGGCCGAATGATTTTACTTTCTCGATGGTGCTTCTGATTTGTGCAAACATCATGACTTATGATCAAGGTAAGCAAGTTCATATCCTCACCATAAAATATGGATTTGATTCATATAATTTTGTGGGTATTTATCTAGTTAGCATGTCTGCAAAATGTCGGTTTGTTTCTAGTTTTGTTCATTCTTTTTGGGAATCATGTAAAACTTCCCATTGACAATTCAAATCTAGAATGTGAATGTTTTTAATAGGATATGTAAGTGGCTATTGTGTTAATTATAATACAATAATTGGTGCTCTGTGGACTCAAAAACCCAATTCTCTTAGGTGCCAAGATAACTCCATGCCGTGTTTTTTCTTTAAAGGGCCACCAGGTATTCTATTTGAGAGGAATCTATGTTGGTTGGTGCCATTTCAACAACCATTTCGAAAACAAGGCTGTAACGACCCTATATCAACACACTTCCACATGTTGCCTACAGTCCACAATAAACTGCAAACTGTCAAACTTTGGCAGCCCTCCCTACCTGTAACCATAGTAAACATTGAACTGAATCAAAGGTTAACTATTAGTTGGATGGTGATATTGTTTAATAGAGGTTAATAAAGTCTGAAAATTTAAATTATTTGGATAGCTACAAGTCTGGAACATACATTTGGTGGTTGTCCTATATTGCTAAGAATAGTGTTCAACGTTTGGAGTGGTGTGGTTTACATTGAATGCAAAACTAAAACTCTTATACACCTTACATTGGTAACCTTCACTACTGCTATAAAATTGTCATAATTAGAACTGTCATACTATATTATTACCGCTATATTTATATGAGTCCTCATACTTGAATGGAAGGTTATTGGTTGGTTAAATACTACAGTTGAATTGTATATGGTTACACAGCTAATGATCTCTTGTATGCTAAAGTGCTACTAGATGACCTTGCTACTAATTCCATATATCTTAAATTGATTACATTGACTTGATATCATTTACATTTGCATATATAAGCACTAAATCAACTTAGTATGTCTTCTTCTGCTGCTATAAAATTGTCATAATTAGAACTGGCATACTGTATTATTGCTGCTATATTTATATGAGTCCTCATACTTGAATGGAAGGTTATTGGTTGGTTAAATACTGCAATTAAATTGTATATGGTTACACAGCTAATGATCTCTTGTATGCTAAAGTGATACTGGATGACCTTGCTACTAATTCCATATATCTTGAATTGAATATATTGACTCGATATCATTTACATTTGCATCTATAAGCACTATGTCTTCATAGTATGTCTAGTGGTGTGGTTTACATTGAATGCAAAACTAAAACTCTTATACACCTTACATTGGTAACCTTCACTGCTGCTATAAAATTGTCATAATTAGAACTGTCATACTATATTATTACCGCTATATTTATATGAGTCCTCATACTTGAATGGAAGGTTATTGGTTGGTTAAATACTACAGTTGAATTGTATATGGTTACACAGCTAATGATCTCTTGTATGCTAAAGTGCTACTAGATGACCTTGCTACTAATTCCATATATCTTAAATTGATTACATTGACTTGATATCATTTACATTTGCATATATAAGCACTAAATCAACTTAGTATGTCTTCTTCTGCTGCTATAAAATTGTCATAATTAGAACTGGCATACTGTATTATTGCTGCTATATTTATATGAGTCCTCATACTTGAATGGAAGGTTATTGGTTGGTTAAATACTGCAATTAAATTGTATATGGTTACACGGCTAATGATCTCTTGTATGCTAAAGTGATACTGGATGACCTTGCTACTAATTCCATATATCTTGAATTGAATATATTGACTCGATATCATTTACATTTGCATCTATAAGCACTATGTCTTCATAGTATGTCTTCTTCTTAATGGTTTGAATTTAACTCCAAGGTTAAACGAACCATGGGTTTGATCGGAATCGGCCAAAGAATCCGATACGGATTCTGCACTCATCCCAAAATCATGAATCGGGGATTCAGAACCCTAACCCTAATTAAACTTAATTATCCTATGTAAGCAAATTTATATTAGTCAAAATGAGGTGGAAGAATCCGATGAAGAATCCAAGAATCCGATTCGGGTGCGGTTAGGCCTAGGGCCGAATCCGGTAACTATGTTTAACTTTGCAGTTGCAAATTCTAAGTGTAGGAAAGTGTTGCGATAGAAGAACATAATATTACCTCTGTGTTTTGTTGTTTCTTATGTCCAAGATGGAAGAATCTTCTACTAGGGGGAAAAGAAGCAACAATGAGTGCTTCCTAAGAAGAAACCGAAGCCTGAACCTGAGGAGACAAAATTCAAGTTCAGGGTTTTGCTTCTTAATGGTTTGAATTTAACTCCAAGGTTACACGAACCGTGCGAGTGATCGAAATAGGCCAAAGAATCCGATACAGATTCGGAACTCATCCCAAAATCAGGAATTAGGAATTCGGAACCCTAACCCTAATCAACTTTATATTAGTCAAAACGAGGTGGAAGAATCCGATGAAGAATCCGAGAATTCAATTCAAGTGCGGTTAGGCCTAGGGATGAATCCGGTAACTATGTTTAACTTTGTAGTTGTGAATTCTAAGTGTAGGCAAGTGTTGCGATAGAAGAACACAATATTACCTCTACGGTTTACCATTTATTGTGTCCAAGATGGCAGAATCTTCTACCAAGAGGAAAAGAAGTAGCAATGAGGGCTGCCTTGGAGTGCTTCCTAAGGATAAACCCAAGCCTGAACCTAAGGAGAACAAATTCATGTTAAGGGTTTTGCTTCTTAATGGTTTGAATTTAACTCCAAGGTTACATGAACCATGGGTGCGATCGGAATCGGCCAAGGAATCTGATACGGATTCGACACTCATCCCAAAATCAGGAATCAGGGATTCAGAACCCTAACCCTAATTAACCTTAATTATCCTCTGTAAACAACTTTATATTAGTCAAAACGAGGTGGAAGAATCCGATGAATAATTCGAGAATCTGATTCAGGTGCGGTTAGGCCTAGGGCCGAATCCGGTAACTATGTTTAACTCTGTAGTTGGAGGATGTCATTGAAAAGATGTCGGTCGTCAATTTTGTAAGGACTGTTAGGAGAAAAGTTGATAGATAAATAATAGAAAAGGAGTCAAGAAAGATCCACTGGGGTCCGCAAGTCTATGTGGAAGATGCAATGGGAGAACGAATAAAGATGGAAACATCACCACTTGTGTATAGGTCTAGGAATGGATTATTTATTTAATTTATAAATTTACTTGCCAGCCAACACAGTGGTTTTCCATTTATTAGGACAACTCTTTGAAAGCGGTATGGGCCAATGGACCTAGCGAAAGGCGATTGATAAGGTAAGGGTTCTTGCATTGCCTACATTCTCCCTAGGCATTAATATTTATATCACTTGCTTGTACCTTTCGTCGAATATAACTTTGCTATTTTCGTTTCTAGCCTCTTCATCATGCTTCCTATCCAATGTTTGTATAGAAACATAAAAATATCAAACTTAACTGTCTTTGTTGTGCTCTTGTTGTATCATTCCCTACTTTTAGCACTCTTATGTTCTCTCTGTGCATTGCCCACCTCTGTTTTTTAACCACTTTCCCTCTATCATAACTATTTGTTTTTAGCTTTTGGCTCCACTTCTTCATCACTTCTTTAAATTACTATTCAAAATTGTGTTTTATTTTTCATTTTCTACCAAAAGCTTGGAATTTTTTGTTCTCATTTATTTTCTTCCAAACCAAAATATTGCAAGAGAAGCCTTTTTTGGGTGGAAATGGAGGTGCTTTTCCTGTCGTCCAATCTTCTTCCAACCTTGTCATCAGGAAGAGGAGTCTCGAGTTTTAAAACCTAGTAAGACCAATTAGCCTTTATCCTCCATCTCTGAAGCTACAAATATCTAATGTCTAGCTTAGGATTTTCATATTGAAGATTTCTGTAGTGGATCTAATTATTAAGGAGCATATTGGGTTTGAACCATTCAACCCTATCTACTCTTTAATCACTAAAGCCTCCATGAGATCCTCAATTGACCCCATCTACCTAACTTGGATTTGTTAGGCACTAAACACAGCTTTTATGCCATTTTAAATCTTAATTCATCTTTCATTTTCTGTTTTATAAGATCTGAAAATTTCTGTCATTTACATGTATTAAACTCATCCCTAAAACATCAAATCGCATGGTAGGTTTGCCCCAGTTTGTGGTTGGGAATTACCTTCTGGAAATCTGCTCTGTAGCACTGATTAAATCTGGTCTAAAATAGAATTAAAAGGTTGATTTGCAAGGTTGAAAACTTCAGATTAATAAGTGAAATTCCTAGATCTTTCCTATTTTTAGCCTCATGTGTACCTTATTTCAAATCTAACAAAAGGTTAAAAAATTCGGCTGTCACAAATCTTGGTTGCTGGTTGGAAAAGACATATCATTTGCAAGTTTGTAGCAGCATTTAATTTATTAATTCAGATCTCAAATTTGAGGATATTTTCACATATACACTAATAAATTCTCAAACCCTGATTCTTCACTACTTAAATCCCTTGTAGCATCAACTAGTCCATTGATCGTATCAATCCATTTAACATTTTCTTCTAGAACTAGATCTTGTAATTGCAAATAATACATCTCAATAGAAGCTAGAGCCTAGAACCTACTTCCTTTATAGGACAGATATGTTGTTAACATTTTCCATTGTAGATAACATTATAATACCTGCAACACCTATGATATATCCCACTTGAATGGTGGTAGAGAGACTTATTGTAATTTTTAGTTTCTATTATTTTATGCTTGGTTTTTCTTTTTTTCGTTGTTCTTTTCTATCACCTTTCTGTCTGCCTGACAAAAACTTTGGAAGTTCATAGGATGCACATTGGACCCAGATGAAACCATACAATTTTCATATTCATAGAGGGTGTGAATAAGACCATTCTGTAAGGACCCTATTTGGTTGTGATGAATAAGTATGGAAATATTGCAAGTAATTAGAAACCGACATGGAAATGTGTACATCAAACCAATATACAATAGATGCTATGTTTTGAATAAGTGCTTATAAAATTTAATCTAGGCATATAATCATGCCACTAGAAACAATTGAATGGGATAAGTTATCCAAGGTATTGATTTATCGACTGTTGATTCTTGAAGTGTATCTGTGGATTCGCTTGTCCATAGACACAAAAACTCCACGAGACTGCACATCAATCACAAGAACTTATTGAAGATCCAAAACTGTGGAAAGGAATGTGCCTTTCCACGGTTTATATTTTTTTTTAAACCTCCAAGTTTCGTCGCAATATTGACGAACTTTTTGCGCGGGTATTACAAAACCGTCGAAACCCCGGGTGGCTTTCCACAAATACCGTCGCTATAGAGACGCAGTTTCGTGGAAAAATTACCGTTAAACTTGCAGATTTCATTGATAGAGATTGGTTTCCACGGTTTTGCGTGGAAGAAATTTATGTTCAAATTCTCGACTTTGTCGATAGAGAGACAAACGTTCGTCAAAAGTGTTCCACGATTTTTCGTGGAAACAAAATTTTTCCTAGCAGTTTTTGGCCATATTTTCGTCGTTATATGGAAAAGAAGCTTGTCGATATAGCGACAAAACGTAGAAAATGAATTAAAAAAATCAATTTCAAGGCCACCGTATAGAAGACATGTGGCGTCCAGTTTTCATCTCTATATCGAAGGCTTATAAAGTTTGTCGTTATAGAGACAAAATAAGTGGCACGAAACATCGCGACTGTTATTGTTGCAATTGAGACAAGAAACGTAGAAATAACAACGAAAAATCATCGCAAATTTAATCATATGTATTAGTGGGATAATAAAGCAATAAATAAATTTACATTTTATCACAATTAATATAGGATATTATAGAAGCTAACCTATTTCAAAATTAAGCTAATATATAAATAATATTACCTCAAAATTATTCTCTTATTCTTTTAGATCAATAATAACAAAAGTCTAGACATATCTCAAGCTATATAAAATTTCATAATTTTTCAAAATTAAGCTATTATAATTAATAATGAAGTTAGGTCTTGCTTTAGTATATAAACTAATAAGCTAATTAACCTAATTAGATTATTCAAACCAATTAAGATGATTAGGTTAAGACATTTTATACTAAACTAATAAACTAATTTATATTTAACAAAATCAAGCTAACTTATAAAAAATAACACTGTTGCATTCATTAGAACATATAGTTTCTTTTATAAATTACAATACTAAAAAATTAAGCTAATTAAATAAAAATTAAAATAATAAGCTAAATAAGTTATATTAAACTATTTTTTAATTTAGTTAATTAAACTATTATAGCAAAATTAAGCTAATAATTTCAGTAATTTAAAATTATTTAAATAAAATAAATAGGGCTTTGATAATTCAAATTTAGGATTAATTTATAATTAACAAACCTAATTAGACGATATTAAGAGATCTTATATTAAAATAATAAGCTAATCTATAATTTTATATATATATATAATTAGATTCATTAGAACATATACTTTTCTTTCAAAATTACAAGATTAAAATATAAGATAATTAAGCTATTATTAAATCTAGGTTTCTATTGAGTATTTATTTTTTCCTTTTACACCTACCGATCCTAGGTTGACTTTCACTGGGTTATATCATTTGCATGAAATTCATCACTTAGATTTGGGTTTGTGTATATCTTCTCACTTCATTTTGTTTTTAATTTGTATACCAAATACACCAAGTTTAATGGTCGTCCAACGAACTAAGTAAAGTATGTCCCTTGACTTGGATAAATCCAATGTTAGATAATTGTAGGGTTCATGGGTAAAGTACTCACTGGTGTGCGCTTTACAGGTATTTAAAGAATAATAAATACGGGATTAGATTCGTGTTTTAGGTAATATTTCCCATACTCCACCTTCAATCGCTCTTTATTGTGTTAGTTTAATTGTATGTCACGACTTATTGGTTTAAATGTTTGTTTTCTTGTAGATTAAGGGAATGGACTCGGTATTTGGAGGTAATCCTTTTTTATATTTAGTCATTGAACCTCGTTTTGGTGGAGGGTTTTTGTCGGAGGGGTGGTCGGAGGCGGTTTCTTTAGATACTAGTTTTTTGTTTGATGGTTTCGGAGGGTTGTTGGTTAAGTTTGTTTTATGTCTTGATATGCCAGGTGATCAAATTGGTGGTATGAATGTTTTATCAAGTGCGGGAGGTGACCATGTCTCAGTGCCTGTTTCAGATGCATTAAACTTAGGTTTGGAGAGTGGGTATGAACCTGTTCGGGGTTTTTCTTTTGACCATCAACGCTCGTGGGTTGATGTTTCAGGGCATTCGAAACGATTGAAACAACTCATTCGTAAGTTTGAAAAACCACTATTGTTGGTTGTTGGTGAGGATGTAGCGATGAATGAGATCGTTCTGACGAATGCTCTTACTCTGGAGGGTCGTTTCGGTGGTCGCAACGTCAATCTGTATGGTGTTAAGAAGTGGGTATCTGCCTCTTAGAAGGATGTTGTTTGTTCATGTCACGATGTTTATGTGCTTCCACGGGGGTGGCTAGTGTTCAAATTTCAATTTGAAGAGGATGTGGCCTTGGTCCTTGCGGGTGTTTGGAAATGGGATAGCTCCGGCCTGCTGTTGAAACATTGGACGCCTCTTTTCGACCCGCGTATGGAGAGGTATGATTCTTTGCCTATTTAGGTGAAGTTATCGAATCTTCCGTTTGAATTCTAGTCTATGGATTTTTTTAAATTGATTGGTAATACTCTGGGGACATATTTGGAGGCAGATTTATCTTTTTTAGAGTCAGCTGTGTGCTGCTTGGGGAAGGTCCTGGTACTTCTTGATCTTCGTAATGGGTTAGCAACATATATTGTTGTTAAAAGAGGGAAGTCTGTGTATAGTCAACCTTTGGATTATTTGAGGGTACCCTTCCGGTGCAATAAATGCCATTCTTATGGTCATATGATCTCCCAGTGTTGTCTTCCTTTAACAAAAATCATAAATACGTTATGTTTCTAAGACTAAGCCATTTTGGTGAGTTAAGAATGACAGAGTGCATTATGAGGTTCAACCTTTGTCTGTTCCGGATGTTGGGATGGAGGTTACATCTCATGTTGATCTTGTTCATCTATCTGATGGTTTCGGGATGGATTCGGGTTCCCATCCCCTTAATGTGGATTCATTTAAACCTCTATGTTTGACTTCATTAGTTGATTTTGCGAAGGGTCCCATATCTTAAACGAGAATTTGAAGGAATCTTTTGGTGCCCTGTTAGATGATGTTTATTCTTGTAAGTTTAACCCTTATGTTTATTTTTTGGGGGACTCAGGGTTTGTATCACCTATCAGAGATAGAACTGTTATTGGTACTGGTTATTTTCTTCGGTCATGCACTAAGGTTATGCAGGATCATTTTCGAATGTCACAATATGCTAGGTGTCTTTATGGAATCTCTTCTTCCTGTTTGGGACCTAGTGGTCTTCCTCCTACAGTGGAACATGTATGTTCTATTGATTCTGGGGAACTTAGAGTAGTGTATGCCCTCTCTAGGGTTTCCTTATGATTGTGATGACCCTAAATTGTAGGGGGGGTAGCTAGTATTCCCAAAAAACTAGCGGTTTATCTGTTGGTTGTTGATCAACTTATTGATGTATTATTTCTTCAAGAAACAATGTGTGATGGGGTTATATTTGCGAGAGAGATTGAAACCTTGTTGAATGGTTGTTCCTTTGTCTCTGTGGATGATAAAGGAAAATCGGGCGGTCTTCTTCTGGGTTGGAGGTCTCGTTATTTTCAGTTATTGAATGTGTGGGTTGTGGGTTCTGGTATGTGTGTTTCTCTTTATTCTACTAAACTTTAAGAGGACATGTGTTTTGTCAATGTGTATGGTCCGTATGTGGAGAGGGAAAGATTTTGGAATAACCTTTTAGATATTGAGTGCTTTAAGTGTTATAAGTTGATTTTAGGTGGGAATTTGAATTACTCTTTGAATATTTCATAGATTTGGGGTGACAGGGCTAGAATGGATAATATTTCTGATTAAATCTCTAGGAAGCTGGATGATTTTGGCCTTGTGGATATTGATCCGACTGTGTTACTCCCTACTTGGTCTAATAGAAGAGTTGGGATTCATAATATTTGCAAGCGATTGGATCAGTTGCTTGTATCGACTGATCTTTTGGATTTAGAGCTTCATTTTCGTCAGTGGGTTGGTTGTGGTGGGGATTCAGATCATTGGCTTGTGAATGAGGATTTGGTTACCTTATTGAAAGATTCATGGAATGTTTATGTCGATAACCCTGAGGTGCTTCCTGCTGTGCATTTTGCTGCCAACCTTAAGCACATTAAGTATGTGTCTATTTTATGGTCTGTTAAGAAAAAAGCTTAGGAGCTTAAGGATTTAGTGGACATTGATTTGTTGTTAGTTGAGCACTTTAACAAGTTGGATTTTGGTTTTTTTTTTGTGGAGGACAATGCCTCTTTGGTTGAGCTAGAGTCGCGTAAGAGAAAAATCTTATTGGATTGTGAAAACGAGGCTAGACAAAAAAGTGGGGCCATCTAGTTTTTATGTGGGGATGACAATACTCCATTTTTTCATAAGTATGCTAATCATAGAAAAAATATAAACTATATCTGGAAGATTGTGGATGATGGTGGTCATCTGGTTGAAGGATTTGATTCTATTGCTGGGGAAGGGGTGCATCATTTTGAGACTTTGTTTCAGGAAGATAAGAATATTCATCTTCCTGAAATCATGAAGATTGCGAATAATTTTCCTTCTTCCATTTCTAAGGAGGAAAATAATGATCTTATGATTCATGTTACTTTGAACGAGATTCAGTCTGTTCTTTCTATGAGTAAAAATGATAAGAGTCTGGAAGTGGATGGGATACCTGTTGAGGTATATAGGGCTCTTTTTGATGTTATGGGTGCGGACTTATTACGGGTAATTGAGGATTCTCGGAATTGTGGCGAAATTCCTGCTGTCTTTAATTCTACTTTCATTGCCCTGATTCCAAAATCTGATCTTCCTAAATCTTTTGAATACTTTAGGCCAATCTCTTTATGTAATTTCATTTATAAGATCATTGGTAAGATCATTTCTATTCGTATCAGGAAGGTGTTGGGTAGATATATCTCTGGTGAATAGTTTGGGTTTTTTCCTAGGAGACAGATGCATGATGTTGTGGGGGTTATTCTATAAGGTATGCACATTATTCATAGTAAATGTTTAAAGTTGGTGGTCTTGAAAATAGATTTGTCCAAATCCTATGATTGTGTTAATTGGACTTATTTGTGGGTCCTTCTATCTAAAATGGGATTTGTTGTGCCTTTTATCACTTGGGTTATGAGCATCCTTACTTATGTTTCTTTTGCTTTATTGATTAATGGAGTGGCTTCATCCTTCTTTATATTTGGCCGTGGGCTTAGGCAAGGTTGTCCTCTTGCTCCTCTTTTTTTTCTCATTGTCATTGAAGGTTTTGGAAGGGATCTTCTTTCAATTAAAAAATGTTGGGATTTTCATGGTATCTCATTTGGAAATAACATTACTTTATCTCATGCCCTATTTGTGGATGATATTGTTATGGTATCTAATGGTTTTGATCAGTCTTTATCAAATTTGTATGAGGTATTGATGGTTTTCTGTAAGGCATCTGGGATGGTGATTAATGAGGATAAATCCTCCTTTTATTACTCTGGTTTGGATGAATTTGAGTTGACTTCTTTACAGAATTTTTTTTCTTTTTCTATTGTTAAACTTGAGAGTGGTATGAAGTATCTTGGATTTCATCTCAAAGCATGCAGATACTTGTTGAAATATTCGGATTGGCTGGTAGCTAAAGTGGAAAAAAAGAATAAAGAATTGGAGCTATCGGTGGTTGTCCAAGGGAGGTAAGCTTACCTTGGTTAAATCTGTTCTTGAGGTCATTCCGGTCTACTGGATGCATTTTTCAATCCCGGTAGGCATTATTGAGAAGATCAAGAAGATTTGTTTCAAATTTTTATGGTCTGGAAATAATGATTCTTCTGGTTTACCCTGGACATCTTGGAAGGTTCTCGCAAACCCTAAATTTTTGGGGGGCTAGGGGTTGAAAATACTTGCTTTATTTTCTAAATCTCTTGCTGCCAAGAGTGTGTGGAATCTTATACATGGTTCAGGTATTTGGGTTCATATTGCATTACAGAAATATATTAGACCCTTATATTTACTGGACTGGATCAAAGTATTTGTTAAGAAGAAAATATGTATTTCTATCTGTTGGAAAGTTGTTTTATAGTATTTTGATCTTATTGGTCATTTTCTTGTTTGGAAGGTTGGGAATGGTGCTGAAGTTCAACTTGGTATGGATCCATGGGTTGGATTCAAGTGAAGACATATGTTACCTTCTTTATTGATTGATAAATTACACTATGTTGGAATTTATTTTCTTAAAGATATTGGATGTCCAGGTGTGTCTTTTTTGATGGAGCAGGGATGGCTTACTACTGATAATCTTGGATTAGTGGATAATCAAGAAATCACTTGCTAGAATGGTTATTTGGCTATTCTCAAAACTAGTCATATCATGGTATCTAATGATGTTGATGTGTTGGTTTGGAATCGATCAAAATCAGGTAAGTACTCTCCAAAAGCTGGTTATTTGCAAGTGATTCTGGACAAGAATGAGGTGGAATTCACCTGGTGGTGGAAAATGCTTTGGAAGTTTAAGTGTCCTCTTAAGTCCAAAATGTTTTGTCGGTTTTTATTTTCAGGTAAAGCTCTTACTTGGGATGTCCTCTGTAGAAAGGGTAGGGAGGGACCTAGTAGATGTTATCTATGCAAATTGGATGTTGAATCTAGCTTTCATCTTGGGGTGGAATGCCCTTTTACCAGAAGTGTATGGTTTGAACTTGAGTCAAAGTTAAAGATAAATAATTTATGGACTGGTGATTCGGTGATATCTTGTATGAAGACTTGGTGTCTTAATGAGGAGGTGAAGCATCTCATATCATTACATGTTATTGTTTCCTGGTTTATTTGGAAGGCTAGAAACCATAGTTGCTTTGAAGATTTCACCCTTTTTCCTTCTCGGGTTTCTTCTTTTTGTTTGGGCTTATTGAGCTCTTATCCACGGGATAACATTGTTATGAACATCAAAACTGTTGTTGAGGAGATTATTGATAAATCTTCTCCTTGGGGGTATTTTGATGGTTCGACAGCTGGTGAACCTCAACTTTGTGGAGCTGGTGGTTTGCTTTACATTAATGATGATCATTATTTTACTTTTAAAGCTGGTCTAGGTTTTGGTACTAACAATTTTGCTGAGCTACTTGCTTTGAAGCTACTCCTTACTTTGGCTCTGGAAAATCATATTTCTATTATGCATATTTTTGGTGACTCGCAGTTGGTTAAAAATTGGGTTACTGGCAAGTTCAGAATTCAAAATTTGTAGCTTTCTCAGGTTCTTCATGAAGTTATCAGATTATCAGATATGTTCGAGAATGTGGAAGAAAACACATCTATCGAGAAAGAAACTCAAAAGCAGATAAATTAGCAAAAGTTGGAGCAACTGTTCTAGATGGATATTGGCATATAACTGAATTTCGAGCATTTGAAATATTTAAGTCCTTTTAGCTTTTTTAGTTGATCTGGTTGTATGTTTGATCACTATGGCAGTTTTTGATGAACGTGTTTGTTCTATTTGGGCATGTATTATCTTTTGAGATGTGCAAATTTATCTGCCTTTTTTATTGTTGTCTAGGAGACTATATGGGCATATTCCCTTTTGAGTTGCGCATAATTATTTGAATTTTGGACTGATTATGTAAGTTGGTTTCTGAATATACTATGATCATCTATGGTTATCTAATAGCTATGATCCTCTGTAAGAATTTCTTTTGTAGATTTTTTTTAATACTTTGAAAGAATGGACAATTAGCATTTGTGATATTGTACCATTTGAACAATGTATTTTTACACTTTTGTATATAAATTGCGATTTTTTCTATAGAATTAAAAAACTATCCCTTACAAGATAAATTCCTTCGTTTGAACATTGTCTTTGTGCTTTTGTTAGTTTGAGGATAAATACCTTTGTTATGAAAAATAAGGTTTTTAATGTAAGTGATTCATGTCATCAAGGATTAAAATCTTCAGCCTCGTATCTCATTCAACAAACATTAGTATATTGTTTTATATATTAAAAAAAGTTTTTTTAAAGAGGACTAAATATAAATCTTTTTCAAGAAAATTATATTGTTTCTTTTGTTAAATAGTTTTCTTTGTTGTCTTATTTTGTAATAAAATATAAATTCTCTAGGTTTATTTTTGTTTGTATTAAATCAAATGAGAAATTATAGTTTTATTTGATTTTTTTTATTTTTATTGCAAAAATGTTAGTAAATTCATATTTAATTTGATAGTTTCATATAATAGAAATATTATTCTCTAAACATAAAGTATAGTATAAAGGTTTCAAAATCACAAAAAAGTTCTAAACAATTTATTTGTTTACACTAGCTTGTACAGGTGTGGATCATTGGCGGTTTAATTGTTATGAAGTCACTTGTTGCAAATTGGAGGTCACGAGTTCAAATCCCACCCGGATTTACTTGTGTCCCATGTCTTGCGGTGGGTGTGGGGCACCTAGGGGTATAGTGGTAGCAGGAATACATCCCTGGACCCCGTGTCACGTGAGTACTAGCCCAGCTCCAGTTGCCGATTCCTTTAGTTTAAAAAATAAAAATAAAATCATTTGTTCACCCTGGTTTATGGTGTAATTTGTTTTCTAAGATAATATGATTAAAATAAATATGTAACACCCAAATTCTATTTCTATCAAATATTATAAACAATGCTTATATAGTAAATAAATATAGAGACACACACAGAGGAGAGATCAGAAAGCAGAAGGATTGACAAAGAGATCAAAAGGTAGAAGGACTAACAAAAGTTATAGAGGTAGGATAGGGGGAGGATTTCAGCCCTCCCCAACTACACCATCAGGGGGTTTTCGGATCGGGGGTATTTCGATATCTCTAGAGGCAATGGGAAGAGAGGGTCAGATCAATCAAGATCCAAAATCAGGAGGACAATCGACAAATCGAAGGCCATGGCAGTGCTTTCTTATAGTTTCCCTAATAACTTCGATGCAGAGCAGATCGAGTAAAATAAGAGACTGGATCCAATGTATGCAATATCATGCACTCATAGGGACGTTTCTAGGAATGCTACCATCGAAAAAAGCCCTATTTTGGTGGATAAACATGACCTGGAAACCTCGGGAGCATTATGATCTCCAACTAGGGTCCAAATTTGTTTTCACCATCTCTTTTCTAACCATGGAAGATAGAAACAAAGTTTTAGATGAAGGCCCCTACTTCTTTTATTCGGCAGGCTTGTTCCTAAGACCTTGGAAGGAAAGGTTTTTCCTGAACAAGGAAGATATGAAATTTGCATCGATCTGGATTCAACTTTACTCTCTCCCAAGTCAATACTGGGACTCTGAAATTCTTGAAGATTCAGGAAACAACTTGGGGATGTTCATCAATATTTCTGAACAAACCAAGGCTCGCAGATATATAACCTGTGCGAAAATATGTGTATACATGGATCTTACCAAAGAATTACCAGAAGTCATTAAGATGTCATGGAAATATGAAGACTGGGTGCAAACCCTAGACTATGAACAAATCTTGTTCAGGTGTCATAGATGACATCAATACAGACATATATTTAGAGGTTTCCCTATGAATTCTTCAAAATCGACACCCAAGTAAGAGGAGGAAAAAGGGGACCAAAGGTTTACTAGGGTTTTATCTTGAAAAAGAGGAGGGAGAAAGTTGGAAAACTTGGAGGTTGAAAAAACAGATCTCAGTATCTAATAAATTTGAATCCCTAGAAGACCAAACAGGGGAAATACTCGAACCATCTCATAAGGGACAACAACGGGACTGTCACCAGCAGGAGGAGAAGGAGGACTATGCAAAGATAATGAATAATGTGACAAAAGGAAGACCGAACAAAAAGCTTGAAAGGGACACAGGGGACGAAGCAGAGGATATGGACATCAGAGATATGGATTTGGATGGAATCGAAAAAGCTTGTGCCGATGTAAAGAAAGGCTATGTCCCCCAAGAGCGAGTTGTTTTACTGAAGGAGGTTATAATCAAAGAAAGGGAAATAAGTCGGTTGGGATTCAGCCCAGAATCCCACAAGGATCACAAGAGAAAGCATGAAGAAATGAGAAAGAAGACAAGGAGGAAGTCAAACAGGCAGCGTATAGTGGAAGTTGGTCTAAAATTGGTTGAATCAGGTCAGTACCCTACCATTAAGGCTGCTATAGGATTATAATTTCCCTGCCTAAAACCTCTCAATGAAGATAGTAACCTGGAATATAAGAGGACTAAATAGCCCTCATAAAGTTAAAATTATAAGAAAAAAGATACAGAGGACAAACCCAGTCATTATTTTCCTTCAAGGGACCAAATTCCTTGTGAGTCAGCTTCAGGAAATAAGCAAGTAAATATGGAAAGGGAGTGAAGGAATGTGTATAGATGCAAGGGGGTTTGCAGGAGGCCTTGGGATGTTATGGGACCCCAACAAAGTCTGTCTATATGGTTTCTTTGGGAACCATCGATTCAATTCAGTAGTGTTGACACACTTCTGTCAATAGGGGATCACTCCATAGATCTTTTGACACCCATTGACGCAAGCTCCCTAAACATCGACCCAGACATGTTTTACCCTATCCAACAACACCTGCGAAGAAGATGTAGTCTCACCCAAGATGTCTGAGGGAGGGATGCATGAACCACATTTTCGCAAATGGAAGAGGACTTTCGCATTATCTCTTACTCTATCGCAACATTACCTAGAGATCCAAGGTTCAAGCATATCATTCACAATAGACTTGGACATCGTAGTAGCATAATTCATATTCATTTAACTTAACGAAGACACCAACATATATTAACCCAATGAACATAACAAGACTTTGCATCATTCAAAAACATGTAAGTTCATAGATCGCACCATCATTAAGTTCACAAATTATGCAAATAAGAACCGAAGTTTCATCATCAACATCATTCTTATATTATCTCCAAAAATTCCTTGCAAAAGGCAAGCATTGCTTGGTCGAATAGCCTCAGACCAGAAAATACATTCATTCACAGATTGACTCACTTACAATGTAACTGATCGCATGATCTATCAAGAAGATCAGAACAAATGATTTCACAGATGATTTTTTTTAATGACTCTCCTCCTAATTCTACTTATAGGCTTGAACCATTACAAAATGGTCCACATAGCTGACTCCCTAACTAATTTTGACAAAAAATTCTAACTAACTCAACCATAATGACCATATTTGTCGATTTCTTCTTCTGTGCAGTTGACTTTTTCTCCTGTCGATGGCAGAACACACCTTGCGCATCATATCCCCTTGCCAACAGGCTCTGAAGACAAACTTATGGATCGTCCTCAAGCCACACCAGTTGGAAATTACTGGTGTATCCAACTTTGTCCTGAATTTATTGTATATAGTTGTTACTTCATTGATGGTTGCTTTTACCTTCGCTTTGATTGGTGCACATTGATTGACTTCTTGCTCCATTGGGTGTTCCTCATTCATTTGTTGTATTGTGGTTAAGTCTTCCTTTGTCTTCATGATCTCTTCCATCGCTCTGAACGCCACTTCCTCTGTTGCGCCCTGTAGTTCATCTAACATCATCGACCTCCTCTGGTGCCTTATTGACACGTTGTTTCAACTCCTTAAGCTCTGTTGCCTCGGTTACCTGTGCTAGTGGGGGCATCCCTTTTAGAGATCCCTGCAGAGCTGACAATTGTGCTTCTGCTTCAGTTAATTGTGCTTCTAGCTAGTGTAGCTACTCATCTTGCACCAAATTCCCCCAATACTCAGTGATCTCCTTTGCAGTTGTTAGTACTACCTTCTCACTTTTTGCATCTTCTTCCGCGGTATCCTCAACGAATCCTCTTCTTTCTATGAGCTTCTCTGGAGGTGTGATTGATACCGCTCGTTCTTTCAACTCCGCATTCTCTTTCCTCAAATCGGATACTATTTTTCCCAGTCACAACACCTTTGCTTTGATGAACATTTCTGGGGTAATGTTCGTAATCTCTTCACATGCAACTGAGATTGCTCTCTCCAATCTTTGTCTATCATCGAAAGCCTTGGTCTTTTCATTGACAACTTCCTCCTGCTCCGTCTTCAGTCGTTTAATCTCAGCTTTCATACTCTTTGCTTTCTCTTGAGACTTGACCAATTAGTCATGCACCATCGCCTCACTATCTATGATTTCTTGACTTACTTCATTCTAGATGTGGGACAACATGTGCATCAGAATCTCATTAAAGTCAAATTCGATCAAGTCGAATTGTTTCAAGGTGGAGTCATCATATTCATCCCTTGTCGTAAGTTCTTGCGACAAAATCTCTATCATCCACACTTTCTTGCCAATACTTACCTCGGCTACTCTTTGCAGTGCATATGTTCACGGTACCCTTGTCTCCAGTACTGTGTTTTTCAGTGATTGTAACAACCCTTATACTTGGTGGAAATACCGTGTGGCATGTTGTGTTACTTTTTCTTCGCTTTTGTTGGTCATTGTAGGAATGGCGATCAGTATCTTGCTTACTTGTTCATCTGAGAGATTCGTGGTACTACTCCCTTCACCTGGTTTAAACCAACGCTTTGAATGCACTTCTTCCTGTTGCTTCTCTCGCTCTGAATCTGTCAGAATTGTTGACGATTCCTCCCGTAAGCCCGCGTCATATTCCTTCGGCTCATCCTGCTTGATTGGAATATCTGGCGGTGGTCCAATTTCCAAGTCCGACAGTTCTTGAACGCGGACTGGAACTTTCCACTCTATTGGCCATTCGTCGATGATGGTGTCCATCTCTTCATCAATCAAATTGTATCGTGTCGTCAACCACTAATGCTCTGGATCATGTCATGCATGAATGTGGATAGCATGCAAACCTATTGCTAATCGCATAAGCCTCCTATACTTTGTCGCGACCTCAGTTGTGAGTCGTGATATTTTTCCTGTTGCATCTCATAGTCCATCTAAGTACAATTAGAACTAGATGTTGTTGTCAGTTTGTCTCTCCTTCTTGTTGAAGGCCCATAGATTCTTGTACCACACTCCTTTGCAGATGTTGACAGCTTCACTATCCATTTCTTGATATTACTTTGGTTCCATCCAACCCACAGCTGCAATAAGTATCAGCATCCATGAGTAGGTAAATGGTCTTCTCCCCTCTTGTGCTAAAGTGCGTGATTGCATTTTTATTATTTTTATTTTTCATAAATTTTGAGGTACGCGTGCCTTGTAAAGGGAGAAAGTGCATGTACTTAGCAAAATTAGCTGATTTTTAGTGTTTTTGAGTTGGAAAAGGGTTTGAAAGTGATCACGATGAAGGCCATTTGAACACTAAAGACATTGAAATGTCAAATAATGTTATAACAATAGGATTTCCCATTCCATCATCTCTCTTTTTGTCCTCCATGGGAGATCACTTGGGCAAGTGAAAGTGGTCTTCCCCAAGCTCAGATAGTTCATAACTCAACTCCCTATACCTTGATGTCATCGGGTACATGCACAAAGAAACAACAAAGAGTAGATTACTCTAATACTAATGATCTGGGTTATAGAGAGAATGAAATGAAGTCAACAATTTAAAAGGAAACACACATAGATATAGTAGAGAACACAATAATACAATAAAAACTCAACTTTTATTAATGAATAAAAATGAAAAAAACATGGTAAGATGTAAAGCAATACAAACTAGCTAGAATGGTTATAACTTGTCTCTAAAGAGAGATGTGCCGGCTATGCGCATTTGCAAGAAGACGTTGTAAGAGTCCAAAAGTTCCTTTTAACATAAAGTACGATGCCCCGGGATGAAAAACACTAACCCTAGAAAATGACGTGGTCAAATGATAAGGTCCTCACAAAGACTAGTTTTTTATTTTTTCCACGAATAAAAACAACTTTGTATTGATAGAAAGTTGTGTCAGATTTACAAATAGGTCGACGTTTAAGAAAATATTTGTAAAAAACAAAAATGACTACAAAACACCATATAAAAACTAGCAATCCATAATCTATAAGCTCATACCACAAAACACAACCTATATTACGGTTGATGGCAAAGAAAGTGACTAGTTCATATATCAACTACCTTTTTTTTTCAGGAAGAAAAAGCTTGTCCTTGTTATTCTTATTAGGAATCAAAGGGCAGTGTTAACGCCCACCCATGAAGGGTTACAATACAATAAAATAGACAGTCAACATAGGATCACATCCAGTCGCAGTCGGGGGGAATGGCAAACAATAGAAAGTGTTCCCATCAGATATCAGTCTCATCATAAAGAGGATCGCCAAACAATCTATCCAATCTATCGTGAACCAAGTGGATCAGATATGTGGTCCAGAAGCAGCCACTCATATGACAACAAGCACGAATCCAAGGGAGGAGAAACTCCTCTATGTCATGGCTCAAAAGAGCTGAAAAGAGTCACTTGTAACCAAAAGGTTATCAATAAATTTTGAGAAACAACCCATACCTGGGGAAAGAGTGAGAGCTGTTTTTGAAAGACTGTCTGCAATCCGGTTGTGTTCACGATAGATGTGACTGAGAGAGAGACCCGGAAAGCTAGAAATAAGCTTTTTTGTTTCCCGGCACCAGTGATGAAGGTCTGGTGGGGTGAGAGCAGTAAGACCCTTTTCACAATTAATGATGACTTGTGAGTCACCATAAATGTGGGACAGAGGGACACCCATCATTTGGGAAGTGAACAAAAGGGCCCAAAGACCCAAAAGTTCAGCCTTTGTATTGGATCCATGTCCAACCCCCAGCGCGCAGTCCAGATGGTGATATTCATTGAAAAACAAACAATAACCAATACCAGCAGCTGAAGAAGAAGAGGCTCCATCAAAGAAACCGCAAGGGAAAATCATGCTGGGTTTGATTCCAATCTGACGAGCAGTTTTCAATTTCCTTTTTTCATAACAGGCCGTGAGAGAGACAGTTGGGTAGCATATAAGATCTGATGTAAAACACCACAGACAGTCGATTTTTTTCCTTCAAAGATCACCAAATTGCGGGCTTTCCACACCAAATTGCGGGCTTTCGAGATGGCCCAAATCGAATAATGGGGGAGGAAGAAAAGGGGAGAGCTGCGTGAGGTGATATTGACCCAATAATCCATATATTGCTCAATAGAATCGATCTCAGCTAGGATATATACCTGGAACCGATAACATAAGAGATCCTGCAAGCTTTTCCAAAACTGACAGCGAGAAAAAAGGTGAAGTACAGATTCTTCATTAGAGAGACATAGAGAGCAAATACCAGGACCGGTCTTACCCTTTTTCTGAAGATTGTCCCATGTGAGCACCTTATTTCTCAGAACCAACCAAGTGAAGCATCCGATCTTTCGTGGAAGAGCTTTGGACCATAACGATGAGTATAAGCGACTGCCCAAAACAGGATTGTGAGAGCTCACTATACACTCATATGCTTTAGCTGCAGTCAGCTGTCCATCTATTTTGTTAAAATCCCAAAGGAGAGAGTCAGGTTCCGCTGAGAGGCGAATTCCATGATGTACCAAGTGCCTGATAAATCTGTTCCAATTATCTTTCCATTCCCCAGCCAAAAGAAGTTCTTCCACTGTATACCAATAGTGAGGGGCATCTGGAAGAGTATTATGGGCCTGCGCAAGAGTGAATATATCCAAATCCTCTAAGTAGGATCTCAAACCTTCAGGAAAGAGGTAAGAATTAGATGAGCCAATCACCGGATCAATACCAACCAAAATATCAATTCCATTTCCCACCTGCCAGGCTAGATAGCTCCCCAGCCATGGAAAAGTCTGAATAAAGCCCCTCCAGATTGCTGATACACCATGGGTGTTAAAATTTTTTCCCCTGAGCCATGAAACCACAGAGACCTGTTTCAAGTACTTGGCAGAAAGCACACGATGCCAAAGACCGTCACTAAAGAGAACCCCCCAGAAATTTTTTAAACGGAGAGCAATGCTAGACCAAAAAAGATTCTTGATACCCCATCCTTCAAATTTCTTTGGCCATGAAATATCAGACCATCTAACCAGATGATAGCGGCGAGTATTTCCAGTGGAACCCCATAAGAAGGCAAAAGTGATACTCCTGAGCTTGTTCAGAGTAGCTGTCGGGATAGGGGCTAGACCCATCCAGTAAACCAGGATACTATAGAGGACCGATTGGACTAGGATCAGTCTGCCTCCCAAGTAGAGCATCTTATGGGTCCAAAGATTGATCTTATTTTCAAATTTTTGCACCAGCCAGTTCCAATCCTTAGTTTTGTAACCAAGAGGTTTGATGAAGAAACCGAGATAGGTAAGGCCCGAGGTGATAGGGAGATTTTTATAGGGGATGGATCTTGTAAGACTTAAATGATCCGGCTCTGATATGTTATTGTGTAAGAGAACAGACTTTTCCAAACTAATAGACATACCAGAGGCTTTACAGAAAGTGTCAAGGATGACTTCAAAAGCAGCCCATTCTTGAAGAGATCCAGTGCCCATGAGGATAACATCGTCCACAAAAAGTAAATGTGTCAATGCTAGAGTGGGAGAAATCTTAATCCCACGGATAAGTCCATTGTTATGTGCATCAGCAATAAGGAGACTGAGCCCTTCGATGACCAGGATAAATAGGAGGGGGGAAAGGGGACAGCCTTGACGGATGCCCTGGGAGGCAGGCAAAAAATCAGAGGGGGTTCCGTTGATAAGCACAACAAAGGTAGCAGAAGTGAGACAACCCATAATCCACTTGACAGTTTGAAGGGGAATGCCAATCTGAATCAGGATAAGATGAATAAATGTCCAATTGACTCTATCAAAGGCCTTTATCAGGTCAAGCTTGAGTAAGAAGGCACACATGTTTTTTGATTTGATAGAATGGAGAGATTCCTGTACAATCCCAATCGGGTCAGTAATCTGACGGTTTTTAAGAAACCCATACTGTTCCTGAGAGATGACCAGATCTAGGAAGGGTTTTAATCTGACTGCAATGACTTTGGATATAAGTTTATACAGAAGATTACATAAGGAGATGGGACGGAAGTCAGCAAAGGTCTGCGGCTTATCTTTTTTTGGGATAAGGGTGATGAAGGTGGTATTCAGAGAAGCAGGAATGGATCCAGTGACTCTGGTAGAATCCACAGCAGAAAGTAGCTCACCTCCCATAAGATCAAAAAAGTACAAGTAGAACTCGACAGGCCAGCCATCCGGGCCTGGGCTTCTGTCTTTTTTAAAGGATTTTAATGCGAGTTCTATTTCCCCAAGGGTAACTTGACAAGTGAGATCAGTGGCTTTCTCCTCCGGTATCATCCTAGGAAAGAGTTGGACAACCTTAAGTTGCTGGAGAATGCAGGTACCACCATCATCCTTAAACAAATAGGCAAAATGTTTCATTCCTAAACCTTTGAGAGCATTCTCATCCTCATAGGAAGTACCAGACTCATCATAAAGGGACCAGATCGAGTTCTGATTTCTTCGGCCCGATGCTAACATATGAAAGTACTTGGTGTTGGAATCCCCCTCAAGGTTCCATTTGGCTCTGCTTTTCAATTGCCAGGAGAGAAGAGTATGGTTCAAGATCTGTTGTCTTTCAGATCTAAGATGTGAAAGATGATCCAAATCCTCCGATGTGAGAATGCCATAGTGTGAGTTTAAGAAGAGGGAGGAAATGGCCTGTTCAATATAAGAAAGAACCACATCATGCTGATCCTGCTTGGACTTGATCCATACCTTGGCATCTTTTTTAAGGGTGCGTAGCTTCCATTGAAGAGAATCAAGGTCCGAGACAGAATCCTCCGGGCAGAGGAGGGGCCAACAATTCGAGAGCCAATTGGTGAAATCGGGGTCATCTAGCCATGAACGGTTGAACTTGAAGGGGTAATTGAAGGAGGCACGTTGCTTATTCCACTCTAAAACAATAGGAAAGTGATCAGAGAGGTCTGAGCAATGTGTCCAAACTCTATGGACTCCCATGAGGGGAATTAGGGAGCTAGAGATCAAAAATCTGTCAAGTCTTTTACTTATACCTTCATCTCCAGCACGGCCATTACGCCAAGTAGGGCCCGCACACTGAGGAGCAATGTCCATTAGACCAAGAGTGTCGAAAAGGGAGGAGAAGTGGTGGGAAAGGGGGTCAGGAGAAGACTTCTTACCCCATATTTCAGAGGAATTAAGGGTAAGGTTAAGATCACCACCAAGAATCAGATTTTTTAAGCCCAAGAGCCCACCCCGAAGAGCTCTGTCCCAAAAGGATTCACGGTCTTTATAAGGACCATAAAAGCTCAACTACCTAAAAGCACAACTTTTACATACAAAGTTTATTTAAAAATATTCCTTTAACCATTACAAAACTTAACTCATACTCTATTTTACAACCACAAAATCTATATCAATCAACATAAATGAAAGGGAAATACCTATAAAATAAAATAAAAATAAAAAATCATGTTGAAGACAAACTGAAATTAAATTTCCAAAATGTGAAACCATTTTTAATGACTAAAACAAGTAGCCACAATTATCCACCTAAATCAACATGCAATTTTAATCATGTAACCAGGGTTGGAATTTCAAATGACTGACGCTCGTCAAAATGGCAGGTAACAATCAAAATCTGAAACGTTTCCTGTATTCTAAGCTAGATTTTGACGGTCTCGCTAAAATCTTAGCGGTATTTGACGGGTAAATTGACCCATGACGGGCATTTACCCGTCAAATTCCATCCCTGCATGTAACAACAAATCCATGTTGACTTGGCGAACACGGTAAATCCTACCCTTTTGCTTTTAAAAATGTTCAGTTTCTCTGACATCGATAAGGAAGTAAATCCACAGGGTATAAAATTTCTTATATTTTTAAGAGATAAAATTTCTTATATGCCATCAAGATTGTCTCAATGAAAGTACCTCCACAATTATTGTGATGTTTCCTGGTGACATATTCTTAAATTACACCGTGGTAAAAAATAAATATAAATTTGCATACTGCATAGTTAAAAATAAATATAAAGTGGAAAAGATACTTATAAATGGAAAAAGTGATATTAGTTTACTAGTAAACTGATACATCACGACTTCACGCTCCCCAATACTCAAAACACCGACATTGTTTTTTATTTTTATTTTTATTTTGGAAAACCGACATTGTGTTGCCAACGAGGATAAGAAATGCACCGCCGACAGACAGAGGATAGTGGCACCACCGACAGACTCGTACAAACAATTGCCACTAAATTATTTCACATGCCGCTAAAATTAGTGGAAACGATATTGTCCATTTCCGCGTCCCTCCAAGTTTGGGGATTCTGTGTCCGCTGTCACTACGCGTTTGGCCTGGCCTTTTCCTATAATGAAGGCAGGCAGTTATTATTTGGTGGGTCCCGAGTAACGTGGTGGCAGGTTCGTTGGGAATATTCAACGCATTACAATTCCCAAAGTCACGTCACATAATTAACATATATCATATATTCCCTATAGTCATGTGTTTTTTTGACATTATAGGAGAATGTCAATATATTTTTTTGGGAAGTGCGGAATAACTTACGTTGATATGATAATAATAGTAATATAGTATTTTCAAGGTATCGTGATTCGTGACTCGTGAGGAAAATAGTTGGTGAGTTTTGAGTGATAAATTTGTGTCTTCATCTGAAAAGTATGTTGCGTGTTGAAATAAACAATATAATGAATTTTTTTACATGACACAAAATCTATGTGTTTTAATGTTTATATATAATATTTAAGTTCTTTTTACTATCAAACATATTTATTTAAGATTTTGAATTTTTTTTAGTTGGAAATTTGGTAACGTAGGTTTTAGTTTATGCATAAATTCAGTTATTTTAGTGTTTGTCGTCAAACTATATACTTTTGTTAATAAGTATTAAATAAAAATGTTATATTATATTAAATAAAAATAAAAATTTATTTTTAAAATTTAGTAGAGTATTAATTTGGTGTACCAACCTTTTGTGGGTGGGATAAGTGTTCTTTTTTGTATGGTGATCTAGTTTTTAAAATTTAGAAAAATATACATAGTTTATACTACTTTGTTATTTGAATTTGGAACTCTTTATGAGAAAATACATATTTTTAATCTTTAAAATTATTATATATAAAATATGTGCATATAAAAAAAATGCTTTCTTTTTAAATAAAATGTTTCATATTCACATCTTACATTATAATTGATCTTTCGATTCATTTGACATAATTGGTTTTTATTCACATTTTTTAAATTGAGTTCGTTGTGAAATATAAAATTAATTTTAAAATCTCTTAAATTAAAACATTACACTTCCATATATTTAAACACGTTAAAGAAAAAAGAGTATAAATCACAACGTTAAACCCTTTGAAAGTCCACTCCTCTAGATTATAAATCCTAACAAACAAGCTCCCCAGTATTGAAATTATAGGCATCAATAGTTTATAAAAACGAAAAATGTTGGGATTGGGATAGTGGACCCTCTTATATGTTGGGAAGTTGCATTCACGACTAAGGAAGTAATGCTACGCATGATCGGTTGACTTTGTCTACATTACATCAAGATGCTTTGTTTCATGTGCATTTATAATCACTGGTTGTTTTCAGAGATGTTTATACCACTTTTATATGGTACAAATGGTATACTTTTGAAAAAACATGGGTTGTATTTTGTTTGTTATACCAAAAAATAATTCATAGTGATTATTATATATATATATTTTTAGTGAAAGGGGTAAAAAGTATTTTAAAAAATATTTTGTGTTGTTGAAAAAAGTAATATCGTTGAATTTGAGTTCTTACTTGGTGATTACATTTAAGAGCATTTGTTAGTTTTAGCAATAGCCACCGACATGAAGGGCATTAAGTAGCGGTCATGTACAACAAGTCATGCATGTGGTTTAATGGTTGATGATGTTGCAAGTAGGGAGATTAAGGGAGATGATGGGAGAGGTATGATACCTATTGATTCTGGTATGTCTTTTTGGTTTGTGACTTCCATAGTTTGGACCAAGGAATTCCAACGGTATTATGCGTTGGTTTTATTGTTTTATTTCCAGTTTTTTGGTATTCTGAGAATGTTTATCTCATAGTAGGTTTCTTCTGTATACCTTGCTATCTTGTTTGGCTTAAAACTGTTGTTTTCTTCGCTTATTAGGTTGTTCAACTCAAAACTCTTTTAGTTCCTTTATTTTTGTCAAGCTCTCCTTCGTGGTCCATCCCTTGCAATTTTATACCCCCGACTTCTCCTACTCCCAACGAAGCAATGACGATGTTCTGGAAATATTTTCCATTCAACATTACGTTTGAAATTTCTACAACATGAGATGAAGAGAAGGTGGAAAGAGACTGCTTACAGAAAGACGAGGTGGAGATTGCCATGAGTAATTGGATTCTTGACACAAGGGTCTCCACTGCTTGTGAAACTAAATACTATAAACAATGACTCTCTGTTGGCACATGGAAACTTTGATGGGAAAAGCTATTATGAAAAAACAAGCCATCAAAATGAATATTTGCTTCAAATGAGTGAGATTCAATCCCAGCTGAAGAAACAAGATGTCAAGATGGACATAATTGCTTAGATTGCTTGTGGAGTGTGCTTTGTTGAAGACCCTCCACCTGAGCACTTGGGTTCCAACCTCAAGCCCAATTTCATTTATGTTGATTATTAGACATAGTAGCATGTATTATGTAGTTTTTGTAAAGCTCTTTATCATATCTATAGGACCAATTATCCCAAGTTATTTAGTTTTTCTAGAATTACAAGCATAATCAGAAAGAGCACAAACTTTCATGGTAGATTTAAATTTATTAAGACCGTTAAACGCTTATAATGTAGTTGGTTTGGTTTTTAAACTGATAAACCAGTAGTTTGATCTCATGTTACTTGTGTTTTGATACAAAATTTAACTAGCTTACAAAAAATGAATTTGAGAAAATAATTGAAAATTCTTTAAACTTAATTAAAATAAATAAATATTAGATAATTAATTAAAGAAATTGAAAGAGAGTAAGCTAAATTATAGTAGTTGAATTTTCTTTCTAGTAAAAATTATGATAAGAATCTGGTATAAATATTAGGTAGGAGCAAAGTTCCATAATGATTTGAGGCTCGTCCATGATGAAACAATGCTTATAGGAGTTTTATCCAATTTTGAATAGCCCCACATTGTCAAAAGGTCAGTCAAAATTATTCAATGCGAACTCTAATTTTATGTAGTGTTGAATTTTAACGAGCCTAGATCCAAATCCTAGGCTCAATCAAGCATCGAGAAGGATTAAATCTCTTGAGGTGCAAACCTCTTCTTAGGTATTGCACTCAATGAGCTATCAACTTTGGTGTGTCCTATATATAGCCATTGATTTGATTCAAACCAAAAGACACATCTTTTTATTTAAGGTCCACGTATAAGATTTTTATTATTAATATTTAATATTATTTATGGACGACATATAATATTTTTTATTATTTTTTATTTTGTTATAAACAAACATTACAACATCTCCCCATACATGGTTTTAAAATCATATGCAAGGCCCTCCTAAAACCATGGGTTGTTTAGGAGGCCTTGCACATGGTCTTAAAACCACTTGCAAGGCCCTCCTAAACCATGGGTTATTTAGGAGGTCTTGCACATGTTTTAAAACCATGTGCAAGGCCCTCCTAAACCATGTACAATAAAACCATGGGTTGTTTAGAAGGCCTTGCACATGGTTTTAAAACCATGTGCAAGGCCAACATTTTCTTGCGAATAATTTATTTTTTTATTTTTTATTATTTTGTTAGGTAGGAACATTACAACATCTCCCCCATGTTGTGTTTTTTTTTTTTAAATTTCTGACCCACATTTTTTTTTGCGGATAATTAAATTTTTTACATTTTTTATTGTTTTGTTAGGTAGGAACATTACAACATCTCCCACATATTAGGTTGTTTTTGTGGTCGACATTTATTTTGGGCGATAATTAATTTTTTTTATTTGCCGACATTTATTTTTCCAGATAATTAAATTTTTTTATTGTTTTGTTAGTAACTAAAGTTACTCGACAAACGTTACAATATCTCCCTCATATTAGGTTTTTTTTTTTGCCGACATTTATTTGGGGGATAATTAAAATTGTTATTTTTTATTATTTTGTAAGGTTAGGTAACATTACAAGATCTCCCCCATATTGGGCTGTAGAGCGCCTCTCGGCGCAACAACAAAAGGAAATTTTGGTACAAGATTAGATAGCTCCAATTTAAAGTTTGTTAGAAATTTTGATTCATTGTAAATTGTTGAGGGAACCAAGCCCTCATTATTGAATTATCTACTAGCATCTCCATAATTCATTTTAAGAGGAGTTGAAGAGCGTATTGGGATGGTTGATTTCAGTGGGGAGTCTTGAATAGTGAGTGCAAATTCAGAGGTGACAATTGATGCTATGCAATTCATTCTACTAGTTTCAATTCTACTTCTCCGCCCAAGTATAAGCCTTAAAAACTATTATATGATTTATTTCAATTTCAATTTTACTTCACCACCCCTACAAATATACTTCAATGAATACTAATTAAAATATTCAAACTCAAACTAAAAAAATATTATTATAAATAATATTCACAAACAACATATCATAAATACAAAAAAAATTAATAAAAATAATAATTACAATAAAATTTTCATTAAAAAAATCCAATAATCATAATCTCAAATTGAATTTACTTAACATTATCTCCTACTTATATTAATTACACTCTAATGACCCACTCCACTTACTCTTAAAGTCTTATTTGATATTTGAAAGTAAAATTGATTGAATAAAGCTTTTTTATTTTTTATTAATTATTATATAAATTATACTCTTACACGGTAGTCAAGGTAGACTTTTTTTTCTCGTTTGACTGTGTCCGGCTTATCTTTCAACTTAACAAAAATTCTAAAGCATGAAATATATTACTACATATTCCATTCATGGTCTTGTGATTACCCTTTGTTATTTTATGCTTTTCTTTTTCTGTTTCATTATCTGTTTTAGTTAGTTTTTAATAAGAATGTCTTTTTCATAAATTTTATATTCACTTTAAATGTAGCAAAATATATATATATATATATATGGAGAAGGTTTAACATTTGTTTTTTTTTAATATTTAGCGATCATCATAATTGATTATACATTTTGTATCAAAATTGTGATTTTTAATTAATAAAATTGTTATTTGAAATATAGAAATGGATTCAATACATTTAAATATCCTTAGTATAATTAATATGTGTAATGTTGACATTTGATCTTTGCAATTCCATCAATCTAACATAATTATTGTTAAATTTCAGGTTAAAATCACGAGTTTCCCTTCATGTTGGCGTTGGCTCAAGAGGTAGGAAAAGAACAAATTCATATAACATTTAGACTACAACAAATCTTATTAGATATACTATTGCTTCATGTCTAGGATTTAGCATCAATTGCAATTTCTCCATTTTCACATTCCCTGCTGCTAATGAATCAAGAGGCATTTATCGTGATTGATATAAATCAATTCACTTGCTATTACTGGCGTATATAAAATATAAGATGGAAGCGTGTTACGAGTCACTAATCATTATTATTGAACTTAAGATTCTTTGTATCTATATCTATCCATAGATAAAGATATGATCAAAGATTGTTTCCAACGTGCAGATAGGACAAAATGAAAATATGAGAACCACTTTATTATTTTCATTTTGATAAATAGATTTTTTAAACAGTGAAAATATGAGAACCACTTTATTATTTTCATTTTGATAAATAGATTTTTTAAACAGTGAAAATATGAGAACCACTTTATTATTTTCATTTTGATAAATAGATTTTTTAAACAGTGATTTAGTTTTAACTAATTTAATAATTATTTGTATTATTATATTTCCTATGTTAAATTTTTTCATTGTTATAACTTTTTATTATTATTATATTTCCTATGTTAAATTTGTTTATTGTTATATTTTTTAGAAAATAATTTTATTGTAATTTTTTATTATTATATTTTTTAGAAAATAATTTCATTGTAAATTAATATTTTGTTATATAATTACATTGTAATTAATTGTTAGAAGTAGTTTTTTTTTTAATATAAATGGAATATTTAAAAACTTTTTAGTAAAAAGATTGAAAGTTAAATAATAATGCGAGGTAAAATTTTAAAAAGCTTAAAAAAAACTTTACATATATTTCGGTAATAGACACAATTATTATAGTGTATGAGAAAAAAGGAAGATACCACTATTTTTAGTATATATCTTAAAGGGTGACTTCCATTTCATTAATTTTCAAGAATGAAAATATTTTTGGAATAAAAAAAAGACACAAATTTGATTCTTAAATTTAAGAAGAAGATCATGTTTTGTCATTTTTAGTAGAAACAAAGAAGGAATTGGTATACTTTAATATTGAATAATCCAAATACCACATAGATCACAATTAGGAGAATTTATAAGATACGAAAAAATATGATTGTTGTGGAAAATTTGAGCATTTGAGTCTACATGATAAATACATTCGTCTCACTCTTCGAGAGAGAACATTGTACCTTATCAACACAACTCAAATATCCATAATGAAGCTTGCTCACATGTATAAACCCTACTCCCCTTTGAAATTAAAGATATAACCTCGAAAGAGAAACCATTGAATTTCAAGAATAAAAAACTCTTTGGAGTAAGAAAAATTAGACAAAGAACTGATTCCTCAATTCAGGAAGGGGATCATGTTTTGCCATTTTTAGTGGATACAGAGAACCAATTTGTATACTCTAACAGTGAAGAATCCAAACGCCACTTAGATCACACTTAGGATAATTTGTAAGAAAATAGTAGATATGAAGAAATATGAATGGTGGAAAATTTGGACATTAAAGTTTGCATGAGAAATACCATTCGTCTCACTCTAGCCCAAAAGCAAGAATAAGAGCGTTGGTACTTTACCAACTTAGCACAAATATCCAAAAACAAAACTTGCTCACATATGTATCCCCTATTTCCCTTTAAAATTGAAATACAATCTCCTAATAGAAAACACATAATTTTAACATCAAATTCATTTATACATATAAATATTATCAAGTAAAAATATATAATCATCAATATACTTAATTATACACAATTTTAAAAATAACAATAAAAATAAATAAATTCAACTTCCAACTTTAAATAATCATATTAATAAATTATTTTTTCATAAAATTTTATTTAAAAAAATCAAAACCACCATCTCCTCTATTACCGGTTCTTGTTCTTGAAAAAAATATTGTAATCCATGAACATGTTTGATTTAATAAACTTTGAAAACAGAGTAAAAACCATCTTCATTGATGCACTCTATGTATCAAAACCATCTTCATTAGTGCAATATATATATCAATACTATTTTCCAAGATCAACATGTTTAATATATAATAAACAATGAAAATGAGTGGTATTGACAAATTGATAGCTATTTGAGTGCAACATGGCAAGAGGTCACACATCATTGTGCATGTTCCCTAGCCTGACTAACTATTCAATTGTTGATTATCATGGCAAAGGAAATAATGTTGATAGTTACAACTGGACACTTAGATGATGATATGAGATGCTATCATGCTCACAGAAATTCAATGAGAAAAAGTGGTTCATTGGTAGTTGGTTTAGCTAAGATTCCATCAATGCACAGGGACCCACCTTTCACATGTATATAGTGGTTTCCATATCGACATCAAAATGACAAAGAACAAGGACATAAGGAAAAAGCAAATGCATACTCTCTCAACCATAACGCAACTGAAATGTCTAGAAAAGCCAAAGCATGTTTAGACACAGGTTTATATGGATAATTTATTTATTTATTTCGATATATTAAGTTTATATATTGTTTTATAGGTATTTGATATATGCAATTTGCAATGTAATATTAAAATACATGATCACATATGCACAATCTTATATTAGGTTTTTACATTTGATGGTGCAATTTCAAAATTCACACTTAAATATAATATCTCAATGTTTGTTTATTGCTTAAATTAATTTGTTTATGTTTGTTTATTGTTTAAATTTGTTTTTTTTTAATTTATATTTAAAAGTGGAATTAAATGTTTTAGTATTTAAAATTGATTATCTTTTGAGTGATATATTTTAGGAATGATAATTTATTAATTTTAAATATTAAAATTTAATTTAAAAAAAATTAATAATGAGATTTTACATTAAATTAGTTGAGGAAGATTCTAAGTAGTCTAAAATTTACAAATAGATCTAATTCAAAATTTACGGCTATATAAAAATAGTGTCTTTAAAATTATCCTCAACCATATGCCTTCGAGTTGTAATCTGAATTTTCAAAAAGAGTCTACTACTATACTACCTAATAAGCTTATTAAAAAGCAAGATGCCTCGAAAATACATATGTATGTAACTAGATTGTATACATGAACCAAGTTGAATTAGCCTTTCTCCATGGATTGGTTGCCATCAATGTGATACTAAATTGGAGAACTTCGATCATTGAACCTTGCCAAAGTTGTTTGTTGCGCAATATCTTCATCCAGTTCATTTGAAGATGAAGATTTGCTTATATGGGATTGACTCCCTTCACTGAATTTCGGGATTAGATTGAGGTGCAACACTAAATCTTTTGTTTGTTTTTCAAGCTTGCCCCCCTGCTTCTCTACCTTAGCTTCTAGACGGTCTTGTCTCTAATCCTAAAGTTCAATATGGGTGCTGATGCATTTGATGGCCTGCTCCATACCATCTACTTGAAACTCCACCCTTCGGAGAATCTTCTTTATGTCCGCAATTCCACTCAAATCCATGCTTGCATCCAACCCACAATTCATGGGTCTGGCCATTGCCTCCCTAGTTCCTTCATAGTTCCTTTAAAAAAATGCAACTCCCACACGCCAAAGAGATGCCATGAGCATTCAGGGAGGAGAGTTTGCATTCCCCTGGACTCAATGAAACAAGCAAATGAGTGGGAGGGATCCAAAATCAACTAAGAGGATGAAACAAATTCAACATAGAAACCCTTACCCAGGGAGCTTGAAAAACAAAGAGATCCAAACTGTAGCCTATAAGCAATAACACTTTAGTGTTTTTTCGATCTCGCTCCGTCGCATCAAAGCTCATGGTTTGTCCAACCCATAATGTCCTATTTTATCCCACCGACATGATGGAGAACAAAGGGGAATACCATAATTTCCTCTTCACCTGTAGGTGTAAACAAGGCTGTGGAGAGCCAAAGGCACTAGAGGGTGGGAGATCTAGCATGTTTGAAGTTAATTCAATGAGATTTGGTGTTAGATGCATGGACTACATCCTCCATTTTTGGGCCATGTGTCAAGTAACCCCAATAATTACCATAAAAAAAAAACAAAACAAAAAAATTACAAACTTTTTATCCGTCTCCATAAATTAACCATGAAAATCTCATGGTAATGGACACCTTCTCTCTAAAGGATCTATATTTTGAACAAGCACTACTTTATCGAGCTTGGCAACAATATTCACTAACTAATTTGCAAGGTTGTTGTTATGTATTCTAATGTACAAGAAGCTTACTTCTTTTACGCTTCAGAGATTCCATGCTATTCTATTATAAGTCATTTTCTGTATCTCACCAGTCCTCTTAGAGTGGATTCTTGCATGTTTAATGACTTGCAATGAGTTTCCAAAGGTTTTGGTTTGTTGAATCCCAAGGTTCTTAATATTATGTTCATAGGAACAAGGCGTACAACTCCACGTGGTTGGTGGTGGTTACTTCCAACCCCCAAGAATACATGATTACTTCTTATTCATTAAGGTCAACGAGGACCCCCCCACCCAATTGCACCTGTCACCCTAGAAACTCAGTCTTACTAAATACCAATAAAGTTTAATAACGGGATAAAGGGATTTAGGGGTAACTAATTCCCTGACTCCAACAAGAAATAAGGGTTTGTGTGGAGCCCAGACGAGTCTTAGGATTAGTGATATTCCTAGGAAGTATTGGTTGTAGGATGTGAGTATTGGAGGTGATGATTATGTGATTCATTTCATTAGTTTCAATTCTACATCACCCCATGAGCATCACTCTACACAATGAGTGTTAAGTTGATTATTCGAAATCACGATAAAATTGGTTAGCCACAACTAATTTTCATGGATATGGGTCATAAATTAATGATTTACTACATGCAGATGATCCTAAAATTATATCTCGTGTTAGATTGCGGAAGCCCCTCAATGCTTAAATAAGGGATGTTACTGGAATAATATAAAGATCAAGATTTCAAAATTTTGTTTTATGGTCAAACATTTTAATATGGAATCTTGGGTAGGATCTTTTGATATAGCTAGAAAGTCTACTTTTTCACTAGAATACTACAATACCGAGATTTATAAGTTATTGGTGTTGCTTTGGATAATTTTGTTACTTTGGCTCCAAAACTTAGCAGTTTAGTCTCTAATAATTGAGTGCAAATTTGTATTTATGTAGATCAAAGCAAATGTTTTCTTGAAAAAATTGTGTTGGACAACATAACTAAAAAATAGAAACAATATGTGAAATAAGAACATATTTGTTTTCATAATCAATATATGGTATCCTTATGCGTGAAGACATTTTTTCCAGAAATTATCAAAGGGAGATGCATGAAGCCTACTTGGTGGAAAGATTCAATCATGGACCAGCATTGGGTGAAACCAAGTACAACTAGAAAGACACCAAAGGGCATGACAAAGACATTGATATAGTCATGGTTCCAAAGCCAATTCCACTCTCGTTGGTCTCATTGCGTGCAAAATCTTATGAGAAGGGAAAAATGAGGTATAAACTCGATTATTTGAATCAAGACATGAGATCCATGCCTTGTGGTACTAATGATCGAGGCAACTCAATGAATGAGATAGAAACTCCAACAATCCCTATTCATAGCAGTAGTTGGATTGAAATAAAAAGAAAGTAAGGGAAATACTACAATATTAGGGGAGTGTGATATTCATCGTGCAAAAGTCACAAATCCCTATGAAGAGATGTAATGACAAAGAGCATGTCTTTAGAAGGTATACAATATTTAAGCCATAACATAGCTGTGACTAATTATAATTGTAGTTTTTTATTCATACAAAAATGGGTTAATAATAGAATATGAAATCTAGGGATTAAAGATTGAAAACCTAGAGCCCCAAAAGACAATTGCATATATAAATGTTTTTTAGTAACATAAGTTATTTCTTTATTTACCCCTCACACCCCCCACCCCCCGAAAACAAAAACACCTATTATGCAAAATTTAATATTGCACTATGTATTGTATGATGATAAATGCCACTGCCCAATCATGTCCCACTAGCATTACATATCATAACACTCACATATTATATGAAGTGTGGAGATATAAATAATAAATTTTATTATGATATCCACATGCTGTATAACAACTATTACATTCTCACTTAAATCTTACAGTGTAAGCTAAATTATAGTCAATTTGCACCCACTTTCTAACGAAATTTTTCGGTCAAAATCTGACAAAAATGGTTGAAATATTGTTGGAATTACACAATCGAGATGCCCTAAGGGAAATCAAGGGCGCTAAATCCTTTTCTACAATCAAAGTTGCAATTTCAACAATGAAAATTGCAAATTCAGCAACAAATCGTGTTGCTAGATTCCAACCAACTCACCACATAAGATACAAATAGTCTAGACATTAGCTCACTCCAAATCTTACCATGTTCATCAATATTTATCCTCTCCCTCTAAGAAATCTTACCTTATTCATTAACATCAATATTTATCCTCTCCTTCTAAGAAATCTAACCTTGCTCATCAACATTAATACTTATCCTCTCCCTCTAAAAACAAATCTTAGTTTATTCATTAATGTTTATCCTATTTGGAAAACAAAAAAAAATCGAATCTTAGTTTATTCATCAATGTTTATCCTCTCTTTCGAAAACAAAATAATTTTAGAAAATTTGAACGATGTAATATCCATATTTATCCATTTGAATTATGTTATTTCCTTATTATCCTCTTACCTCGTAAATACATTTACATTATATAATTTCCAAAAAAATTGAATTATGTTATTTCCTTATTATCCTCTGCCTCATAAATACATTTTAAATTATATAATTTCCCGTCGACTTTATTGTGTTCAGTATCTATCACTTTTATTCGATGTCGTTGAGTATCTATTAGGTACTAAATAATTTTTTAATTAATGATGTATGTTTCGCAAATACCTGATAAAACCACCTTCCGCTTTCATTCCTCCCAAATCCCGGATTTGTTTGGAAAAAAAAAACAAACGAGTTATGAAATTTCCTTATGTGAATACCCACAAACAGACTCCTATGGGAGCAGGATAAGCGTTCACCAAATCGCCCCCGACTCGCCGGAATCCGGCAGATCAATTTTGGTGAAAATCATACTTTCCAGGAATTAAATCGTAATTTTAATCATTTGGGTAGTTTTAAAATGCCCGATTTAGTATAGGACCGGCTAATAAAATTAGTAAAATTCCAAAATAACGAAATAAACAATTTCACATTTGACTGATTTTAATCAAAAATCGGCCGGAAAAACGGGGCGATTTGGTGAACGCTTATCCCACGCGCTAAAATATGGCTCGGGCTCGGGAAGTCATTCATTCTATGAAGATAGATTTTCATATGAATTTGCCGACTTTGACTTGCCAACCCAAAAACGGAAAAAGATTTGACCAATACACGGCAAGCATCCCTGGCCGTTCCGTCAATGGCGACTAGATAAAAGGCTTTATGATATTCTCAGGTAGGGTAGGTAGGTAGGTAAGAGCATCCTGGTAGTTTCCTTTTTTACCCAGTGAATGGGGCTGGAGGGAACCAGTGCTTATACTGCTTGATATTTATTTTATAAAGCAAGGAATTGTTGAGATAGCAAGACATTGGAGGAACACTGGGCTTATGCAAATGTACTGATATTGATATTCGCCCAGCTCTGGTGGTTTCTGACTCAGGTGAGTGATCCTTGTTACATCTCCTGTTTGTTTGTGATTGATTGCTTGTACTGGTCACTGATAGTCTGCGCTTGTTATGGAGGAAGCTCAATGCTCACGTTGATGACTGCTCTAGATTTCTTGGAACTCATTTAATGCAATTGCTGGGTTTTGTGTTGCCTGGATCTGTTGCCCCTGCAGATTTCGGTAGTACCCTTGTTTTATTGTTTGTGGTTGGGGGGACTAAGGGTAGATTTTGATGGGTGTGCTAATGCCTAAGGCGAGATGCTCGTCCTGTCGTCTGTGATGATGGTGGGGTATTGAGATAACGCTGGATTTGGTGATTTGGGTATTGTTGATTGTTGAATCTGGATGAATATTACTGCAAATCTCCAAATCAGCCAGTCTTGAATATTGTGGCACCACTTCTTCAAATTTTCATAAATACTAATGTGGGTATTCCTGCCAGTTTAGGGAATGACCTCCTTATTGCATCCAGAGAAGCCAGCTGCATCGTGCAGTCAGGGTGATGTATCAAACACTTAAATGTGTGTGTGTAACGATGCATTGGCTGTAGATGGTGCATTGGTTGCAGCACAAACCCATCTAAACCCATTTCTGATGCTGGTGGGTACAAATAACCAGTGTATCAAATATTGGATCCCGAAATATGCAATATGGAACTTGTCGAGCTCGAGGTGCATATCAGTCCTTGGGTCAGATGTGTGTTTGGGCTAGGAGATTGAGATTACTGCAATATTAAGAATGGCCTCAGTTCTTTGCAGTAAGAGTTTTATGACTTGTCACTTCAGGATTGAAGATCCATCCTTCCAAGTTCCATGGCTAAAGTCATGCATAATCTTTTCACAATATCCTCTGTTCCATTAACGAGTCTAATGACTTGTCACCTCAAGGCTTGAAGATCTATCCTTCCACGGCTAAATTAATGCATAATCTCATTACAATATCCTCTGTTTTTTGCAGTAATGAGTCTTATGGCTTGTCACTTCAGGGCTTGAAGATCCATCCATCCACGGCTAAATTATGCACAATCTTATTACAATTGGGTGGTGCTATTAATTTTGCATTAAAGAGGATGCCCTTTTCAGATCCTGTTATAATTTGATTCTGATTTTGAGTTGGCAAAGTTCAAGGCTCATACAATACCTCATTCCACTTAGCTTGGGAGTTCGGCGCCACCCACTTTCAAATTTTCAACATCACGGCCCATATCCCATTTTCTCACCCTGTTTGTGTCCATGCAGCTGTGATTTTTTAGACTAATCCAATGCAGCCTTCAATGCAATTTGGCTATAAGTTGAGTCATTCCAGATCCGATCTCTCCCGGGTTCATATTTCATGGTAATTGTATTCCCATATACACCTCTTGTAGAAGCACTGTCTCACGAGTCGCATCAGCGTAAATTTAGTCCTTGTAGAACCAATGACATATCCCAAGGCTTATCCCCTGCGGTAACAGTGTCTGACAGTCTGGGATTGCTTGTATTTTAATCTGATCATAAACACTAGGCTTGCCTCTCTTATCTGTCTTTCTTTTGGTCAGTTTGAAATCCCTCATCCGGATGAATGCAGTCAGATCTTGTTCATGCCAATATGGGCCCGAGAAGATTTTACACATTTCTTTCAGTTATCAGTCCTCAACTAGTTCATGAAAGGTTGCTTCGGTAACTCCGCACCATCACAAAATTTCGAAGTTCTGATGAAAAGTTGTCCATTATTCAAGGGATACTTGATGGACAAGTGCATCAAGTGATTCAGCTGATGTAAATGCATAGACATCTTGATGACTTGCCTTACACGCCTAGATGGGGATCAGGCTCCTTAGCCTAGCATTATAGATCAGTCTTAGTATCCTAGTAATAAGTATTGCTCGCCACTTTATCATTGTACTCCTAAGAAAGAATTTTGGCAAGTGGGGTATGTTTTTTTGAAATAATCTTATTCATTTAGTTTAATTGTCTGCTTTATTTGGACTCCATGTCTTATATCATTTTAACAGTTATTGAATCACAGGTTACTTCTCAATCATAAAATGAAGGATAAAGATTTCAAACCAGCAATGTATGCCGACAAGTCTCTGAGACTGGTTCCTGTTGCTGTGATGCTCCTCTCCTTATGTGCCCTTTCATTTTACCTCGGTGGTATCTTTTGCTCTGAAAAGAACAGACTCGTTCTAGAAGACAAAGTATCACTTGCCCCTCTACAAGTGGGCTGCAATGTTGCCGAAGAGAAGTCCATGACATTTGTAGAATGCAGCAAGGAATATCAAGATTATACTCCGTGCACAGATCCAAAGGTATTTGTTTTGTCATAGATTGTGCTGAAATAATTTTACAAGTTTGGAACGCAGCTGGTCCAATTTAGTCATTTGACTTCTTTGAGAAGCTAGAAGTTACATAGACTTTCCGATCTGTAAATGATACACACTTTCTGTTACTTTTTGAGCTGAATATAACTAAAATAGTAGTTTGTACTTATTGGTGAATTCACTGGACAATGTCTGTGAGCTGATAGATCTCACCAGTGCTTGTTTCATCCAGATCAAGCACATTAGATGAAGTAATTGGGTTTATCCACAGTCCTGGTTTCTTTGCCGCGCGCATAGGATGCCTACAACTTGTTTTTCTCTATATTTATATTATGATGTGTTGTACTTTCTAGTTTATTTGACCTATTTTGGTTGCTTGTGGACATTAATATAATCCTTTTCCTTCTATTTCTTTCTGAGCCAGGGTCCAATGAATTGCTTGGCAGGTTTCTCAAAACTTTGTTATTGAACAAGTTTAAGCTTATTTTCCATGTTTGTAGTGAATTTGGCTTTTAGATTCTTTTGTTTGCCTTCTGAGTAAGTCATTCGGTTTCAATCTACTAAAAAGGTCTGACTCTCATTTGCCAGAGATGGAGGAAGTATGATTATCACAGGCTTGCATTTAGGGAGCGACACTGCCCCCCGCTTTCAGAAAGAGTTGAGTGCTTAGTGCCTCCACCAGAAGGCTACAAGATACCTATTAGATGGCCAAAGAGCAAGGATGAGTGTTGGTACAGGTACTTACTTGATCCGACCTTACTGTTTCTTCCATCACCGTTAAAAGAAGGAATAAAAATCGTGAAATTCTAAAACAAAGCTAAGTGCATATTCTCTCATCGACTCCTTAATATTCTAGAGGATCTATCATAATAAGTTGGCATTATTTCCTGACTTACTGCTTCTAAAATGTTTATCGTGCACAGGAATGTTCCCTATGAATGGATCAATAATGAAAAATCAAATCAAAATTGGTTGAGGAAGCAAGGGGAGAAATTCCTCTTCCCAGGTGGAGGTACAATGTTTCCCAGGGGAGTTGGTGAATATGTGGATCATATGGAAGAGTTGATCCCAGGAATGAAAGATGGCTCCGTCCGAACTGCACTTGATACTGGATGTGGGGTGGGTAACATTCTAACTAGTTTCAATAGTTTTACCGAAATGAATCAAGTCTTTGAGATACCTTTCTGTCCAAGTTTATATCGTCGATCACATAACTTAGTCAGTTTATAAAAGAATTATACACCATAAACAGCCACAACGAATCTAGAGTCAGGTTAAACTGATTGATACACCATAAACATACATGGCTGATCCACCTTATGACGTTCACAATATCTGAGACCTCCAGATTAACAAAAGAAAACTAATGTTAGGAATTGATCTAAAAGTATTTCTGTATCTCAAAAGGCATCATTTTACTTGGCTTAGAATCTGAACCTGCTCTTGAGCTGAGTTTAATATTAAACATTCTGTTCGAGAGACATCTCTCTTCCTCCAACTAGTTGTGACCCGTTCGATTGATACATATGCTCACATGGTTCTTAACAAATAATAGCTGTGAAATCACAGATCTATCCAATCTGTAATTGCTATTGCTTGCTATGATGTTTAGATTTCCATGTCTTGCATAATAAGGACCAAGATAAGTTATTTAATGTAAATGCATGTAGATATGTAATCTGAATATGACTGGTGAGATATACTGTATGATTAAACATTTCCTTGTTGAAATAAGAGATTACTTTCTGTTCAGGTTGCAAGTTGGGGTGGTGATTTGCTGGACCGTGGAATTATTTCAGTGTCACTGGCACCGAGGGATAATCATGAAGCACAAGTGCAGTTTGCACTTGAACGGGGTATTCCTGCAATGCTGGGTATCATCTCTACACAGCGGCTTCCTTATCCATCCAATGCATTTGACATGGCTCACTGCTCGCGATGTCTCATTCCATGGACAGAATTCGGTAAGTCTGATGATACTTTTTAAATTTTCATAATGTGCTAGATTGATATTACTAGTCAGTTTAATGGGTTTTGTTCACTGGGACCATCTGGTTTGGTAAGAGAATGACTTACTTTACGAGACATTTAGTTTTCCCGGCAGATTGAGGGAACATGATCCAACTAAGGTGTTTGAATTTGTTTCATTTTATCAACATTATCCTTGATTGCTCTTCAATTTTTTATTTTTATGGGAGCTTGGTAGCTATTTGTTGAGTGAAGTTCTGCTCCTCAGGTGGAGTCTACCTTATGGAAATAGATCGAATACTGCGGCCAGGAGGCTTCTGGGTGCTATCTGGACCACCAGTAAACTATGAAAATAGATGGCATGGATGGAACACAACCATAGAGGAGCAGAAGGCCAACTTTGATGCCCTTCAAGGTCTTTTGACCAAGATGTGTTATAAGCTCTATAATAAAAAGGATGACATTGCTGTATGGCAGAAGTCTTTGGAAAGTAGTTGCTACGCCAGCCGTGAGAAAACAGTTTACCCCCCTGAATGTGATGACAGCATTGAGCCAGATGCTTCATGGTATGTTCCCATGCGACCTTGTATAGTAAAACCAAATCCAAATTTCAAGCACTTGGGAGTAGGACAAACTCCAAAGTGGCCACAACGCTTGAATGTAGCTCCGGAGCGGGTCCGTACCTTCGCTGGGGGTAGTGATGGTGCATTCAGAAAGGATACAACTCAATGGGTGGGGCGCGTTAATCATTACAAGACATTGGTACCTGATCTTGGAACAGATAAAATAAGGAATGTTATGGATATGAACACTCTTTATGGGGGTTTTGCCGCAGCACTAATAGATGATCCTCTTTGGGTCATGAATGTGGTTTCCTCTTATGGTCTAAATTCCTTGAATGTTGTTTATGACCGAGGACTAATTGGTACATACAATGACTGGTAAGGTGCTTTCTCTTGATACATTGATTCAACAATCTTGTTTGCTCAACACCATTATATTTGCTGATACACTTGTGTCTGTGTTGTTCAGGTGTGAGGCATTTTCAACCTATCCTAGAACCTATGATCTCCTGCATCTTGATGGTCTGTTCAGTGCAGAAAGTCACAGGTAGGGACAAAGTTTGATATTAAGTGGTGCCAAATATTGTTTGTAGCTGAAACTGGTGGTAAATTGTAAAATCCACATTATATAAACTTTAACATCATATAAATAATAACATCATCTAATCAAGTACATAGGAATTATACTTAAGTCTTAAAGGATTGGCAAGGAATCCTACCTATGACGAATTCATTAATCATATATATAACACGGTGCATTATATATAGAATACGGGGCATTGCATAAATGTTGGTTATTTAATCCCAGTTATTTTGAATAAGGGAAAAATACATGATTGATTATGTGGGTTTTGTGAAACAGATGTGAGATGAAATATGTGTTGTTGGAAATGGACCGTATATTAAGACCTACTGGTTATGTCATAATGCGTGAATCACCGCATTTTGTGAATAGTGTCTCCAATCTAGCCAAAGGCATGAGATGGAGTTGCCAGAAGAGGGACACTGAGGATGCTCGGAATGAAAAAGAAAAGCTTCTCATTTGTCAGAAAAAAGATTGGAGGTCTTCAGAAGCTGCTTCTGAATGATAACTTATAACTTAAAATTTCAAGGCCCTATTCCTATTCTATGCCAATCAATCTGGCATCAGAGTGAGTTCCTGGCTGTGAAGGTAACTGTTGATTGGATGCATTTGCGAGCCAGTATATATTATGTCAGTGGGATTCAGTGATCTGTTTACCCAGGATGCCAAGTTTATTTATTCCCCCTGGCATCTGGGAGGGCCTCCTGCAGAAGATTAGAACTACTTCATTGAATCAAATCCATTCTTTCTATTTTGACGCTGTAAGGTCGTTAGTAGGTGTTCTTTATATTTGCAGTTTTAATGAGGGAGGGATTTTGCAATGCCAAAACCCTTTGCACTGCAATATTTTAAAACTATTTATTACTACCATTGCTTATGTCTTATCCGAAGGTGGCCTCAACATGATATGAGCCATCAGTAAATCTGTATTATTTGATCATTTTAAAGTTTGTATCCATGCCATCAACTCGTGGCATGCTGCTAAATTTCTTAAGTAACAACAGTTTATATTTTTGAGCTTATTCTATTGGCTTCTTTGATGGTGCCTTTTGTTTTGATTCAAGCTACAAAAAATAACCAGAGAGACACTTACGGAGATTCCTAATTCTTTTAAGAATAATATCTCATGATAACAGAAAATTTCAAAAAACCATAATCATATGAACATAACAACCATGCATATTGTAAATATAAAAATATCAAATAATCATATAACCCTAACAATTCTGTATATTGTAAATAATGTATGTGTTTGTTAATAAGTGATAAGTGTCACTTGGAATAGAAACATATAGTCATAATATGCCTGTTTATGTTTATTTGAAGGCCCTATGCCGCCTTCTATTTTATTTTTATTCTTTGCTCACGTCCCAAAATTTATTCCTGCGCTTTGATAAGATATATATTGACAGCAGATTCCAAAAAGATTCATGTAAGAGCCTTTTGATTTTTCTATTTCTTTGTTTCCCAACAGTTTAGTTCATGGGTTTGTAAATGTGCAAGCTGTCTAATTTTTACCAACCCTGGTATTCATTATCCTTTTTACCGACCTCGGTATTCATTATCATTATCCTTTCTTGACATTGAAGAAAGCTAAGTTGGATAACAGGGCTTGCATTGAGCATCAGCGATAGACACAACTTCTCTTGGATCAACAGGGGCAGCTTGGATAGAAAGACTCGAAGACTCGACCTATGTTATTTGTGTAATATTAGAATGACTATTAAAGGCTACGTTGGAATATTTATAATATAGTCATGTGTGGGGTGACTGGGATGTAAGTGAGATATTACATGGAATCAAATTCACTATAGGAGCTTTTTAGAGAATTTTGAACTTTCCATTTCATCTAAGTTGTGTTTTGGGGGTTTTATTTTATGTTTGTCTTTCATTGAAATTTTTTAATATTTATATTTTCCCAAACATCACTCTGAAATAAAAATTTGTTGAAAGTAATACTTTTATGGGTTAGTTGTCCATGTGATTTTAAAGGCTTAATAAAAACAAAATGGCAGAGTCTGTAGGACTTCTGTTCCATTATAGGTAAGTTGTCCATGTAATACTCAAGGATGGAAAGGTGCAAGGACAGATTAAGGAAATGAAATAGGATCTAGTGCAACCACCTCTGTCGGTTAAAGAAGTAAAGGCTGGGATCCAAATTGGGTAAATACTCAGTGAAAGAGGGCTGTAAAGTCCTATTAAAACGATTTCTGTATTCCCCAACATCTATCACGTGGAAAAACATTTGGCATCGTGATGGAATACTGAATGCGTTCTGTTGGACACTAGCACATGGGAAAGTGTTTAGGGAGTGCAGGACTATATCTTTGTATTTTTTATTTGTAAACTATGAAAGAGACATGAGCTCCTCATTTGTTCTTTGAGTGCCCATATTCTCAGCAGCTTTGGCAATTATCTTTGGCCGGCTTAGGCAATGAAGTTCAGCTGCCAACTTGGAGTGATAGTTTTATTTATTGAAAATCATTTTAACTTGGAGTTGGTTTTTTTTTCGGGTTTGGAAGGCCATGCCTATATATATCTATTGGAAGATTTGGCTGTCCAGGAACATGTCTATCTTCAGAGGGGGAATACCAATTGCCAAGACAGATAGCCCTCAATACCAAGACTTTGATGGTAGAAGCTCTCTCCCATTGATCCACTCGCCACCTCAATTCAGAGCCTCTAACTACAGAAGAGAAAATTTTGGTCAAAGACCTCAATGGAAGCCCCCTTCAGTCCCAAACTATTTATAAAAAACCTCTCACAGGACAGCAATGGAAGATCGATCCGGAAAATGAAGATTTCTGGAATTGGTCAAGGACAATAAAGCATTTTATGATGTTCCTTGACGGAGCTTCAAAAGGAAACCTAGGGGTGGCTGGTACGAGAAGGGTCATCTTTGACCTTGGAGGAAATGAAGAAGTTAATTTTGCATGGGACTTGGGTGAATGATGAATAATCAAGCAGAAATTCATGCCCTCTATCTTGGCTTTTCACTTTCAATAACCAAAACATATTAAAAATGCTTTCAAATTAGGTGATTCTTCTGTGATTATAGACCTAGTAAAAACAAAGTATGAGAATGAAGACACCATTCTTGGGTGAATTAAATTAAGAATCCAAAGCATGCTTGATTCCATGGAATTCTTTTAGTTGCTTCATATTCAAAGGAGTAACAATAATTGAGCAGATTTGCATGCTAATCAAGCCACAAAGTTATATAAGGGACGATTAATGGAAAATAGGGAAGTCCCATAAGTGTTTTTAATTCTATAGATCTCATGAATCAAGATATTAACCAAGGTCTTAAACCCAATATGGTATTGCGTGGAAATAGTATCGCATTGATGGACATGGGATCGATTCAGGGTTGTTAGAATAATCAACCCATAGTTACCCATATTTGACATTAATTAATCATTTTTGTCTTATTCCTAGATTTTTAGATTCCTCTTTATGCTAGTTGGCTTTCACATGCACCTAGAAGTCAATACTTGTTAAACTGGGTCATGGAGCACTTTGGAATCATCCTGGAAACTATTTTAGCAAGTCTGCTTTTATTCTTAGTTCATAAAAGTGCAGTTCTGTTTTTTTTGAAAGCTGCCTTGCTTTACAGCAATTTTAAGGCATACAGGAAAAGCTAGTCTAGGAGAACTTGCCTTGTGTTTTGCTCACATCCTCCTCCTTCATTTTCTCTAAAAAAAAAAGCATGAATGAGTTGTCCTTCCATCCCTTATTAGCTTTCCCACTTGCTTTAGCCAATTCGTGAGCATCTTCATAGATTTGGAAAGTCTTTCTTGCACCTATGGGGGATTTGACTAGATTTAGTAAGCTTGCTTTTTGACCAATTCGAATAGCAACCTAATGCTTTCGAATCTCTGATGTAATTATATATTTGAGCAGCCTATTACTTCATATGGTTGGCTTATGTACACTTATTCAATACACGATTAAGGTATGCTCCAATTTCAATCTCTTTTTGTGTGAATTTTGCATGTTTGATTAGCAATTTTGTGAGTGTAATTGATCTATCACTTGGGTTCAATTTCCACATGGTATCAGAACCTTTGTAGATCGATTTCTTTCCTTCCAAATTGTTATTGCAGGTTCGACATCACTGATTGGGAGCGCGTTCTACTGACTGAAGGGAACAGGAGCTGCGGTATGGACCAATTTCAAAGGATCATCTTGACTCCATTCAATTTCTTTGAATAGAAAGCTGAGATGGAGATATTGTTGAGAGCGAAAGGTCTCTACAGGGTTACCATGGCTATTGAGACAGAGCCCAATGCAGTTGTAGAGAAAATTAAATGGCACAACAGGAGGGATGAGGCCTATGGTCTTTTGTGTTTGAGCATTTCAAGAGACCTCCTCTTTCATCTTGATTCATTGACATCTCCTAATGAGGCGTGGGAGAAGCTTGAAGAGCTTTTTGGAAAGACAGATGAGATGAGAGGACATCAAATCGAGAATGAATTGATCTCCTTGAGTCCCAGTAGCTTCGAATCATTGCAACTCTACTTTTCCAAGTTTAAGGCCCTTGTTTTGCAGCTAAAACAATGTGGGATTGAAAAGAAGGAAGAGCAACTAGTCTTGACCATACTCTCAAAGCTTGGTCCTGACTATTCAGTGTTTGTTTTGACCTTCCATGCCACTAAGTTGTTAGCTCGAACCTGGAATATGCCTAAGCTTGCTGAGTTCATGGAATCCCTCACCCATGAGCAAGATAAATTGGTGATGATGGGCACCATCAAACCTTCCAAAGACCAAGCTTTGGTTGCCGGAGATTCAAAGGTGGATTCAAAAAGCAAGAAAAAAGCTAAAAAGCCACTTGAGCAAAAGAGAGACAAGTCAAATTCTCAAGGGGAGCCCTCAGGCTCCAAGAAGAACTCTTAGAAGAAGAAGAACAAAGGAGAAAGGAGCAAGTGCGCATACTGCAGTAAGGGCTATCATCCTGAGAGCTCTTGTATGAAAAAGCAAATTGACATGTTGACCCAACTCCTAGAGAAGAACAACATCTCCCTTCCTGATTGCTCAAAGAAGAGGGAAGGGGGATCAAATTCAGAAGACAAGGAGAGAGTACATGCTTTGGTCGCTGGCATCTCAAGCTCACCTAGCTTCATCATTGATTTTGGAGATTCTAGACATATGGTTTCGACAAGGGAGATCTTTTCTTCTCTTGACATGTCGAAAGGTCCACCAATAATTTTGGGAGATAACTCTTTGACTGACAGTATGGGAAAGGGAAGGATTGATCTTGACCATAGTAATTTCAATAATGTGTTGTATGTTCCAGGTCTTGCCTCTAATCTCTTGTCAGCATATCAGATGGCTGACACCGGGTCTCCAAAGAAAGTCATCTTCTCCCCCAATGAAGTTGAAATCACAGAGATTTCGAATGGTAAAGTCATAGCAAAAGGTGTTGTTGATCACACTTCGAAGGTATACAAGTTTTCCCATTTTCTACCCTACTCAAACCCCTTTGCTCTTCTTACTCATGCTAATGAAGCCCTGGCACCTCAGCTTCAATGCGTAAAGTGACTGTTCTAGCTGATCCCTACTTGGCTAATACACTCACAAAATAACCAATTATAGTGGCCCTCAACTTCAATGCGTAAAGTGACTGTTCTAGCTGACCCCTACTTGGCTAATACACTCACAAAATAACCTATGTAAGCACCCCCTGCGATACATAGGTAAGGAAATTATTGTCACCTCAATATAATCATTGCTCAGGCAGAGAGTTGCAGGCGGGATCCACCGTATGGGTATGGTAACAAATCCCGAAGCTGAAAAGCACCAAAGGTACCTCAAAAGCACCCATATATGAATAAGATCATGGAAATATCTTCGACGCCCCACATAAGGTAGTAGAGGGCTATCTCCACCACTGATGTGTGCGTTGAATCGTGATTAACTCATGTGTAAGAGGAAGGTTTTGAGAACACTAATTATACCAAGGATTTATCCTCTCCCCGAAAATACACATAATTGTTTTGTTTTATAGTCTTGGATAAGTTTACTAAGGAAATCTTATTCCAAGACTCTAAAACCTAAGCTTGTTGGTACACCTTATAAAATAAAATCGTTTTAATCAATTTTAATTTAAGCGTTAATTTTAAGAGGCTGTGATTACTCAAGGGATATGGTCGTGCAACTACTAATGTTACGACTCAACAATAAAATAAAATATACACACCTAAAAACAATGGCAAGTGCAAATGTGTTTTCCAAATGAAAAATGGTATGCCACTAAATGAAATGCATAATAATTTCTTCCCATTTTTGAATGCAAATGCAATCCTTCCTTTATGAAATCCTAGACACTAATCCGATCCTATCCAACCAATGCAAGTACCTATTTCAATGCATATGAAAGATGTAAGTAAACATGCAACTATATAATTAGTTTTGTATTTTCAAGATAAATGAATGAAAATGCAATTAAATTCATTAAAATTCTTAGTCTCTGCAGCAAGCAACAAATACAATCCAAGCAATACACTGATACTAAAAGAGTATTTCACTAATGGAAAAACAAAAAAGGAGATAAATTGACAAGAACAACTTTCAAATAAAAAATTAATAAAAAGAGGTCTCTAGTCACAACAGGAGCAGTCAACAGACAACATTGGTACTCAAGAAGACCCAACCACACTCACAACCCACCCAACAACTTCACACATTAGATATCAACAAAAAATGGAGGTGTACATGACTGTTCAAAGAACACCAATATATGTATGTGACTAGGAAGAGTACAGTCTGCATATATACGTGATGGTATGTTCTATGACCCATGTATACAAAGAAGAAGGCGGTAAAAAGAAAGCCAAGGGCCAAACCACTATAAGGGACTATCAATGAATGAACCTACTAGCAAATGTGACACATAAACACAGAGAAGTAGAGAGAAATTTGAGCAAAAAATGCATCCAAAACCCCAACAAAAAAGGAAATTCCCTAGCGAAGTCGTCGATTTTGTTACGAAGAAAAACTTCCTATGGCATGGGGTGGACCACAATAGACAGTATGACATCGGAAATCAAATCGATTCTCAAGCATGCTAAATACATAAATAAACTAATCAGTAAGGGATAATAACCGTACCTCCACTAGATGTTCAAAAAATGACCACCGTTGAGCACTCGATTAAGCACGTATCCCTACAATGTGTCCTCAACAACAAAGAGATATACAAGCATGATATATTATGCGATAGTATTCAATCTAACATATTCCATTTAAACATGTATATAAAGCAATTACATCGATGGATACAAATATTTATATTTGAACGTGAAATTGGACGAGAAATGGATATTACTATTAATATGAAACAAAGATACAATATGACAACCTCTGTTGCCACCTCGTCAAAATTGAGAAACCGTGTCCCTCCACCTGGGCCTCAACCACTTCAATCCTCCACAAGATAGCAAGCTCACAAAGACAATGTAAATCTTGGGAAAAGAGCACCAGTGGCTTTCTCAAAGGACAAAGGGATGCAACTTCAATCATATAACAATGGGAATTTTTTTTGCTATAATCTCCTTACTCTCCAAGTCTCCCCTCCTTAATGCTTCACAATAAATCAATATATATCCACTCAATGGGAAATGGAAGGTCGAATAAGAGTGTTTCTCGACATATGGAAGGAAAAGGATCAAGGCATTCGTTACTTGATGGGGAAACCTCCAAATATTTTTTGTTTTTGAGCATAAAACCCGATGTACACATGTGACAATGGTGCAAGCTACGTATACACGAATTATAAATTTGTGACCCACGTATGTCTTCAAAAGTGTTTTTTAAAGGGTTATAGTGGAGCATCAGGGCTATGGTGAGTAAATGGGGTATAATGATTTTGCATAGGGATAGGGGAAGGCCATCAAGGCATGATGCATGAGGTGGGGAAAATCACACTATAACAACTATTGTTCATACCATGGGAGTCATAGAGAGAATACAGTCCTTGGAACACCACAAGAAAATGGTGTGTTAGAAAGGATTAATAGGATGATCATGGAGTGTGCAAGGTGTACGAGATTGCATGCATGGTTTCCCTTATAGGCTTAGGATGATGTTGTAGATACTGCTATTTATTTAATAAACAAAGGGCCTTCAAGTGCTTTGGATGGAGGGATTGTAGAGGAGGCATGGTCAAGTAAAAATGTAAACTATTCATTTTCTGATAACTTTTGGTTGTGAAGAATTTGTCCATATTGATAAAGAAAATAGAACAAATCTTGATGCTAAATCTAAGAAATGCACCTTTAATGGATAGAGGGTTGCTAAGTTTTGTTATCACTTATGGGATTATGAAAATAACAAAATCATTTGGAGTAGAGGTGTGGTATTCAATGAAAAGCTTACGTACAAAGATAAATTGCAAGGAAAGAAAGAGGAAAATGAAAACACAAAGTACAAAGTGCTTGATGAAATAAAAGAAAATGAAGTTCCGAAAGTACCAGAAAATAAAAAACGACAGCAGATACCTTAAAAATATTGAAAGTGTAAGAAGATATACCACGTTAGGTAGACCCCTTGAACGATTATCTCCTTCACTATATTATTTATTTATGATTGATTCTGGAAAACTAGAATGTTATGAAGAAGAAATCCAGGTGGAAACTAGAAAGAAGTGGGAGCAAGGCATGAATGAGGAGACGGACTCATTGGTAAGATACCAAAATTTGGATTTGGTTGAGTTGCCTGTAGGTAAAAGAGAATTGCATGATAAACGGGTTTAAAGGTTGAAGGAAGAAGAAGGAGACAAGAAGAGGTACAAGGCTAGGCTTGTGGTAGAAGGTTTTGCGAAAAAGAAAGGGATAGACATTGATTAAATATTTTCTCCTGTTGTTAAAATGACTTCAATTAGGACTATTTTAAGTCTAGTGGTGGTAGAAGATTTTCATCTCGAACAGTCAGATGTAAAAAAAAACTTTCTCCATGGGGATTTGGAGCAAGAGATTTATATGCATCAACCACTGGAGTATGAGGTCAAAGGGAATGAGAATTTGGTTTCCGGATTGAAGAAGAGATTGTATGGATTGAAGCAAGCTCCAAGGCAATGGTATTTGAAATTTGACAAATTTATGACAGAACAAGGTTATAGTAGATGTCATTCTGACCATGGTGTTTAATTCAAGAGGCTAGATAATTGAAGATATATTATCTTGTTATTGCATGTGGATGAAATGCTTGTTGCAGGTTCTAACGTGTAGGATATAAATGTGCTCAACAGGAAACTAGCTAAATAATTTGCGACGAAGAATTTGGGTGCTGCAAAAGAAAATCCTTGGTATGAGAATAACAAGAGATAGGAAACGCCACAAATTGACATTGTCTCAGGGCCAGTACATAGAAAAAGTGTGGGAGAGGTTTAGAATGCAGAGTGCAAAACTAGTTAGTACACCTTTGACCAGCCATTTCAAACTAAGTAAGGAGATGTTGCCCAAGACACAGGAGGATATGTAATAAATGTCCAAGGTTCCCTATTCATCAACAATTGACATATTGATGTATTCCATGGTGTGCACAAGACCGTTTATTGCACATTCAGTGGGATTTGTGAGCAAGTATATGAAAAATCCAGGTAAATAGCATTGGAGGACAATACAATGGACTCTCAGGTATTGGAGAGGTACCACTTCTCATGCATTATGTTTTGAAGGTTCATACACTGTTCTACAAAGGTATATTGATCCATATATGGAAGGTTATCAAGACAGCAGGAGGAGCACCACATGACATGCTTTTAATATAGGCGGAACAACCATAAGTTGGATTTCGAAACTGTAAAAGGTTGTTGCACTTTAAACAATGGAAGCAAAGTATGTTGCTTCTACAAAGGCTAGTAAAGAGATGATTTGGTTGCAAATGTTCATGGAGGAATTGGGTAAGAATCGGGAGAATAATATGTTGTACAATGATATCCAAAGTGTCATTCATATTGTAAAAGAATCAACCTTCCATTATAAGACTAAACATATATATCTCAAGTACCATTTCATACAATCTGTTCTAGAAGATGAACGGTTGAAGTTGGAAAAGATACACACTAGCCAGAATCCTGCAGACATGTTGACCAAGGTAGTAAACAGAGAGAAACTGATTTCATGTTCAGTTTCTATTGGCCTTCAAGTGTGAAGATGAAGATGAGAAATTTTCCAGGTCCAAGGTTCAAAGCATAATCCAACAAGTGCATCATCGGTGGAGTTGTTGTGACAAGTCTCCAAGTGGGAGATTGTTGGTTGTGGATCTTGATCTTATTTGATTCATAGATGTTATTGTTCATTCATGTTTGTACCCCAATTTACTATACACTCATCATAGTAGGGGGGTGAAGTTGGACATCGTCCCCCCGTGGGGTATGGGGGGGAGCGTCCTCCTCGATCGGGGGGTCCAAGGGCCAGCACACGATCGACAAGGGTTTAAGTTGAATCCCCCAAAGGAATTTTTTTGGGATGTTTGTTGGCCAATAGTTTATGAGCCCATGGTATTTTCCCATGGTAATTCCCCTATAAAAGGAAAGCATTGAAATACAAATGTGTATTGTATTGTAGCACTGTAAAATAATCTCTGTGATTGTCTAAGAGAGACTGTGAGAGAGTGCAAAGGAAGTGTAGTGGGTTTGCTGCACGTTGTATTCCTTCGTTTTGCTAGACGACATAATAATAAAAGACTGAAAATTTATGTGTGGACGTATCCCATCTTGGGTGAACCACATCATATTGGTGTCTCTCTTGTAATGTGTTAGCATGTTTTATATATGCATCTTGCTTATTGTTATTGCTCTGCGATCCTGTTTTTCTAATAGGAGGACATAGAGCGTGCGGTGTGTATTAATTGAAATATTCATTTTGGTCATGTTGAGGTGCATTTAAAGGCTCCACATTGAATTTTGGCTTGCTTGGAAGCTGCTCGACTACTCCACTATCTGTCATCACCTATCGGTTGTGTGCCATCCTTCCATTGCCATCAATTCTCATTGATGAGCTGTCAATCGCCCCATCCAGGGTTGTCAGTTACACAACATTGAACGTAAGTTTCTAAGAATTTATTGACAATTTTTATTTGACCATTGGCTTGGGGATGGTAAGCCGAGATCATGTTAAGTGACGTCCGAATTTGTTTGCAAAATTATCTCCATTTTTTTTTTAACTTGGCAGCTCTAGTAATGTTCTCTATCAATTTTTTGTTGTTTAGTTGTTAGTGATTTTGTTGTAACGAGTATTGAAGATTGTTATGATTTGTATGGATCATAAATTTGTTTCCAAAAGTGTACTATCGCCATTTTGTTAATGTGTGCATGATGCCAAAAATATCCTTTTTGTAGATAGACTATAATCATTCCCTTTTGTTTAACATCTTGCTTTCAAAAGCAATTTGGTGTCCTTCTTTCATCATGTCTGCTTCTATCCCAAACGTTGAGGCTCACATTCAGTTACAAATAGATTTGAGAAACTAGGTTGTTTTGAAATAGAATTTCTCGACATAATTCTTTTTAATGCCTCGAAGAATCTTTATGCTTCATCACTCCACTAAAATGAGAGTCTTTTAAACGAGGTTGGTTATTAGAGCAATTAAATGAGCATAGTTATTGATGAATATTTGATAGTAAAATGTCAAGCCTAAGAATCCTCTTAACTTGGAGACATTTTTTGGTTGGGTCCATTCGTTGGTCGACTTGATTTTATTTGGATCTACCTTGACTCCTTATTTCGAGATAATGTGACCAAGATACTCTACTTATTCTTTTCCAAATGTTCATTTTAACCTTTTTGCATAGAATTAGTTTTCTTCTAGGAGATATAGTATTTGTTTTAAATGATTTAGATGTTCCTTCCATGCCTTACTATATATAAGTATGTCATAAAAAAGGACTAACACAAATTTCTTGAGATAATTATAGAATAGTTCATTCATAATTGCTTGGGATGTGGCAGAGACATTTTCTATATAGGGGATTCATCTTATCGACCAATATCTTATCATGTTCATTCATAAAGGGGGGTTTTTAAATTGTGAAAATTAAGGTCAATATATTGTAGGTATTGGGGGCGTGTGTCACAAGGATTATGGTATGCGGGTTTATAGGTATTGGGGGTATAAAAACATGTATCTAGTAAAATAGGGAATATGTTATAAAAAGACGGTTTTTTTTTTTAATTTGAAAAATATGTATTGGGAGGGGGATCAAAACAAGGATTTTTGTAGGTATTTATCACTATTTAGTGAAATTAAGGGTGTTCTTTAATATTCCATGAATGAAGGTGCTATGGTTTAGTTTCACTTAGTGAAGACCTCGTGATTTACTAATCCAAAAGGCATTACTTTGAATTCATAGTTCCCTTCATGGGTGTGAAAAGTTGTTTTGGAAACATCTTCTAATTTGACCTTGATTTGATAGTAACCTAATCTTAAACAAAGTTTAAAAAAATATTTGACTTCATGAAGTTCGTCCAACATGTCATCGATGAATGGAATTGGAAACTTATTATTGATTATTATTTTGTTTAATCCTTAGTAATCTATCCATAATATAAATAAGCCATCCTTATTTTGTGCTAATAAAAATGGAGCTCCATATGGACTCCTATTATTTTTGGTAACACTACATTTCAATAGACCTTGAGAGTTCTACTTTAACCAAGCTTGATCCTAGTTTAACCTCAATTATATGTTCAATCCTTTTTTTTGGTGGTAACACCATGGGTAGATCTTGAAATATATATTTTTTTGTTTCTGAAGTAGATATTTTACTTCTTCTATGGGGTCATATTGTCATGAATCATGTCTCTCCATCTGATGAAATTGGATCATGTAAGTCAATGCCCTGTTCAAATAAGTTTTTCCATCCGTTGAGATGAAACTAGTTGCATTTGGAGTGGTTGGAATCTATATAGGTTACACTTTTTTCCTTGCCTCTTGAAATTGAGGAAATGTTTTTGATGATTGGCCAAGTTGGTCCCTAATGTTTGTATCCATTAGACTATTAAAACTATGTCCACTCCACCTAGATGTACAATGTACAATTCTAATTCTAACTCAAAATATTGTATTTGAAGTTTCATCTTATGGCACTTTCTACATTCTCAATCTTTATGCGATATATGACCATCACCTTCATGTATGGAATGGGATATACGAATAGCTTGAGTTTCCTCATGGCTCTTATGTTAATGAATTTTTGGGTGCTTTATGTGTCTACTAGTACTATGACATTATCTTTTTTTATATGCCCCTTTAAAGTAAGTGTTTCTGTTTTGTTGATGTCGATCATGGATACAAGGGATATTCTAGGTGTGTCGTTGTCTTTTGTTGTGATATTTGGGGGTCCTCTTGTTTTCCATTTTTTTATACTTCTCTGTTTGATTTGTCATTTCCTTATGCTTCACATGTGTATAGTTTCATTGAAATATATTATGTGTGAAACTTGTGTCTCTGTAATGAACAAAAATATATATAATAAATAATCATTAAATAACTATTATATAATTAATAATAACTATTAAATATCAATATTAATATATATTGATATTAATAATTAATAATTAATAAATAGTTATTAGTAAACTATTCTAAAATGACACATCCTTTCATGGATAGTATCCAAAGTTCCTTTACTATATATATATATATATGGCACTCACTTTGTAATATTTCATCATCATTCATCTTTAATATTTATTTAATATTTTCAATATGTAATTATTCTCTATTGGTTGATTATTCAATTGAGTAATCATTGAGAATATCCGGATACATATATTACATTGGCCATTATTTACACTTAGAGTAAATTTAGTTTTAGGGTTTCCCTAAAATATTGGACATTGTCCAAAAAAAAACGTAAAAAAGAAAAAAAAAAGAAAGAAAAAAAAATTAAAAAAGAAAATATTAAAGTAAAACAAAAAAAGGGTAAGAAGTGAAACCACCCGTGGTTTCTTAAAGTGGGTTTGGGTTTGAATATAAAAGTGCATAATAATTACTAGTAAAGAGCAAGTGAGATTTGAACTTAGGTGGGGAATGTAACACTCATTCCTCCCAACCACCCAATCTACTAGTATTTTACAAAACTATTGGAAAAATATTAAAGTTAAGGACTAGAATTTGGAAGGTGAAAATTTAAAAGCATATAAAGAAGTAAAGTCTGAAATAAATAAATAAAATTTCGACACAAGCAAAAGAAAATGGATTCTTATGGCAAAAAACAAGGAATATTTCCAAGCAATTTAAAAACCTATGTCTCAGTGTTATTTCAATTAAAAGGAACTATTAGAGGGAAATCCATTACTATTTCTATTGCTCTCGGTGAACGTAATAATTATATTAGTGATGAATTTGCTAATAAGTTAGCGATTCCGAGGACAAATATAAGTGAAAGGATAGACTTTTTGAATAACAAAGAATATGCAATAAGCGATTTACAATGGAACATTGGAGATTATACTGGTGTTTCGCAATTTATAGTTAAATCCTTGTGGAGTAGTAATGGTGACCTGGTTTTGGGATTACCGTGGCTAAAAACATTGGGGACTTTTATCTTAAGTGTTGAAAAAAGTTTTTGACATTCCCCTACAAAAAGAAAAAAATCACATTGTCGGACATTAACATGAAGACAGAATCATAGGGCACATCATCTGAAGACTTCAAAGAAATATCAAAGATGTTGTCGCAGGGAAATGATAAATCAATATAGACGATACATAATGATTTCAACAAGGTTATTGCAAGTAAAGAAGAAGAGATCTCTCGTCTAAGAGATCATAACCATAAATTACTTCTGCAAATCAAGAAGGAAAAGGATAAGTTTCAATGCAATCAACAGTTTGAAGAGGAGGATCGAGATCTTAAAAAAGAATTATCATGCAAAGAAGAAAGCTCTTCCTTAAAAAGGGTTCATCAGGAATTATTAGAGCAAATAAAAAAATTAAAAGAAAGAGAACCCAAAAATCAAGGAAATCAATATGACGTCGTCAACTCAAACTATAAAGAAGAACTCTTACACTTAAAGAAAGTTAATCAGGACATGCTTATACAAGTTAGGAAGCTAAAGCAGGAGAATAAATCTTTACAAGAAAAACTAGATTGCAGGAGATTAAGTGTCGACAAAGAAATGATGAATAACGTAATAGAGAAGTCATCAAAGGCTCAAATTCAAACATCAGAAAAGGGAAGCAATGCAAATCTCATCAAAGTTCAAAAGAACAATCTTATTGCCACATCACTACAAGCATCAACAGAAAATGGTTCCGAAAAACAATTAAAAAAATCGTTAGAAGCACCAAAAGTTGAAGTTCCAGTAAACACGTCATAGGCGATTTGAGTTCCTTATCACCATCCAAATCACAAGAGTAATTATGATAGACGGAAAAATCAAAAGGAAAATTACTAGTATTATTCCTACAAAGAGCAAAGAAAAAATCGACAACTCTTGACAATCGATCCGCAAATAATTCCGTTAAGGGTATATCTCGGATGGACGACTTCACAAATGACGCAACATTTCCACACAACGTTTAAAAGAATGTGTCGTCTTATTTCATCAAATGTTGCAACTACCAACACACAATGTCATGAGAAATCGTTATGAGCTAGAACAAGGGATAAAGTCTTCCATAATTGTGCTTTGAGGACAAAGCAATTCTAAGGGAGAGGAAATGCAATGAACCAATATATATATATAATAAATAATCACTAAATAACTATTATATAATTAATAATAACTATTAAATATCAATATTAATTATTAATATTAATATATATTGATATTAATAATTAATAATTAATAAATAGTTATTAGTAAACTATTCTAAAATGACGCATCCTTTCATGGATAGTATCCAACGTGCCTTTATGATTAATATATATATGGCACTCACCTTGTAATATTTCATCATCATTCATCTTTAATATTTATTTAATATTTTCAATATGGAATTATTCTCCATTGGTTGATTATTCAACTGAGTAATCATTAAGAATATCCAGATACGGATATAACAGTCTCCATTCCCATTTGTCTCCACATCATCTAAATTTGCCTTGTTTCATTCATTGAGCTTCCAAAATTTCTTCTTTATCTCATATGTGTAAAGGTATTTATTGGCCTTTATATGTGTCTATCATTGGTGGTGCGATTTTTCTTGAATACATTTTTCCATATCTTGATTGGAAACCTGTAAATTTAGCTTTTGCCACTTTTTCCTTATGTTTTGCTACTTCTAAATTCAATATGTCATGCATGTTCAATTCATTTTGATATACAATTTAAGGCATCCCAAGTATTTTTCAAGTAGTTACTAACTAGATAATCGAAATCCTTATCTCTATAGAGATTCCCACTGGTGTGTGAATTCCTCGAGAATTCCTCTTTGTTGTAGCTTGGCAAGTTTCAAAAAGAATTCGTTTTTGGTAGTTCCCTAAAATATTTTAAAGAAGTCATTTTTGAACAAGTTCCAGGTGTACGAATAGTTCTATCCTTTCCACCACATATACCAATTGTATGTGTTACCTTCAAGATGCATGGGAACATATTTTACTTTCTCTTCATATGTGGTAATGTTATATATAGTGAATGATTCTTTGACTTTTCTTGACCATGCTACACATTGATCTTCGCTCCCATTATATATTGATAGTTCTATTTTGGGTCTTGGTGGAAACATCATAAGGGATTGATATTGGTTTCCTCTTGAATTATAGGGGGTGGTAATGCAAAGGTGTGGGATGAGGAAATCAACATGCTAAAACTATTCCACTGTTTGTTGCAATTACTAGAACCTTTGTTTTGTAACATCTTCATGATTTGGTCATGTTTTTTATTATGGTCCTCTGTCATGGTGTCCAATTTGTCATCGAACATTTTCTCCATTATTGTGATAACTTTGTATTTTATCTCTATATAATTAAGTAATGCATTGTTATTCTTCATCTCCTCTCTTAGGATTTCTTCGTTCTATGTGACAATGTCTCTAAGGGCATTGACGTCCTTCTCCCACAATTCAAACTAGTTCTTCAGGTCCCACATGATTTTGGATTATATGGAATGGTGACAATTGATTTTTTTATAGGGGTCAATTGAGACTAATTAATAATCATGGAAATTTTTAAGGATCCATACGTATTTAAAAGTGTGTAAACCTTAGCGAATCTTACCAATTCTTAAAATGTCAACTATAAAATATTTGACAATATTTTTCTAAAAATATTTCAATTTCAAAGTATTTTATATGGTTTATATAATAATTTGGCAATTTTTACCCCATTTAAATTGGGCAAATCAAGGCTTTAAAAAATGCAAATTGGTGAATATTTTTTTGGAAAAATAATGGAAAATAGCTCATGAGCTAAATTTGACCCCTTAAATATTCCTTGTTGATTATTATTATTATTATTAAAACTATGATGGTAATGGTGGAAAAAAATAAAATATAACTATAACAATAACTATTAGAAAATGATAATAGTATTATATTTATATATTTTTATTTTTTTATAAGATTGAATAATAAAGTTTTAATAAAATCAAATATTAGTATAGTAAAATTAATATTATTATATAATATTTAATTTTATTTAAAAGTTTAGGGTTGGTGGCATCTTGGAGGAAGGGTTTACATGGATTGTGAATAGGGGGATGGTATTGTTGTGGGTTTGAGCCCCATGATAGGCATGTAATGGTGATTAGGTGGGAAAAGTGGAGGATGGAATGAGGAGGGGGTTGTGACATCGAAGGGGCGTGGAGGCGTGTCACAAGTGATGTGCAAGTTCGGTTGTAGGTGTGTGAGCACGTGTCGGATGTGGTGAGTGAAGGGGCTACAATATAAGGGAGATGTGAAGGAAGGAAGCACTGATGCATGGTGTAGAGGGTTGGGAGGTAGGGCGAGGAGGGTTGTAGGAGCATGGAGCATATAGGTTAATGGGAGGCTACATGTAGGGCGTGGGGTGAAGTCGAAGTAGGTACACAGGTGTGAGGTTGAGCATTAGAGGAGGGGCTCATAAAGGGGCATGAGTAGGTAGCCAGCACATGGGTGATGTGGGAATACATGGAGGGAGAAAGTCACGAGCGAGAGGAGTGAGTATGAGGGTGCTTAGGAGGGATGTGGGAGATATCAAGAGGTGAGTGTAGATGAGACTAAGTCAATGTAAGGAGTGAATATGACTACTTAGAGCGAGTGGATTAGGAGTGATGGTAGTGGAGAGTAGGGTAGCCATGGATGAATGGAGTGGTAAGGTGTAAAGATCCACTTTGATACCACTGCAATATATATTCTATAAATTTCTATAAAACAAATATATAAAGTTTGATGATGTGAAATATGATGAATAATACATGTGGGACTTTTTTTTTGTTGGTTAAGTATCCTGTGACTTGTTGGGAAAACCTTTGGTCTGAGAAACCACGATCCAGGGGCATCTAAGCTGTCAAAATCACACGGGAATCGCACCCAGCCTGGCCGCACCAACCCTTAGCATGGTTGGATTTAAATGTCGCCTTCTAGGAGCAGCGGGTTTTGATCCTGGGCCGCCAAGCAAATGAAACCCCTCTCGATCGTTTGCTCTACCGGAATTTGACATGTGGGACTTCTTTAAATAGTCCTTATGTGTCTAATGTAAATGGATACAACCTTTTTTAATCGAAGTTTAATATAAATTATTATTTATTGAGAATCTATTTGTTTATTGATGTATTAAATATACTATTTTATTTATGTAACAGTAATCCATGCAATATTCATCTACCTTGTAGCCTTAATTGAATGGGTGTCCAACTTGGTACACATCGACAAGAAACATGGGAACATTGGAGTTTTTAATGGATTCAAGGGTCTGAACTCAACTTGTCTAAAAGACAACAATCCTACCCACTTCACTGATCTTATCTATGAGTGAAGGAATTTATATATTCTCCTTCATGAATGGATTCTATAGTTTTAATCAGATTTAGAGACATCTCTAAGATCAAAACAACACAACTTTGATGTCTTTGGGGCACATTTGCATATAGGAAAATTTATTTCAGCCTAAAGAACATTGGATTGCTTTTCAGTAGGCCATGTCATATACATTCCATGACATAAAAATCACTGTCAAATCCTACCTTGATGATTTCATGACTCAATCCACAAGGAGATATGACCATCTTGAACACATCAACATAGTTTTTGACCAATATCAATACTATAGGATTAATTTGAATCCTTAAAAGTGTATTTTTTGTGTCATATATGGGTAATTACTAGGTTTCATTGTATCCAAGAATGATATTTTGGTAGATCCATTTAAGGCCAAGGCGATAGTCCAATTTTTTCCTTCGTGCAATGTTCATAAATTACAGATCCTCCAAGGGAAGCCTAATTTCTTGTAATGATTCATTTCCAACTATGTTGAAGTGACAAAAGGTTCCATGCACACTTTGAAGAAAAGGGGTCCCATTTGTTTGGGATTATTTTTCTCAATGATCATTTGACACATTAAAAGTATCTTTAATATCTCCCCCATTACTAATTCATCTAGACTACAATAGATATTTATGTTATATAATTTAGCTACATTTGAATCAACCATTGTTATGGTGTTGGTTCAAGAGGATAAAATACATTAGGAGCATGAACAGGTGGAATGGTGTTGGAGAAGGAACACATGAAATTATTATGGGAATATCTTGGGCTATTTGAAGAAGGATCTCATATTCTTTAATGATTTATTGTGTAACTCATCTTTCTTATATATAATGGAGTTGTGCTCCACATTTACATTTCTATACATGGTGTTTACTTTTGTATACTATGATAATTTTAAGGATTTGGTTCATAACACTACCCATAGGAAGCATCTATTCATTTTTTCAATATAAAATCCCACTATATTTTCCATGAATAACATTCTTGAAATTGTATTCCATAATTGACATCCCAAAATATATTTCTACTAGAGAATACAATCCCCTTCCATATTCACAAAAAAGGTAAAGCTCACCCATACCATTGACATCCTAAAAATGGTTTTCCATGGATGACATATTAAACATTTGTATATGGATATAATATCCCCTACCTTCATATCATGTTCCTCACATAGGAGGTAAACCCTTCCAATAGGAAACAAGTAAGTCATTTTGATCAGTATGTAACTAATTTGCAAAATAAATTGAGTGAGTTAATAAGTGGACAAACTCAACATTTTTGGAGGGTTTACTTTTTTTCGAGTAGGAAAATTGTTTCCTTGATGTACACATTCTTTTGAAACTCCAACATTATTTATCTTGTTAAAATTGATCCAAAACCCTAAAGGGTGGTCGCATAAAGTTGGGTCCATTCTTTGTGACACCATTGATTTCATAAATGCACCTTTGTTATGGGTTTTGTAAATGAAACTACATTATAAGGTTTAGGACCAATAAAATTGTAACTTGTAACCAATGCTAAGGATAATAAATATAAGTGCATTATAAAAAAATGTGTTGTAACACACTTGCATTATGAAAAAGTTGAAAACATAACACAAGTGTATTATAACACACTTGCTTTATGAAAAGGATGAAAACATAACACAAGTGCGATATCACGCAAATGCATTCCATAATGCATATGTATTATGTAGGTCTATGCATCCATTGCTAGAACATCATACCACTTAGTACCATAGGCATCATACCACATATGACCATAGTCTCATTCATTTTCACTTATGATAGATAGTCCAAACTTGTTTTTGGTGTCTCCCTAAGGTTGTTGGGGGATTTGGACCATTAAATGCACCCAAATCCCTCATTTTGGTCAACCAGGAGCTAAGGAACACTCATTAATGACCTTTTGGTCCCTTGGGGCACTCCCACTCCTTAAAACATGGATCTAGGTTGACTAGGGATGCCTATGCAATGCATTTGAGTGTTTTTTTCCCTTCTTGCCCATTTATGACTACCTAGAGCCACTCCCACTCCACCATGCACTCCACCCTCATTTATGATCACCCATGCCTTTCCAACGTTCACATGAGCATTCATGACTAGTTTAGGTGGTTTGGGAGCCTATTGGTCCACCAAGTGTGGTTTTGAGGTTCAATGTAAGCCTTCCACATGTATGGAATTTGGCTGCCTCCAAAGGATAATGATTTTATCCTTATGTAATATAATGATGATCCAAACATTTTATGTGTTGGGTTGTAATAGAAACTTCTGTTATTGACATCATTCGTTGGTGTAAATTTTTCCTCCTTTAATTGTTTTGTCCATCCATTGTCAAATTATTTCACTGTGAGGATTCTCTTAGCTTATAGATCCTGCTGTAAATCAAAATTTCACATGGTATCAAAGCTCAAGGAGCTTCAAACCGAATTTAGAGAGTTCATAGGGTTCGAATTAGCAATCTAGGGTTTCCTCCAGAAGATTGAGTGTTTGCATTGCAGGTTGTTCAGTGGTTCCTTGCCACTCAGTGCCCAACAACAGATGGAGTGCTTTCATGTTACCTTGATCACTCCATTCAACTACTTTGAGTGAAAGGACAAGATGGTAATCCAATTGAGATCCAGAGGTCTCTATAGAGTTACCATGGGGATAGAAGCTGAGCAAAGCTCAGATGTTGAGAAGTCCAGGTTTTTTAACATAATGGATGAAGTGTTTGGTATGCTATGTCTTAGCATTTCGATAGTCCCCCTGTTTCATGTTGACAGTATCACAACTGCAAATGAAGTGTGGCTCAATATTGAATCATTTTTTGGGAATACTGATGAACTGAGTGGCCATTAGCTTGAAAACAAGTTGATCACCTCGAATCCAACTCATTTCGATACAATACAAGACTTCACCAATTTCAAATCCTTGGTTCTTCAACTGAAGTAATGTGGCATTGAAAAGAAGGAAGAGGAGTTGATTTTGTCCATACTTTTAAAGATAGGGCCTGCATATTCAATGTTCTCAACATTTGTCTCAGGCAAGCTAACATTTTGAAACTGGAGAACACCATCTTTGGAAAACTTCATGGAGTATTTAACTCAAGACTAAGACAATTTGGTTCAAATGAGTACCATAAAATATACCGAGGAACAATATCTTGCAACAGGAGATTCAAACCATGCAAAGAGAAAGAATAAGCCCAAATATTTGAAGTAGCAATAGAATAAGAAGGGCAAAGAGAAGCTGAAATGTTTTGATGGGGGTTCGAATCCTAGCGAGGACAAAGGGAAGAAGCAAGAGAAGAACAAATGCACTTATTTTCACAAGGGTTGCAACCTTGAGAGTGCATGCATGAAGAAAAACATTGACAAGATGGCACAAATCCTTTAGAAGAACAACATTCCCTTCCATATGGAGAAAAGAAGAAGGATGGAGGTTCAAATTATGAAAACAAGGAGAGATGTCATGCATTGGTGGTTGGACCTTCTGAATATTCCTCCTTCACCATAGATTCAGGTTCCTAAAGGAAAATGGCTTCTGTAGAAGAATCCTTCTCGGACCTACATCCATACAGTGGTCCATCCATCCTCATGGGAGATGTCTCAGAGATCCCAACAAAAGGGATTGTCAGGATCAATCTTGACAATGGGTACTTCAACAATGTGTTGTTTGTGCCTGATATTGCAAAAAACATACTCTATGTCTATCAAATGACTCACAAAGGTTCAGCCAAGAGAGTGACATTCACTCAAGATGATGTGGAAATTTTAGAAATTTCTACAAGCAAAGTGGTTGCAGTGGGTATTGCAAATCATGAGTCAAGGATGTACAAGTTTTCACACTTTCTTCCTTACTCCTCATCAAATGCGCTCATGTCACATGCCAATGAGATCAGAAAGCTATGGAATGAGAGGTATGGATACCTCAACTACATATATATTCAAGCTTTAAGAAAATAAAATATGGTTGAAGGACTTCCAAGCATCAAATTTTCCAAAGGAACATGCAAGGGATGCATTGTTGGAAAGAATGCAGAGCACAAGTATGGCAAGGGGAAGGAAAGAAGGGTTGTTCAAGTGCTTGAATTGATCCATTCAGAAATGATATGACCTCTTCCCACACCATCCTATGGAAAATCAAGGCATGTCTTAACATTCATAGATGATTTTTCAAGATATTGTTGGGTGTTTTTCCTCAAGCTAAAATCTGAAGTGTATGAAATATTCAAAGCTTTCAATGCTTATAATGGGAACTTTAGTGGAAAGAAGATAAAATTATTAAGGACTGATAATTGCAAGGAATATTTCAAAAATAAAATACAATATCTATATGAAGAGAAAGGAATTCAAATGCAACATTCAGTGCCTTACACACCATAGAAAAATGGAGTGACAGATTGCCACATGCACGTTGGAGGCTAAGTATTTATCTCCTAATATATGGGTCGAGTCCATAAATTGTGTTGCATATTTTTAGAACATAGTTCCACACAAATCCTTGGAAGAAAAAACTCCATTTGAGGCTTGGAGAGGACACAAGTATGATGTGTCTAATCTCAGTGTTTTTGGATCAAAGGCATGGGCTAGAATTCCTCCAGAGAAGAGAAAATCCATGCATACCCAAAGCACGGAGTCCATAATGGTTGGACATGATAAATATTCAAAAGGATACAATATATTTGATCTCCCATATCAGAAAAAAATCATCGAGAGAAGTGTATAGTTCGAAGAAGAGCCTATGCAAGAGGTTGAACTAATAGAAGGGGATTCCTCACACCCTCTACTCAGTGATGATGTAAGTGATGTTTCCATTTCGGAGTTTTCTGATTATTATATAGAATATGAGGATGATGACATGCATGCAGATCATGAATCTCCCACAAGGCCAATATGGGTTGATAAAACCATACAAGCAACTGGTGATATTGTAGGAGATCCACTAGACACTAGGAAGACTAGATATCAATTTCACAATGCATTCTCCACTTGCGATTCGAATCTTACAGAGAGGTGTTTTTTGATGGTTGGATCTGATCCATAGTCATATGAAGAAGCATCACATGACACAATATGGAAAACATCCATGAAAGAAGAGTTCAAGTCTTTGTAAGACAATGAAACTTGGGAGTTGGTTCCTCTACCTTCCAAGAGGAAACTAGTGCAATGTAAGTGGGTTTATAGGACCAAGATGAATTATGATGGTACATATGTGAAGTATTAGGCCATATTGTTTGAAATATTCTTCCCTCAAGTCCATGAAGTGGAATATACAGATACATTTTCACTAGTGGCAAAGATGGACTCAATCAGGATAGTTTTGGCCATTGTTGCATCCAAACGATGGGAGGTGCACCATATGGATGTGAAGAGTGATTTTATTCATGGTGACCTTCATGAGGAGATTTATATGAAGCATCCTAAAGTTTTCATTCATTCATTCTTTTATTTTCATGTTTAGGAAGTCTCTCTACGGTCTCAAGCAAGCTTTCAGAGCTTGGTATGCCAAGATGGACAACTTTCTTCTCTCACAAGGTTTTGAAAGATGAAAATATGATCCTAATGTGTATTTACAACATTTATATGACTCTATTTAGATAATTATACTGCATTTTTATTATATATTTATCGTTGGAAGTTTCATTGCTGATATAGGTTCAGTTAAGTATGCATTACACAATGCATTTTCTAAGACTGATCTAAGATTGTTGAAACAATTTCTTGGCTTGTAGATTGAGCAATCTAATGTAGGGATAAAGGTCAGCCAATAAAATTATGCTTCATACCTGTTATTAAAGTTAAAATGGATAAATGTAAAGTTGATAAGTGTCCCTTCCTTTCAGGAGTAAAATGAGGTGATTTTGGTTCATCTCCATTGGTGGATAGCTCGTTGTATAGACAACTAGTTGGAAGCTTGTTGTACCTCACACATTCTCAACCTGATTTGGCTTATGCAATAGGTTTTGTTTCTAGATATATGCATGAGCCTCATGAGATCCATTATAAGGATTCTAAAATGATCTTGTATTATGTGAAAGGAGCCAAACACTTCAGGATACACCATGCAGCTAGTTCTCCACTAGAACTATTAGGATTTATTGATTTTGATTGGTCTAGAGATAGCACTAAAAAAATTCCACTTCAGGTTATGTATTCATGCTTGGTCATGGTCCTATTTTATGGTCAAGTAAGAAACAACACACTATTTCCTTATCTTCAGCTGAGGCCGAGTACAGAGGAGCAATGAATGCAACTACACAATGTGTGTGGTTGCAAGGAATTCTTGGAGAACTTGGTTTTGCATTTGATTCACCCACTATCATATGGAATGACAATCAAAGTGAGAAATATATCCATAGATATAGTATAGAGACATATCACCAAGCACATTGAGATTCACATTCACTACATCAAGAGCATGGTGCATGCCCAGGTGATATCATTGCAGTATTGCCCATCTGCAGAGCAAACTACTCACATATTCACCAAGAGGTTCACTGAGAATACTTTAACCTATATTATATCACCCCTTAGAGTGGGTGAAACACGGTGATAACTGATAATCACTTTCATATTTTTATCCATTTCCATTTTAGAGGGGAGGTTTTGTTCCCATGAGGCTTCCTCCTTACCTTGGTTATATGGACTAATAAAATTTTGTAAGAGATGACTTGAGCCTTAGTTTCCAAGGCCTCAATTTTGATTTGGTTACACAAAGTTAGGATTAAGGGGGGGGGGTGTTATAAAATAATACCACCTAGTACCATAGTCATCATACCACCTAGGACCATAGTCTCATTTGTTTTCACTTATGATAGATAGTCCAAACTTGGTTTGGTGTCTCCCTATGGTTGTTGGGAGTTTTGGACCATTAAATGCACCCAACGCCCTCATTTTGGTCAAACAGGATCTAATGCACCCTAATTAATGAACTTTTGGTCCCTTGGGGTTCTCCCACTCCTTAAAACATGGATATGGGTTGATTAGGGGTGCCTATGCATTGCATTTGAGTGTTTTTGACCCTTTTGTCCCATTTATGACTTCCTAGAGCCACTCCCACTCCACCATGTACTCCACCACACCTACTCCACCCTCATTTATGATCACTCATGCCTCTCTAATGTTCACATGAACATTCATGATTGTTTGAGGTGGTTTGGGAGCCTATTGGTCCACCAAGGGGGGTTTTGAGGTCCAATGTAATCCCACCACATGTATGCCATTTAACTGCCGCCAAAGGCTAACAATTTTATTCTAATGTAATATACTGATGATACACACATGTTTATGTGTTGGAATGTAATATAAACTTTTGTTATTGGCATCATTCATTAGTGTAGTTTTTTCCTCCTTTCATTGTTTTGTTCACGCATTGCCATATTCTTTCATTGTGAGGATTCTCTTAGTTTCTAGATCCTATTGTAAATATGAATTTCACATCCATAGCATAAAAAATTAGTTAGATATAGAAATCTTGTCATTTCTGCTATGAATGCAATTATGCATATGTGTAATAAAGCACACGTGTTATGACATTCATAACATAAATGGTAAGCTTTATATATCTAAGTATTCATTTGCGCTATGGATGCATAGACCTCCATAACACATATGCATTATAATGCATATGGATTATGGAGGCATATGCATCCATAGAAAAAATAAATACTTTAAATATACAAAGCTTTCCATTTCTTCTATGAATTCCATAACACATATGCCTTATAACATGTTGGGTGTTTTATTGTCTTAATTAATTCACCAAATATTCAATTATCGAACGAGGTTTGTGATATTAGAGATGACACAAAATATATGCGAAGGTAGAAAGGATCCTAAGGTGTCGTAGGAATATTTTGACAAAGAAAAGATCGAAATATCTTTCAAAATGAAAAACCGAGTCAAACTTCAGAAATTCAACTACTAAAGTATTTAGGATGGAACAAGACTATTAGATTAGAGTAGTATCAAGCTATACTACTCTATTCTATCAACCATAAACTATGTAATTTATAAATAACACTACTCTAAGAAAGGTAAATTGCTCTTTTACAGTGTACTCTATTGATTATTCTATTTCTTAATCTATGAATTAGAAAGGTTTAAAATAGACTTTAGAACTCTTACTAAATGAATGCAAAATATTATATTATTTTATACGATATTATAACTATTTAGTTTATATAAGAATTCCAATAAATAATACATGAGGGTTGAAAAATATACAATGATTGAATCAACTTGTCTAGTTCAACTCTCCTTGATTGTTCTGAGTATATGCATTCACTGTTATCAGAACTGGAGAAGGAGGTGTATCAAAATGGCTTTCAAAAGAAGTAACGAAACTGAATGGGATCAGATCTAACTTAACTTCCACAAATATATGCAAATTAAGTAGTGTCCAATTACAGGTGATAGTAAACATTGTGATTTATTCCATAAGCAAATGAATTCAACGGAAAAATATATTATGAACAACTAATCTATTAATTAAGAAACAACATTCTTTTAAGGATTACTTTTACAGGTAGACAACTCTTATATGAAACAAATGTAAGGAAAATATCTAACTTATAATCAAGTAGAAAAATTAATAAAAGAAGCAAGTAGAAAACTTAAAAAAGATGTCTTCTCTAAATCCTATTCTATGAATCTTCTCAGTAACCACACAGTGAAGAGGATAGGTCCTATGCTATGATCAATTTACAGAGTACTAGTATGCTTCTCTAGAAATTAACATGTATAACTCTTAAACTTGATATTCACAAAGATAAATTAAACTAAACTCAATATATAATTACCAAATGTTACAACAGTAATGAATGAAGAAATTATAAACAAAAAGAGACAGAAGAAACACAATTCAAGAATAACTGAGATAACAAGGAAACAAAAGATAAGAATAATTATGGGATTCAATGGGGACTTTAAGTAGTTTGGAATACGGTCTTAAATACACATATGTCTATTGCTTAATTACAAAACATAACATAATTCAAAAGACTAAGAAAACATGACCTTAAACAATGTTAAAACATAATGGGAATATTAAATACTGGACGAAGGGTTGGATGGCAGGCTGAATGGGAGGTCCAAATGACAGTTCGTATGAGGAAAAAAGTGAAAATTAGGAAATAAATGGTCTAAATGATCGGAATATCAGCTGATTTAGTGCATATGAGGATAAGATATATAAAGGACAGTAATTGATCCTATTCAATAACTGAAGTAACAACGAAATGGCTTATGCTAATTCATAATTATAGAGAAACTATTGTCTATTGCATTATGAAACAAACTAAGGTATAACCAAAGTAAGTCTACAGCAAAACAAGAATTAATAGAACTAAACCTACTGCAAACTGAATCCAAGATATTAAAGCAATCCAACTCTATGTAATTATCAATATAAAACTGAACCACAAGCTGGAAGAAAGGATGGAAAGGAAACTAGAGATAAACTATGTGCATGACTGGTTATTTTGATTTGAGAAATGAAAATTATACTAACAGCACAACATTAATCATAATAAAATATGTGCTACAGGAAACAAAGGAATGAATAGTATCATCTGATAGGAAGCCGACTTACATGAACAAAATAGAAATAGAAACTACTTATCTGCGAGAAAAGAGATAACAAAAACACACACAGAAATGGAGACCATTGGTTGTTGAGGGGCCCTCTCAGTAATCAGGGTGGTGCTTCCATCAATCACTCATAGGAATAAGAACATGTATACGCATTGAAAATATAACTTATATTAACATTCAGGACAAAGTTTTTACAGAGCTTTTTCGCTAATGTCGATTGATAGATTTACAAACTAGCAAACTAACTGTGCTCTCGCTTGGAGGCGACTATATATAATGTTTTACAAGGATGAGTGTGTCAACCCTTTGAGTGGTTGACCACTCCTAAAACAATCGACCTTAACTATCAACAAACAACCACATGACAACGCACAATCCTTCTCCTACTCTTTCGTGCTTCGGTTCTACTCACGTGGGATGCGGCGTATAGATTTCCATTGACATGGAATTGGATTGTGGTGTTGAATGGGGAAGGAAGGATGGTGAGCCTTCTCAAAGAAAGGGCCATCATAACATCAAACGCGTGGACAACAGAACTGCTAAAGACCGTTCTGCGCTTTAATCATTTGGGAATATGCCGACTAACAACTCATGGGATGATCAGGAGGCTGAATGACGAGCTGGATATGTTATGCGCGTATCTAGCATGAATGCACGTCCGATGTTAGCTCATTTAAAGACTATGATATGTAAAACAAATTCATATATCAGACATGTTTCCAAATATCATATAATTTCTTAATAAAATCATGAAATAATAGAAATAAACCAAAACTTGCATAAATTCCAAATGTGTTCGTACCTGGGGCTGAATCATAAGATGTATGACAAGAAATATGTAAAAAAGGTGACAAAATAGATACCAAATGACTAAATTACCAGCTGAGAATGCTGACAAAACCGGGATCAACACTCCCCTAAACCAAATAGGTGCCAGGTCCCACTGAGCAAAAATGAAGTTTTCTGGGAAGAAGGTGGAGCTGCATTAGCAGCTGGCTTCGACATGGCAGACGAAACATGAGACTTGAACTTCAATTTTTGAGATTGTGTCTTTAAAACAGTATGCCTCTCTTGACGAGAGTCATGTGAAGAAGTGATGGCCTTGTTAAGATCCTCAATGGCCTTAACTTGTATACGGAACTCCTTGTTCCCTTGGCAAGATTATCAATGATCTTGGCGTATTCTTTATTTTGACTTGCTGACCATGCCAATTCCTGAGTTAGTTGGTCTACTGTTGGCTGATGAGGAGTAACCGGTTTTGTGGGTTGTTTAAAATATTGAGACGGGCTCAACTCTTTGGGTGGTGTCTCGAGATCAATGGAGGGAATTCTTTTTTCAGAATCCTTTCTTGGAGTAGACGGAGAAGCAGTCTAAAGAGAAATAGCTTCGAGCAACTCAGCTGAGACACTGGCTAATGTAAACAAGGGCGAATCAAAGGCCGGTTCATTCTCTTGGACCATACGATCTGGATGATTGGTCTGAACGGTGGGCTGAACAGACTTCAACTTCTGGTTCTTGGTTTGAACTCATGGAACTGGTATAAATTGGGCAGACTCAAGGTTAACAGGTGTAGGTGAATTGACAGGTGAACTTGCTCCCGATATATCTTCGTAATGTGCACAATTTTGGGGATTTTGGGGCTCAAGGTCTCGAATATGCCAAGGGTGTTTTCAGACATTCAAATGAGGGTTTAAAACTTTGAACACAAATTTCTCCCAAGTCTGGTTCTTCTCTTTTAATTGATGCACAATTAGGACTGTAATCAGACTACGATGATACAAACTCCCCATGGGATTAACCGTGTTTTTCCTAACTTGACTTGACATTTTATCCAATATTTTAAGCAAAATAAATGGGAAATTGAGGAATTGCTGATTAACAAAATGTTCTAGTAAGCGAAGATGACAAACTTTGAACACGGTAAACTTACCCTCACAGGTTATGAGGCGGATGATGACGATCAGAGGGTTGAGGTACTCGGGCTTAATCCATTCTTTGTGAAACTCCTTCCTTCCTGATACATGCTGAAATTCTGGCTTGAGAGCGAAGTGGTAGGCCAACCAAGGTAGAAACAAATTCTTATGGCAGCGAGTGACTTCTCTTGGGAGCTTGGTTGCTACCGCAATGGTCTCTTCAGTTCCCAAAAAAAGGAGATGACTAACTCTGGCCATTTTACCATCTAAACCTTTCACAAATAATAGAAAAAATTTCCTCATCATACCCCTGCAAGAGATGAAAAAATGGATTCCATCCTGCCCGAAAGAAAATATCCCAACACTCCTGGAATTATGGAATCCGGAACAGGTCTTGATAGTTTTGAGGCTCAAGATGGTTGGGCATTGTTCAAACAGGGATGAAAAATACAGAGGTTGTAGATGATATCAGAATTGGCGTCTAAACAGCCCCGCAAAGACGAAGGTAAATGAGGATGAGGGCAACAGAATGGAACAAAATACACAAAGGCGCCATTTTAAAACGTGATCCATTCGAGCGATTGAACGATCACGGACATAGAATTGGCACGTTTAAACAATCATGCCATCATGGAAAATATTGAATCATGTGCCATCAAAAGGACGCGTGGATTAATGAATTCATAGGGTTTTGATAAATTCAACCATGTCAATACAATTCCATATAACACATTCAAAATCATCATAACCCGAATTAGTGAGATGATAAATCACTTGATGGTTTCCGCGTGTAATTGGGTAAGAGGATAAAGGTAATGATAGTGTAATGATGATTGAAAATATCCTAGAATCATATCACATCCATATAGAGTTTAAACGGAATCATATTATGTTGAAGTTGTAATCAAAATCATAGGTCGAAATTAGTCTTTAATAAAATCATAATACGCATGTAAGCATGTGAATAAGGCTTAATAATTATGAATATGATGCAGCTAATTAAACTCTTTTCCCATAAAATCAAAAGGATTTAACATTTTGACAGCATGCCGTTATAACGGTCTAATTTTCATTCAGAGCGTCATTTGACCTTCCATTTGGACCTTCATTCGAACTTTCATTCGAACCTTCATTCGACCCTTCAAACGGACCTTTTGTTCAAAAATACGCCTTACTAGGTCTGACTGCTGCTAATTATGTAGTAAACTTTCTGGGCTATAAGAGCATAATGTAAATCATCTTTAGTAAACCTCTATTGCATTGTTCCTCACAGATTAAAACAGTCCTCCGCTAATTGCATTATCCTGAAAACATCTACACTTTTGTCAGAAATAAACGAAACTTTCTATCAACGTTTGGAAAGTAAAAACAGCTAATCTTCCCCCAAACCAAGGATATGGCATGTCCTCAAGCCATCAAAGAAAAACTGACTAATTTCCAAATAATATAACAAATAGGTTGAAAATGCTGGTATTATTTTAGTAAGAAAAATAAATACTAACCAATACATGGAGATGATTCATATATGTATTTCCATCAAGAATAACAGTGCTTAAGAAGATCATACTAATAATGAGAATATAATTAATGCGAAAAATGCCATAGGAGAAACTAGTCATCCATGCCTCATTTAAGGATATCTTGTCATCCAAAGAATATTTTAAGTCCACCCTAGAGTTTGTGAGATTGCTATAGATATGGGTCCCGTTTCTAGAATAATCATATCCTAGATATTATTGAATTAGATGATAGAGTCCCAAGTCCAACTTACAGCCATTCTCTAATGACATGATGAAGAATTGGCCTAAACATGTATTGTTCTGTTTCTTCTTTGTGTGTTTAGTCTCTTTTTGTTTTACGAACCATGTGCATAGTAATGCATTAACCAGACTTGTTTTACCCAATATTGCCCCACTGCTAGCAGACCTGTTCAGTACCTCGATGGGTTTATCCTGGTACCATGCAAGCATAGCCCCACTTCCAGGGAGCATGTTCAGTACCCCGATGGGTTTACTTGCACTTACCAAGGGATCCTTGTTTAAAGATATTACTTAGCATGGAACCACTGCCAGCAAGCCTGTTCAGTACTCCGACGGGTTTGCTTCGTATACAGGTTTTTTTTTTAACCTGTGGAAGCCGGTTGGTACTTAGAGCGAGTTAAGCCTGCTAAACACATAATTCAAATTATTGAAAACGGACATTATAAGTAAAGAAAAATTTATAATGGTCTAAATTATAAATCATGTCAAAAGATAATAAATTAAAGCTATTCTTGGACTACTCACTCTATCTCCTTCATAAAAAAGAAGTAATGTTCCCCACAAGTAGGAATTTCACTTATTCTTGAGTTTTCTAAAAAATCCTTAAGAGACAAGTTTTGATAATGAGTACAGGATGAACCAGTAGTCCTTAGGTGCAAAATAGAAGTTTGAATCACATGATGATTAAAATAGGTCTTAAGCAACTGTTTTAATGATAAGTGAAATATACATATCTAAATCAAATACCATAAAGTCATAAGGAATCATCAAAGAAAGTGGGTAGGAATGATATAGGGAATATTTGAATTTCATTATAGCTCCCTATTAAAAAAATAGGATGAATTATAAGTTCTTAGAGCACTTCCCTTTTTAGGCAGCATTTCCTGAGTTGATAAGAAAACAAGGTTCTTGTAATTAACAACAAAACCACTTGTTAGATGATTCAATTTTATTCACAACAAAAACATATGCATCAAGAAAAAGTCATATAAATTTTATCAAAATTTAGATAAAGGAACATAACCTTCATTTTTTATTTGACAAAATTCTATAAGTTGATTATACAGCCAAATTCCCTACATGGATGAAGTCAGCTTATCAGAGATGACTTTTATTTATTAAATAAATAGATTATATTTACATTTGTACATAGAAACAACACAAAATAGTTTAAGAATTAGGAGAAGGAGGAATAACTTCCTCTTCAACCAGCTCCATCTCCTTCTATTGTAAGACATTCTTCACGAAATCTTGTCTAGAGATTGGTTGATGATAAAGTCTAAGCCCGTGTCCATTTACGACAAAATAATTTTGTGAATCATCAATTGTCTTAATCTCTACTGACCGATTGTCGAAGGCTGTAACTACCTCATATGGACCCATCCAACGGGTAGTTAATTTTCCTTTGAAATTTTTATACCTCGAGTCAAATAGTAATGCCCAATCCCCGGTATTAAACTACTTTTGCTTAATAAATTTATCATTCCATTTCGTTGATTTTGTATTAACATTTTTCTTTGGAGTGCATCTTGCCTAATCTCATATAATTCATTGATCTGTAACATTCGCTATTTTTGTGCCTCTTCCAAATCCATACCTAATGGTACAGCCATACAGAAAGTCTTAACTTGGAATTCAATAGGTAAAAGGACTTGTTTCCCATATACTAACTCATAGGGTGTATGTCCAGTAGTATTTCTCCAAGTTATTCTATAGGCCCACAAAGCCTCTGGGAGTCTATCTGCCTATTCTTTATGATGTAGCTAAATAGTTTTGGTTAAGATAGCTTCCAATACCTTATTGCTTGAATCTACTTGGCCATTGGCTTGTGGATGGTAAGGTGAGGATTTGCAATGTCGTATACTATATTTCATGGTAAGTTCCTTCATTAATTTAGAAGTGAATTGAGAACCTTGGTCAGTGACAATTTCCCTAGGCACACCAAACTGAGTAAATATCTATTTGTATATAAATTCTACCACATATTTTTCTGTAGCTTGGAACAAAGCTTTAGCTTCTACCTATTTGGTGACATAATCTGTGCAAACTAGGATGTAGTTATTTTTTCGGGACATGGGAGATATTGGTCCTACAAAATCAAGATCCCACTTCTCAAAAGGCCTAATCATGACCTGAGGCTGTAAAGGCATCTCGTCCGATGACGTAGGTCTACCCATTCTTTAGCAACTATCACATCCTCTGACATATCTAGAAACTTCCTTAAAAATGCTTGGCCAGTAATAACCAGAATGCAACACTTTATATGCTTTCCACTTGTCAGAAAAGTGTCCTCCACATGGCCCATCATGGCATGCATGAAGAATTTCTGTCATCTCGTCCTCTCGTACACATCGTATAATAATAAGGTCTGGGCCGGTATGAAAAAAGTCATTATCAACCCAAGAGTAACTAGAACTCTGGATGCCAATTCGACGTTTCTCATGAGGGGACAAATGGTTAGGTAACTTCCTAGTCATTAAATAATTAGCAATGTCTGCAAACCAAGGGATTTGAATAGACACAACAAATAGATGTTCGTCAGGGAAAGTATCATCAACTAGTTTAGCACCATCATCATGTTGAATACGAGAGAGGAAATATGCTACCAAATTTTCTCTACCATGGTTGATCGATGACAGTGATATTAAATTCTTGTAATAGAAGAAGCCATCAGGTCACCCTACCATTGGTAATCGGTTTATTCATAAAAAATCTGATGGCAGAATGATCCGTATGCACAAAAACTTCATAATAGCGTAGACTACTGCCAAAAAATCCTCCCCAGTAACAACGTAATTTAGTTCAGAAGGGGTCAGATTTTTGCTAATAAAATATATGGCATAAGATGCTTGGCCTTCTTTTTGACCAAGAACTCCTCCTATAGCTGTGTCAGAAGCATTAGTGGATATATGAAAAGGAAGGGACCAATCAGGACCCCTAAGTATTGGTGCCACTGATAGTTTAGCTTTTAAGACCTGAAAAGAATTTTGGCATGATTCAGTCCATTGGAACTCTATATCCTTCATAAGCAGTTTAAACAGTGGTGCATCAATCTTAGTTAAATTTTCAATAAAACGACGGTAGTAACCCGTATGACCAAGAAAACTTCTTAGCTCATTTTGAGTTTTTGGAGAGGGAAGACTGACAATTACTTCTATTTTAGCAAGATCTACCTTGATTCCTTGTGAGGATACATGATTCCCCAAAACCATGCCTTTTGTTAATAACATTTTACATTTTTCATGACTAAGGGCTATGCTCGTCTCTTGACATTGGATAAGGACCTTTTCAATATTATAGAGAGCCTCTTGAAAGGTATTACCATGGGCTGTAAAATCATCCATATACATCTCTACACAGTCGTGTACAAGATCAACAAAAATTCCTACAAATGCACGCCGAAAGGTAGCAGGTACATTACATAAGCCAAATGGAAAAACTCTATAGGAATATGTCCCCCAAGGGCATGTAAAAGTAGTCTTATCCTGATCCTTATGTGCTATCAAAATCTGATTGTATCTACTATATCCGTCAAGAAAATAAAAATATTGTTTACCGGACAAGGTATCTAGCACTTGGTCAATGAAGGGAAAAGGAAAGTAGTCCTTAAGCGTGGCCTTATTCAGTTCTCGGAAGTCAACACAAATACGCCATTTCATTGTAACTTTCTTTGGGACTACCACTAGAGGGGATACCCATTTACTATCTGAAATTGGGTAAATGAAACCAACATTGAGGAGGTTTTGTAACTCTTCCTTAACTATATATGTCCTTCAAAGCAAGTTTCATCTTCCTCTGAGGTTTCCTTATAGGGGATATACTGAAATCCATATAAATATGGTGAATAGAAGTGTCAGGGTGTATACCCTTCATATTAGTGTATTCCCATGCAAATGTTCCGGATTGACTTTTAAGGACCTTAAGCAATTGTTCTTGTTGACTCTCGGTTAACCCGACATTTATGTGTAGAACTTTTCCAGGGCTAACTTCACAACACATGGTATAAGACCCTATATGATCTTCAACTGCAAAGACACATGGTGTATCTACAAATGTTGAGAGGGCCATATTTTCTTGAAACTCATCTTCAAAAATTTGATCGAATTGAGTAAAAGACTAAGGAAAATCTATGCAAGTTGTTGAAGAGACAAATTGGTTTAACACATTCTCAGTAGTTTGCTCTTGAAGTTCCTAGGAGTAGTCACTAGGAAAGAAAAGATCTTCAATATTTTCATCCCCAAAGGGGCAGTATAACCACCACAAGGCTTCAGTTACAGGTTGTGCTGGGGGATATAAGGATAGCTTTTCTGTAGGCAACCCATTAGAAATGGTCATTTCCCTATCCCTACATCTTATGAAGGCGTTGACGGTTTCCAACCATGATCTTCCTAGTATAATAGGATGTAATTTAGAAGGATCCTTTGATTCTACTACCATGAAATCAACAGGATATTCCCATGAGGCTACTGATACGACAATGTCATCCAGAACCCCAATAGGTTTTATCATAGTACGGTCTGCAAGTTCTAGAATTGAGGGAGTCGTCGGAGAAATTGTCCCAACTGTAAAACTTCTAAGACTGCAGTGGTCATCATATTAATAGCCGATCCTAATTCAATAAGTGTATTGTCTATGGTATTATTGTTCACGATAACAGTTACTACTGAACTCCTACTTTTCAATTCTAGACTGGTCAGTCATACATTCAGAAATTTCTCCTATAAGATGAATAGTGGGGGGGTATTTTTATTTCTTTCCTAGATTCTTAATGCAAAGTTCCTTTATTACTTTACTGTAAATTGGTATATCCTTAATAGCTTGTAATATAGGGATATTGACACAAACATTTTTTAATTCATTTAAAATATTGTACTCTGGATGGATTACAGGTTTTTCTATTGCTAATCGTTCTGAAAATGGAGGGATTCTTTGTTCTTGAGTTGGTTCTAGCCGAGGATGGGTATGCACTGGAAGCTTAGGCATATACTACAAAATAGCATCATTCATGACTTCATTGGGATCTTATTCTTCTTCATTCTCTTCACGAATGATGACTGATGACTTGGGTCTGTCAATCACAACTCTTCCCGATCGTAATTGTATCTCATGTATGGGTACAGTTGAAATAACATAAGATGGAAGAGTCTGCAACTCAATGCTGTTAAGAGCTTGAACTGACTTATTATTTGGATTAGGTATTGGTTTTGCAGGTAACAATGTAGGTCGTGGAGGATTTGTATTTTGGAAATGATGAGGTTGTTGTGTGATAAGGGGAACTGGAGGCACAAACCCTGGTAAAAATTCCTGAGTATTGGCTGAATGTCGAGGATAAAGATGGTTAGGTGCCGAGACAGGTGGTGAGTGTGGATATGATTGTCCCTCCACCCCTGTGGCCAATACTGATGCTGAGTAAAATGAGGAGGAGGATACTGGGGTGGCCAATGCTACCAACTTGAAGTATTCCATTGTTGAGGTGGTTGGTAAGGTTGGTAATAAGGTGGGGGCTGTGGTGACAAATTCTGATATGGTGGTTGATCCCTTGATTACCAAGGAAGCCTCCTAGATGTTTCACGATGTACCCACTCTTATATATGGCTTGTAACCTAGGCAACGATGGGAAATTTTCTGTTGGATGCTCCTCTATACAAATGTGACATACGAAGATATTGTTTAATGGGTATTCCTGTTGAGGATTTTTAGTCCTGCATCTTGGACAAAAAATGCTCATTGCTGCATGTTCTTCTTCTTGCCTTTTCTTAGCTTGTAACACATCTAGTTGGGAACCCATTGCTCCTAAAATATTAGTTTTGAAGTTTTCCAATAGGTTTCCTAACTCTATCCTTGTGACTCCTCCATAACTGGGAGTGTTTCCTTTTAGGTTTCTATTGTAAGGCTCTCGAATATTTATCCCAAATCCCCCCCACTTCTAGAGTAATTTCTACACATCTCCCCAATCTGTGCGAAGGATTTATGGGAGACATCGCCCGATTCCATGAGATCAAGGTTTTCTACCAGGTCTTCTGAGATCCCTTTAAGGAAGAGTGTTCATACTGCATCTTCTCGAAGGTCATTATGTTTAGATTTATGTAATGTATAAATAATTATGTTGAGATAGTATTTTAAGCTCTCGTCTTTGAGTTGCTCTATCTTAAAAATATTGTTTCAAGAGTATCTGGGTTGGAAATACTCTTGAGATTTCCGCAAGAATGTAGTTTTCATATCTTCCAAAGTCTTGATACTATATTATCCTAATCCCATAAACCATCTTAAAGCAGAGTCCTTCAGCGTAGCAGGGAAAAGTTTTAATTTGTGAGCATCTTGTAGATAGTTATAAATCCTACAGAGGATGTCAAACTCGAATAAAAATGTGTCTGAGTCTTCATTACTTTTCCCGTAAAAAGTAGGTAAGGAGGAAGGAGGAATGTTCTTCATATTTACATCTTGTGCAGTGTCTAAGATAGGGAACCCAAAGGTAGTCTCAATTCGATTTTCTCCTTCTCCTTCGTCATTTCTAACCTCATCATGATATTTGTTCTCTCCCCATCTCTCCCTGTAGGTTTGATTCTTAAAGAGTGTGTACCTAGGAGGCTCCTTCCGAGGTGATAATGGGGCGTCCCAACGTTCTTTTTCGGTGGAGATCTTCCTCCGATCAACTATGTTTTTATTAGGTTCTATAGGAATGGTAGGTACTACTGTGGAGGTTTCAATATGTGAAATAATTGTATTTCTTGAGTTACCAAAGAGAGCTTGTACCTGAGCAGGATTAATAAAATTGATGAATCTTGGATCCCCTACTAGCAAGAAAGTTGTATCGTTAGGTTTTTGCACTAGTGGAGGGTTAAGGATTCCCAGAGGTTGACCCTCTTGAACTTCTTCAGGATTGGGATCCTTAGGACCTATCGCCAGGATTTATTCACCTTCTATGGTTTCTCCTATAAAGTATTTAGGTATCCAAGTAGAACTACTTCTTATGTGTGTTCTCCAATACCTTTCTGCTGAGTTAGTGGTTGGGGTATTTCGTCCCCTGTAAAGGTTAGTTCGAATTTTAACAAGGTTTTGGGAACTAGTTCTAACGTATCTACCCTTCGAATCTCTAGGTTTATTCATGAAAATCTCAACTAAAAAGAAAACCGACAATACTACTATCACTGCTAGATTTGGGGGCACATGTTATAATAGATGCACAGGTTCTTACCTCTCATCTTACCTCTCCCCCCCCACCAGCGTATTGCTAAAATTCATAAGTAAATTTTACTTATTCTACCTTACAGAACAACTCCCCAGCAACGACGCCAAAAATGTTGGGTGTTTTATTATCTTAATTAATTCACCAAATATTCAATTATCGACTGAGGTTTGTAATCTTAGATCTGACACAAAATATATGTGAAGGTAGAAAGGATCCTAAGGTGTCGTAGGAATATTTTGACAAAAAAAATATTGAAAGATCTTTCAAAATGAAAAACCGAGTCAAACTTCAGAAATTCAACTACTAAAGTATTTAGGCTGGAACAAGACTACTAGATTAGAATAGTATCGAGCTATACTACTCTATTCTATCAACCATAAACTATTTAATTTATAAATAACACTATTCTAAGAAAGGTAAATTGCTCTTTTACAGTGTACTCTATTGATTATTCTATTTCTTAATCTATGAATTAGAAAGGTTTAAAACATATTTTAGAACTCTTACTATATGAATGCAAAAGATTATATTATTTTATACGAGACTATAACTATTTATTTTTCTAAGAAATCTAATAACTAAACTATGCATGAGGGTTGACAAATATACAATGATTGAATCAACTTGTCTAGTTCCACTCTCCTTGATTGTTCCGAGGATATGCAATCATTGTTATCGGAACTGGAGAAGGAGGTGTATCAAAATGTCCTTCAAAAGAAGTAAATAAATTGAATGGGATTAGATCTAACTTAACTTCCACAAATATATGTAGATTAAGTAGTGTCCAGTTACAGGTGATAGTAAACATTGTGATTTATTCCATAAGCAAATGAATTTAATGGAAAAATATATTATGAATAACTAATCTATTAATTAATAAACAACATTCTTTTAAGGATTACTTTTACAGGTAGACAACTCTTATATGAAACAAATGTAAGGAAAATCTAACTTATAAACAAGTAGAAAACTTAATAAAAGAAGCAAGTAGAAAACTGAATAAATATGTCTTCTCCAAATCCTATTCTATGAATCTTCTCAGTGACCACACAGTGAAGAGGACAGGTCCTATGCTATGATCAATTTACATAGTACTAGTATGCTTCTCTAGAAATTAACATGTCTAACTCTTAAACTTGATATTCACAAAGATAAATTAAACTAAACTCGATATATAATTACCAAATGTTACAACAGTAATGAATGAAGAAATCAGAAACAAAAAGAGACAGAAGAAACACAATTCAAGAATAACTGAGATAACAATGAAACGAAAGATAAGAACAATTATGGGATTCAATGGGGACTTTAAGTAGTTTGGAATAGGGTCTTAAATACACATATGTCTATTGCTTAATTACAAAACATAACATAATTCAAAAGACTAAGAAAATAGGACCTTAAACAATCTTAAAACAGAATGAGAAATATTAAATAGTGGACAAGGGGCTGGATGGCAGGCTGAACGGGCAGTCTAAATGATAGTCGGTATGAGGAAAACAGTGGAAATTAGGAAATAAATGGTCTAAATGATCAGACTATCAGCTGATTTCGTGCATAGGAGGATAAGATATATAAAGGACAATAATTGATCCTATCCAATAACTGAAGTAACATCGAAATGAGTTATGCTATTTCATAATTATAGAGAAACTATTGTCTATTGCATTATGAAAAAAAATAAGGTATAACCAAAGTAAATCTACAACAAAACAAGAATTAACAGAGCTAAACCTACTGCAAACTGAATCTAATATAATAAAGCAATCCAACTCTATGTAATTATCAATATAAAACTGAACCACAAGTTGCAAGAAAGGCTGGAAAGGAAACTAGAGATAAACTATGCGTGCGACCGGTTATGTTAAATTGAGAAATGAAAATTATACTAACAACACAACATTACTCATAATAAAATATATGCTACAGGAAACAAAGGAATGAATAGTATCAACTGACAAGAAACCAACTTACATGAACAAAACATAAATAGAAACTACTTATCTGTGAGAAAAGAGATAACGAAAACACACACAGAAATTGAGACCACTGGTTGTTGAGGGGCCCTCTCAGCAATCAGGGTGGCTCTTCAATTTATCACTCATAGGAATAAGACCATGTATACACAACAAAAATAGAACTTATATTAACATCCATAATAATCTTTTTACATAGATTCCTCTGTAATGTCAACTGACAGATTTACAAACTAGCGAACTAACTGTGCTCTCGCTTGGAGGTGACTATATATAATGTTTTACAAGGATGAGTGGGTCAAAACTTTCAGTGCTTGAGTGCTCCTGAAATAGTCAACCTTAATATCAACAAACAACCACATGACAATGCACAGTCCTTCTGCTCTTTCGCGCTTCGTTTCTACTCACGTGGGCTACGGCATATAGATTCCCATTGATGTGGACTTGGATCGTGGTGTCAAATGGGGAAGGCAGGATGGTGAGCCTTCTGTAGATAATAGATCAATGCTATGATCAATTATGCTAAGAAGAAGCACAGGAAATAGATCCTGCTACTAAGAATTCTCACAAGCATACACAGGAAAAATAGAGAGAAGAAAAGAGACTGAATCACATGAATGAAGAGATGAATATTGGTGTGTATCCTTCCATTGAATAATGATGAATAATAGTGTACATAAATAGTACATCCCTCATAGGAAAATCGAATTGTATGGAAACAACTCATAAATCTCAAAAAGGCTGACTTACCAAAATATAGCAAACCCCCATAGATGGATAAAGCACTTACCAAATCTATCAAGGACCTCATGAGTTGGAAAAAACATGAGTGAGTTTTCAAGGAGATGGAAAAAAATGCTAATCCTAGAAAATGGAGAAAAACTAATGGAGGATGGGTTGGAAACAAAAGCTACCAGTTTCCTAGTTGACTATCTTTTATCTTATCCATAGAAAAGCAGAAAAAGCAGAATAAAGCATAATATGTTGTAAAGTGTTGTATACTAATTGTGGATGGTCAAAAGGTGGTCAAGATCAATCCAGAATTAGAAATAAATCATTCCTAGGATATAAATGGCATGTATTGACTTTAAGGTGCAAGTGGATGCCAACTAATTAATCTAGTGGGTGAATAATTAATCAAATAATGATTAATTATTTTATCCTAAGTTGTGAGTGGGTTTAATATATTGCAACACCCCCTATAAGTCTGAATTTATGATGGTATGACAAAAAATATGGATGCATATAGGGCCCATCAACAAGGCTATGGTCACCCTTTAACAATTATTATGTCCAAAAAAGTGAGGAAATAGGCAAAACCACATGGGGAAAATCCTCCCTCAAGATAGGGCAAGGCACATAATTTGAAATGTGTCTTCAACATATCTTCATATTCACTTTAATGAGCTGACTGAACTGCTTCTGGATGAAGGACTTGTTGAAGAAATCATGAACTCCATGATCATGCGCTGGAGTGTAGAACCTGCAAGAAGGAAGATGAGAGACTCCTTGTATCTCATCAACTGATGAAGTAGGAGCATTATCTGAATGATTATTTATGCTTTCAAACTCTGATATGCAAACATAATCTGAAATGTAAAATAGATCTGTGCATACTCCTTTCCAAAGAGTACAAAAATTAAGACAATTTATTTCACACCCAATTCCCTAAATAGCTGCAAAATTGTGATGTGGATTACATGTCAATATTCCAATCTGATGTAGCACCTGTATAGATCTGATATGAGGCTGATAAAACTATGGTATATCAGAAATATTAGCATATGTAATAGCAAGGATAAAGGATTCAATGGCTTGATGAGGATATAGGGCTAGACTAGGAAAATTATGGGCAACTGGGGAAAACTGATAGGTGTAAAAATCTGAATGATGGATGGGAATAAGATCTGAACCATAAGTGTTTAGAACATATCCAAACATGTTTAATATCATTCCATATATGACTAAGGTCATGAAAAACCAGCCACTGAAAGTTAAGAAAGACTTCAAATCATGTAAGATAAATATCACTGCATAAGAGACCAATGAGGAATCAACTTGTGAGATTGGGATTTGTATAGTCTTTGGAATATTCAGAGGTATGATAGATGGTATTTATGGTGATATTATATGTGTATCAACCTACAAATATTATTCTAAATCAGAATCCAAAGGAACATATATAAGCATATCAATAGACTCATGGGAATACACTGGTAATGAATCCTCTGTATGAAAGGAGGAAAGAATGAGGTGTTCACAATATTCAAGAAGGATCTGAGTATTAATGCCAAGAACAAAGGAGGATATTCTGAAGCACATGAGATCAATCAAGGTAAGTGTTATGACACAAATAAGGCTTGATGTGGCTAAGCAAACATCCTGGAAGTCACTGGGTTGCGTACCATCAATGAGAGAGGTATGCACAAGGTGTGAAGAATTTGGCACATAGATCTCAGAATATAAGATAGGAGATTTAGAGAACAATGAATGGGTTATAGGATCATAATAAACATCAATATCAGCAACAAATCCATATGTTACTTCTTTTTCATCATTAGTATCACAAGAAGAAAAATCACCTTCAAGAGACACAAAAAAAGATGGCTCTTCAATATTTGCTTCTTCAGTGAAGGAGAAGCATTCGAATGAAAGAGAGCAGCAACAACATGAACTGTATGAGAAAATTCTTCATCATGATCAACTTCATCAGAGAATGTAGAGGCCAAGAAATATTGAGAGAGAGAACAAGAGCAGATGCTAGGTTCGCTCCATGCTTCATCTTCAATTTCCTGCAAACCAAAAGCTTTGTCCAAAATTTTCCAAAGCTCAAATGGATATTCAGAAGAATCTATGAGATGATATGTATTTGGAGACATTCCCAAAACATAATTCCATAAGCTCTATCACAATTATTTAGCCAATCAATCTTCTCTTCATAAGACTCAGGTTCACTCAATGCACCAATGGAGACATCAAAGAGACATTGCCTCTTCAAGTATGCACTCATCTTGGGCTTCCAATCAGCATAGTTGAAATGAGATAGTAGAGGAACTTTGAATCCATATTGAAGTTGTTGATATGCTCTAAGAGATACTCTCTGCAACATGCAAAACAAACTAGGAGAACATTTTGTAAGCTAGACAAGCTCTTCTTCAAAGAGGGATAGGAGACTGGATGCACTCCTCGACTCTGTAGAAATTGATCAACCTTTCTGCTCTAATACCATGTAGAAATAATAGATCAATTCTATGAGCAATGATGCTAAGAAGAAGCTCAGGAAATAGATCTTGCTACTAAGAATTCTCACAAGCATACACAGGAAAAATAGAGAGAAGAAAAGAGACTGAATCACATGAATGAAGAGATGAATATTGGTGTGTATCCTTCCATTGAATAATGATGAATAATAGTGTACATAAATAGTACATCCCTCATAGGAAAATCGAATTGTATGGAAACAACTCATAAAGCTCAAAAAGGCTGACTTACCAAAATATAGCAAACCCCCATAGGTGGATAAAGCCCTTACCAAATCTATCAAGGACCTCATGAGTTGGAAAAAACATGAGTGAGTTTTCAAGGAGATGGAAAAAAATGCTAATCCTAGAAAATGGAGAAAAACTAATGGAGGATGGGTTGGAAACAAAAGCTCCCAGTTTCCTAGTTGACTAGCTTTTATCTTATCCATAGAAAAGCAAGAAAAGTAGAATAAAGTAGAATCTACTATAAAGTCCTGTATACTAATTCTGGATGGTCAAAAGGTGGTCAAGATCAACCTAGAATTAGAAATAAATCATTCCTAGGATATAGATGGCATGTATTGACTTTAAGGTGCAAGTGGATGCCAACTAATTAAGCTAGTGGGTGAATAATTAATCAAATAATGATTAATTATTTTATCCTAAGTTGTGAGTGGGTTTAATATATTCCAACACCTTCTCAAAGCAAGGGCCATTGTAACATCAAACGCATGGACAACAGAACCACTAAAGACCGTTCCGTGCTTTAATCATTTGGGAATATGTTGACTAACAACATGCAGGATGATCGAGAGGCTGAATGATGAGCTAGATCTGTTCTGTGTGTATCTAGAGTGAATGCGTGTCCAATGTTAGCTCGTTTAAAGACTATGATCTGCAAAACAAATTGATATATCAGACATGTTTCCAAATATCACAGAATTGCTTAATAAAATCATGAAATAAAAGAAATAAACCAAGACTTGCATAAATTCCAAATGTGTTCATACCTAGGGCTGAATCATAAGCTGTATGACAAGAAATATGTCAAAAAGGTGAAAAAATAGATACCAAATGAGTAAATTACCAGTTGAGAATGGTGACAAAACCAGGATCAACATAACACACATGCACTATGGAATTCATAGAAAAAATGCCAAACTTTGCAAGATTTGTGTTTAACTATCTAGGCAGTGAAATAAAGAAAGGGAGTGGTTGTTGGAGAGAGTGAGTGAGTAAAGGAGGGAGAGAGAGGTAGCGTGGAAGGAATTGTGTGTGTGTGTGTGTGTGTGAGAGAGAGAGAGAGAGAGAGAGAGAGAGAGAGAGCGAGAGCAGAGATTAATATGGATGGAGGGTGATAAAAAGATCTAGAGAGGTAGAAAAAGAAGGGGACGAGGGATAAAGTGAGTGAGTGAATGAGGGAGAGAGAGGGATTGTGGAAGGAATGAAGGAGATATATTTAGAGAGAGATAGAGAATGGGGTAAGAGAGAGAGAGAGAGAGAGAGAGAGAGAGAGAGAGAGAGAGAGAGAGAGAGAGAGAGAGAGAGATATCTATCCATGGATAATGCCTTTAAGCACCACATATTGATTCTTAGGGATATCCATAAAACTATGTATTAGACTTGGTGATTTGAGGACTTGGACATGGTCAAGGGAGAAAACATAAACCTCATTACCTAATGCAATATTCAATCCATATAAGGACATGAAGGTTTCCTTGACAAACCATACATGGCCTCCTACACATATATATTTCCTATGAATTAGGATGTTAGTGCCATTAGGTTCCCTTGAGTAGTGTATATGTGTCTCAAGTCCTTATGAATTGAATTAAAGGAAAAAGGGTGCGAGATGGAGGGAGAATGAGTGAGTGAGCATACACAGAGTTGAAGGTAAGATAGAGATAGAGATAGGAGACATGTGGATAAGGGGGAAGGGTAATAAAAAGAATGAGAGAGGTAGTAAAAGAAGGGGAGGAGGGATCAAGGGAGTGTCTATGGGAGAGAGTGAGTGAATGAAGTAGGGAGAAAGAGGGAGCGTGAAAGGAATTATAAAGTTGATGCACACCAATATTAGAACCAATACAAAAGTTACTATAGATTCATATAGATCAATTAACTCAATGAATTCCGTAAATTGTGAAAAAGGTTTGCAGTAGTAAAATTATCATCATTAATTCAGAATATAGATTACAATGCTCTAAAATGGCATGAATAGCCAAGCAATTTGAATCCCAGATAGGTCATTTGAATTGAATGGATGAGAGTGGCTTACTTGTCAGTTAACACCACTCGGCACATTAGTTAACCACTTAACTGCAACATAATTGCCACTAATAGACTTGAAGATAGTTTAAACTGAGTGTAACTGAATCGAAACTCAAATGCATGCCCAAAATTAGGTGAAGGTACCTTTGATTCTCCAGTTAACTAAATTGAGTGCTAAAAATTAGGTGGAGATGCCTTTATCGCTCTAGTTAACTGAAATTAGGTCAAATATAGGTGAGAGGTGCCTTTATCACTCCAATTAAATGAAAACTAGGTGTGGATGCTCCTAGTTGACTGATTGGGGTGCATTAATCATGCAGAAAAACCCATATTAGCTCCCTGAATAAAGGAGGAGGCTTAGTTAGGTTCCATGAATGAAGGAGACATCTGAGATAACTAAAACTAAAGAGATGTTGATGATGCAAGCACATGTTTGAGTCAAATACTTAGGATAAGTGGTAAATCAGGTTGTTAATACAAAATAATGATGTGAGTTTGGAAAATGACTCCAACACCCCCCCTTAAGCTAATATCATGTGGAGGAGTAAAAAAATAGGGCCCCGACAACAAAGGACATAGGTCACCCTGTATAGAAATAATCCTAAAAATACTCAAAAAACTAAGTGAGGAAAGAGGGGAAAAACCAGTGGGAAAGAAACCCCCCCTCAAATTGAACATTGAAGAATTTAATATATCCTCACCAAAGTAGAACTCACCCCCAACATTTAATGGAGGTAAGACAACTTCTTCTTAGTGAAGCTCTTGGTGAAGATGTCTGCATTTTTCTCTTATGTAGGGAAATATTGCAGTACAATGGTTTTTGTCATGCACAATCTCTCTAATGTCTTGCATGTGGATCTCGATGTGCTTGGTCCTCTTTCTCTAAAATAAATCTGTTGAGATATTGACAACACTATGATTGTCACAAAATGATAGTAGAAGTGGTGCTACCAATATCAAACTCATCTAGAATACCCTGCAACCAAACTTCCTAAATGGAAGTATTGACTGTTCCTTGATACTCTGCCTTTGCTAAAGATAAAGAAATGGCTGCCTTCTTTTTGCTTGACCTGAAAATAGTCCCACTACCAAAGATGAAAACATAACCAGAAGTGGACTTTTGATCAATGCTATCGCCTATCCAATCTGAATAAGTGAATCCAACCAAGTCAAGATCGGAATCTGCAACACAGTGAATGCCAAAATGTCTAATACCCTGCACATACTGTAGAATTATTTTGGATTCTTTCCAATGAATATCATCGGGTTGATGCATTTACCTTGACACAACAGTCACGACATAAGAAATATTAGGCTGATATGTGTCAAGTACATAATACTTCCAATCAATTGTCTATAGAGTGTTGAATACACTAATGGTGTAGAATCACCCTCCTGAAAATTGATTCCTGAGAGGAATGGGAATAATTTAGCCTTACATTATGACATATTAAACCTTTTTAGTAGGTCCAAATAATATTTTTATTGGTAGATCATGATCCCATGAAAATTCTAAGTGATTTATAGACCCAGAAATTGCTTCAGCAAGCCTAAATCACTCATATCAAATGCTTGGTGTAAAGCATTTTTTATGAAGTTGATCGAAGCAAGAGTGCTTCCTGTAATCAATAGGTCGTCAACATAAAGTAAAATGATCATAAAATTACATTAACTCTATTTTAGATACACGTTTGGATCTAATTTTCATCTTGCGAAGTTTTGTGAGAGAAGAAAGGAATCCATCTTTACATACCATGCTCTTGGGGCCCGTTTTAAGCCATATAAGGATTTCTTTAATCTCCAAAATAATTCCGGATCTGATATTTAACCTTCAATATGATTCATGTATATCTATTCCTACATATACCCATGAATAAATGCACTCTTCACATTTAGATGGTGCACCTCCCAATGTACTTTGGATGCGTAAATTACCAAGACTAGCTGAATTGAGTCCATTTTTGCAACCGGTGCAAAATTTTATATGTAGTCCACTCCTTGGACTTGTGAGAAACATATTTCCACCAACCTTGCTTTGTATTTTCAGGTTGAACCATCTGCAACAACCTTGGCTCGGTAGACCCATTTTCATTGAACTAGATTCCTCCTAGGTGGGACAGAAACTAGTTCACGTGTATTTTTATGAATAGAGTTGTACTCCTTGTCCATGGAAAATTTCCATCTCGGATCATGGTGAATTATAGTATGATTTTGGATCTGATCCAATCATCAAAAAAAAAAATTCCAACAACAAAGGATCAACACATGAAAGAACTATACCTTCTCTTTAAAAGTCTGTTCAAGTTCTTCTTAGATCAACAGGATTTCCAATGTTTGAATGGACAGACGAGAGTCTTTTCTGCCCACTTTGGAAACTAAGGGGGATCATTTGACTAGTACAAAATGAAGAATTAATGACTAAAAATATGACTAAAATTCGACTATAAATGACTGTTTTTGAGTCGGCGACTAATAATAGCTAATTTCCACTATCTTATAGCTTAACTAACTTAGTCGCATTTTACTTAGTCATTAATTGGTTGACTTATTCGTAATTGATTTAGTCATTAATAGTCATTTATTTAGTCATTGATTGCCACAATTAATGACCAAATATACGACTAAATAAACTACTAGATGATAACTTATAAATGACTAAGCTAAATACGGCTAAACGTTAGTCGTGCTATAAGATACTGGAAATTAGATACTAATAGTCATCTATATGTGAATTTAATCATTTTCTTGGTCACTAATTTATGATAGGGTACGAAGGAATCAAAACACCAATCTCCTACCTATAATTAGATAGGTGCTCTACCATTGAGCTATCACCCTTTAAGAAGTTGTTATTGCTTGAGAATGATGATATTCAAACAAATTTTGTATCATTCAAGCATACAAAAAAATGATTACCAAGTTACTGTAGATCCATAATGGCTTACCTTCTACTAGTCCTTCAAGTTCTTCGACTGCTTTTATTAAGTGCAAAAATGGTTTTGCACGTAATAAAAACAGTTGAAGAACTTGAAGGACTAGTACACGGTAAGCCATTATGGATTTATAATAACTTAGTAATCATGATTTTGTATGCTTGAATGATGCAAAATGAAAAAATCCTATATATTTATAGGAATGACAAGCAAGCATCCATTGTTAAACTATCTACCAAGTCATCTAGGGTCATGCCAAGATATATGAATTTGACTGAAAATTCATAAGTAACTTGAAGATAATGGTGGACGATGCCAAGATATCTACTTCCCCATGTTGTTCTGAACATGACTGCAATCTAATCTCCTCCACCCAAGATTCCCTAACTAGGATTAGTTAACAAACCATAGCATCCCCTACAACAATATTTTCAAAGCCCCTAGCATCCACAAGCTATCTCCAATCATCCAAATAGGAAACCAAGTTTCCACATGTAATATAGGCTTGTAGCTCTTTCATAATGCAAAACACTCCTCATATCCTATAGTACGTTCTAGCACTAGGAGAATCCTCCATGTGGCCATCATGTAAGGAATCCATCATCTAGGCAAGAGTTCTCCAACACCCTAGGGAAGAACATTGAGCCAAATATCCTCTAAGGTCTATCATCCACTAAGAAAGCTATCACAAGAATGGATATCCATCATGAACCATCTCTCATACTACAATCTATCTCGAACCACACAGGGGATTAACATACACCACATAACCCAAATCTCTTAAAGAACCCCAAACATGGTGTAAACACTTTTTGAATAACTTGAATGTCTACCACCATCCTCACTTTTATTTCATTTTTACATAATATCTTTATCTTTTATCTCTCAAGAGATGATCCCACATTGCATGTGTTTTGCTGTATTATCTAGTCCCAGTAACCTGTGTTTTGGTTACCTATGGACATCAATAAAATTATCTTATCTTATCTGGCATGAAAATTTTCTCATGTGTGATTGGTACAAGTCTGATTATATTGTTCACTATTCACTAAATGTTTAACCTTCTTAAGTATTCACGTGGAACTATTAAGCACAATTTGGTTATGAGTAGGCATTTTCTGCAAGATACTAGTGCACATCTTCTAGCAGCACTAATCTGCAAAAGGGGCATGTTGTTTTGCAGAGTGATTCTACAAGACAAAAACCTGTAGTGATATCAGAGAGGTTGGGTGTGATTAGTGTGCCAAAAATCCCATAATTGTTTCTGGTTTTAGATATCCTTCAAAAAGGGTCACCACAAGCTGCACTTATCTAGGCTCTCACAAAGAGGTGCATTAAAGAAGGTCTTAGAAAATAAATTATCCACCCAACCAACATCTAATGTTCTAGTTATTCCATCAGTATTATTCTTCTCTTGCTTGCACCTTGGGAATGTATCTCTCAATTTTGGACGGAAACTTTTGTATTTACCAAAATTATCTTCTATTCTTTAAAATTTCCCCATTCTAGATTCAATCATGGAAGATAATTTCCAAGTCAACAAACTTTCAAGGCCATAATTTCATAATTGTATATTTTCCATTTCCAATTTTCCTCCATCCTTTTAGCCCCTTCAATAACACATCTTAGAAGCATCTCTTTTTAGTCTTGTCAAGGAATTTATAGGTGAGTAGAGAGTAAGATTAGCTGCCCGTTAGCTGCCTTGATCAAAGATACAATTGAATCCCACTCAGGCTTTGTATTTGGGGCGATAAATAGTCTTTTATTCTGCATAATAAGGTAGTTCTCATTAAATACTATATGTAAGTTTGAAAGGAAGGAATTAAAAATATGCATACATATTGTCGGTACATGAAAGTAAAAAGCTAATGCACTATAGCAGAATATAATTGGTATACTGAAAATTATTTAAGAAGGATTAGAAGTATTTAGTTGATACCCATATGTCTTGACTCTTAGATATTCTTACAATTATTTTCCTAATCCAAAAGAAAGTTCTCATAACCACCACACCTGCAAGAGAGGCCATTGTTGTGCACTCACCAAAGAAATAGACATGCTGAAGCCTCTGACCATTCAACACCAGAAAGCAATACATTAATATTTACACCTGGATATGTAGTACACCTTTTCCCTTGCAAATTATCATCTCAAGCTCTAGAAAAAATTGCCTCAATACATATGAAACAATATAGAACCTATGCAAGCATTCTCATGAAATGGCCCAATGGCGTAAGTTTAATTACATTTACATGAGAAAAGAGACCTGTACCTTCAGTACATATACTACTGCTAGCATCTGTTGTCCAAGAAAAATTGAAGCAATTGGTTTTTAAACATAGAAATAATTCTGTCATTGTAAAATCATAAGATAAGGGTTCCAATATGATTATATATATTTTGTTTCGGATATGTATTGCGCTCGGTACTATTTTGAAATATAAATGAGCAAACTTTGCATATTTTGTCTGTAATGGTGTGAAATCTTTAAAATATATTCTCATTAAAATTTTAATATTTATTTTTCAGTAAACCAAGTCAAACTTTAAACTAGTCCAATTCCAATCCAAGTCCAAGCAGACACTCAGCCAATTCTGAGTCCGAGTCTAACTTTTAAAAAATTGAGAATAATATGCTCTTACCCTTTTTAACAATGTAGGTCCCACCCAGTCTCTCCTCCTAGTCACACATTTTAGCAACAACTAAGTTTACACCAGTTCAACTTTATCGTTTCTTCTTGGAGATTTATGTATAGGACAACTAGTTGTAGATGCAAAACAAATTCCCATTCATATAATTTGTATGCAACACTTCCCTATAAAGAAAACTGAGTAGAACTTCAGAATTCTATGCCTACTATCTGTATCATTCTTGCCATGAAAGAAAGAATTCTCAACAACAGTGTAATACATGTGGTAAGTAGAAAAAAACTTCCCTTATATGTGCATAAATCATTAGAAAAAATGAAATTTATAAAGAGAAATCAGTACAATGGATGAACACTAAAGTTTTCCTTCAAATGATCTCTTTGTTCTGCATGCTTTGAAAGAAGAACAACCCCAGTAGCATAAGCGTCATCAAGCATGTATGACGAATTACAAGTTGACTGCCTGGATTTGGCTTCATCATAAAAAAATTGCATTACATGAACAGATTCCCTATTCTACATGTACAAATTAGCAAATCAAATATTTAGCATTATAATCTAAGAGGTGAAAAAATATTAGATCATTTCCAATTTCAAAAAAACTGCTGCCAGTGTGATTCCTAAGCAAGTACACGTTCAAAACATCTAACATATAGACTTGTATGTCAGTAAACTATAACACACATGAGAGAAAACATATGGAAATAAAAAGAAATGGTATGCAATACAATATTGGGCTTTGAATCTAAAATTTAACATTTCACCAGAGTGTACCTTTTTAAAAGTTTCCTCCACCTTAGTAACAATAGCAATGAACTATGGGAATTATATTACTTTGGGAAAATAGGATTACATAGAGCTATGGTGAATATTCCTTCACAATTTTACTTCAAGATCTATCACTAACTCTTGGGTTCAATAGAAAATAAATATCATAGAAGTAATTATAACAAAAAATATAAATATTGTGTGGCCAGTAGCTTTTTTTCTTTTTGGAAAACCAAGGAAAAACAACATATATTACAATTTGCACTGTAGATCAAATATAGAATTACTATTGGAAATTTGGACAATACTGAGAGGGGGGGTGAATCAATATTGATAAATTTTAACAATCTAAACCACTTTAAATTTATTTTGTTAACACACATGATCAACAAGAACGAAAATAACACATATTTATCGTGGAAGCCCAATTGGGTAAACCACCAATACTTCCTATTCCTGCAAAATTATTTTTACAAATAGTTTTTGCCTGCTACTATAGACAAGGATGGTACTACACCCTATTTACCAGCAACTACTAGAAGGAGGCTACAACCCCCTGGTTTTATCAGCTGCTACTAAAATGATGCTACGCCACCCTATTTACCATCTACCACTGGAAGGAGGCTACAACCCCCTAGCAAACCTGTTGCTTGCCCTAACGCCTCCCAACCTCCCTCATATGATAATTTGATCTCTGACTGTTCTTCAATCAATATGTTAATTGAATGTACATAGCCCCTTATTCGAAGGTTTAAAACTTTGCTTATATACCCTCAAACATATGTCTTCATTCAGTAGTCACCTATCTTCATTGTGACTCTTCACAGACAAATAAACTAATTCCAAATTACTTCTTTGGTCATCGTTTTTAACTATGTTTAATTTATCAATCAAGACCTTCTACAGTTTCCTTTCTGCAATGTCCTTTCCACAACAGATATTTTCCGCATTGAAGTTTTGACATTTACCTTTCTGCACTCATTTTTCTGCAATTATATTTCTGCAACAAAAATCCTTCTACAATTGCCTTTCTGTAATAACTTTTCCGCAAGGTACTTTCTGCACCGTTTATTTGTTGCGCACTCTTCCCTGACCGTGGATCTGGGATTTGATTATGAATTGTGGATTGCAGGTTCATAAAATCTCAAATGTGACTTTCACAAATCCCTTTCCATAAAAATTCTTCTGCACCGNCCCTGACCGTGGATCTGGGATTTGATTATGAATTGTGGATTGCAGGTTCATAAAATCTCAAATGTGACTTTCACAAATCCCTTTCCATAAAAATTCTTCTGCCCCGTCGATCTCTTTGTGGAGTCTTTCCTAACCGCCAATCTTGCGGATTGCAGATTACGGAGGTGCCTTCTAATATTTTTGAAATGGGCTTCCGCAAATTTATTTTGACAGATCATTTTCTGCAACTCTCCGAGCCGTCGATTTCTTGCATATGCTTTCTTGACCTTCGATCTTTGGATTGCGGATTACAGAATGCAGAACCACACTTTCCCATTTTGGAACTCCGCAATTTTCTTCCGCAACTTTGTTTCTACATTTTTTCTGGACTGTTGATTTTGTTACGGGTGCAATCCTAATCGTCGATCTCCGATCAAATGCGGATTGCGTATCTTCAATTTTATTGTGTGAAAATCATTCACCACCATTGATTAGGTAAAAAATGGCTTCTGCAATTTCTCTCGAATTATCTGGGTCGTTCAATTCTTCACTTCATTCTAGTGTTTTGCAATTTTATTTTCCACGCTTATCTTATTTTTGGGTCTTATTATAGAACACTGATCTTAAATATTTCCACATCACACATATCATTTACACACGCACCCATACATAGATCTATCAATCGATTCAAGAATCGATCCATGGATTTTACGCATGCACCCATTAACTCTCTATTCCTCTATTTTTATACACATATCTATTGAGTTTTCCTTGTTACCATATTTGTTTCCTGATTCCTTTTTAATTCCTTTGAATTTCCCTACTTATCATGTCCTTGGTTATCCGTTTGTTATTGCTGAACTCTTTTGAAATCAATTGACAACTATTTTCAACATTCTCCCCCTTTGGCATTGATGGCAACATTTTCTCTCCCTTTGACAAGAATGATAAGGGATTCCTCCTGACAACTCCCCCTATCAACATATCTCCCCTTGAGATGATTCCTTTTTCTCCTTTTTATTCATTGTACAGAGATTAGTCCCATTTTTTTCCTAAGATGATCAAATGCTTCTTCGGGTAGTGGCTTTGTGAAAATATCAGCTATATGTTCTTTGGTGTCAACATATTCTAGTTTGACAACTTTTTGTGACACTTGATCTCTTAGAAAGTGATATTTTATTGGTATGTGCTTTGTATTGGAGTGCATGACAGGGTTTCTTGATATATTTATGGCACTTGTATTGTCACAACTTATCACTATTGGATCTTCGTATTTTACAAGTAAGTCTTCCAATGTCTGTTTCATCCAAATGACTTGAGTACAACATGATGCAACAACAATATATTCAGCCTTTGCTGTAGATAATGATATGGAGGATTGTTTCTTGATTAACCATGATACCAAACAATTTTCCAAAAAGAATGTTGCTCCACTGGTACTCTTTCGGTCATCAACAATTCCTTCCCAATTTGCATCAGTAAATTCCTTTAGAGTGAAGTTATTGATTTTTGGATACCATAATTCATACACCATTTAGATATATAATAATTCTTTTCACTGCAGCCACATGTGTTTCTTTTGGGGCTAACTGGAATTTGGCAACCAAACCTACAACCTACATTACATCTGGTCTAGTAGTTGTTACATATAATAAACTACCAATGATTGACCTATACATAGTACGATCCAATTCTAAGGATTCATCACTCTTGCTTAATTTACAACCAGTGACCATAGGAGTACTAACATGTTTGGATTCTTCCATTTTGAACTTCTTCAACATTTCTTTGATATACTTATTTTGAGAAATAAAAATCCTTTTTTTTTATTGAGATACTTGTAAACCTAGGAAGAATGCTAGTTCTCCTAACATTGAAATTTCAAATTCTTTCTTCATTTCTAATGCAAAGTTTACACTTAGAATTTGTAGATCACTTCCAAATACGATATCATCTACATACACTACCACAATGATCATATTTTCATTTTCAAATTTTATGTACAAATTACTATCAGTGGCCCCTCTTTTATATCCTTGTTGTTTCAAATAATTGTCAAGTCTAGAGAACCATGCCCTTGGAGCTTGTTTAAGGCCATAGAGATCTTTCTTAAGTTTGCACACATAATTTATGTTTTTTGTCAAGAGAAAACCGTCAGTCTACTCAATATAGACTTATTCTTCAAGTTCTCCATTAAGGAATGCCGATTTTACATCCATTTGATATAATTTAAAGTTTTTGTAGCATGCAAAAGCTAAGAACATTCTAATGGATTTGAGTCTTGCCACAGGTGCAAAGGTTTCTTCAAAGTCAATGAATTCTACTTGAGCATAACCTTTACATACTAACCTAGCCTTGTTTCTTGTCACATGACTGTGCTCATTGAACTTGTTTTTAAATATCCATTTGGTTCCAATAACGTTCATATCCTTAGTTCTTGGGACAAGTTCCCAAGTTTGGTTCTTTTCTATTTGATCAAGTTCATCATTCATAGCATTGATCCAATCCTCAATTTTGCAAGCTTGTTTAAATGTTTTGGGTTCTACTATCAAAAGTAGTGCTTGTTCTTCATCAAATAATTTTGTTCTTGTTTTAACTCCTGATTCTTTGTCGCCAATTATTTGACTTTCATGATGATTTTTCTGGACCCATCTAGATGGTGTCTTTGTGTCTGATCTTGGGGAATATTCATTCTCATTTTCATATGATTATTCTTCTTCTTCCTCTTCTTCTTCTTCTTCAGAATTATCTTCCTTTTGTGTACTTTCTTCCTTTCTTTTATCATCTATTTCTTCATCATCCATACTTTCTTGAATTTGTATTCTCCTTGGTTTAGTATCATCAACAGTTACATTTGCACTTTCTATGATGTTTTGAGATCTTAGATTATAACATCTATATGCCTTTTTGGTGGAAGAATATCCAAGAAATATGCCTTCGTCAGTTCTAGAGTCAAACTTCACTAGATTATCATCATCTCTTTTTATGTGGCATTTACTTCCAAAAGCTCTAAAATTTATAACTGAAGCCAATATTCCAAACCATAGCTCATAAGGAGTTTTGTCACTATTCACTGAATCTGAGCTGTCCTATTTTTTGTACATAGACAGTTGTATATATTGCTTCTCTCCAATAACCATCAAGAAGTTTTTCTTCATTAAGCATAGTTCTAGCTGCTTCTTGGACTGTCCTATTCTTTCTCTTAGCTACTCCATTTTGTTGAGGAGTTTTTGCTTCTGAGAACTGTCTCTTGATTCCCTGATTTTCAAAAAAACCCATTGAACTCATTTGAAGTGAATTCCCCACCATTATATGGTCTTAGAAATTTAATTTTGTGATTTATTTCATTGTCAACAAAGGCTTTGAGGGCTTTGAATTTCATAAAGGCTTCTATTTTTCTTTAAGAAAAGTCACCCAAGTCATCCTTGTATAGTCATCGATTAATAAAATAAAGTAATATTCACCTTAAAGGATTTTAGTCCTTGTTGGTACACAAATATCAGTGTGAATTAATTCTAATGGCTAGGAAGTCATATGTTCTTTCACCTTGAAGCTTGTTCTTGTTTTCTTCCCATGAAGAAAATGTCTACAAACATGATTTGGTCATTTTATAATCTCTGGAAGATTTTTTACAGCTCCAATCTGACTAATTTTTACAAGATTGCCAAAGTTCAGGTACCCCATCCTTCTATGCCATAGAAAACTTTCATCAATTTGACTCATATAACATTGTTCTTTATTTTCTAGAATATACACATTGCTTGGAGTTCTCACAGCAGTTCCAACAAGTTTTCCTGAATCTTTTCTTTTGATTTCACATTTCTTGGAATCAAATATACATATATGTCCTTGATCACATGTTTGGATCACACTCAAAATATTAGGTTTTAAGTTCTCTACAAGCAAACATTTTCATCTTTCATATTGTCTTTAATAACCACTGTACCCTTCTCTATTATTTTATAGGATAGATTATCTCCAAAATTGACTTTTACTTTTTGCTTCCTTTTTAGGCTTAGGAACTTGGTTGGATCACCTATCATGTGTTTTGACCAACCACTATCTATATGCCACAATGTTTGTTTTTCCATAGAAAATAGAGCTAATGAACATTCCACATCATTCTTCTTTTTCCAAACTATCCCTTCTTCTTTGCCTTGATATTTTGAGGTGTCATCCATAGGAATTACTAGTTTACACTTTCTAGCAATGTGTCCTTGATTACCCAATTTGTAGCATTCTGTACTATAGCTTTGTAAAGGAGAAAAATAATTGTAGTTTCTTTCTTTTGTATTGTTTCTGGTAATATTTTTCTTATAGACAGAGGTATGTGGTGTAATCCATTTCCCCACATGAGTCTTTAGTTTACAATTTCTATCCATATCTCCAAAATTGTTATAGGTGTAACAATTTCATGAAAAGAGTTGCTGATGTTTTCTTGTCACTGGTTTTTAAGCATCATATCTGTTCTTTGTAATGGAGAAGTGGATTTCTTACTTTCTTCTCTTTTAATTTGGCTCATGAGTACAGCCGCATAGCTTCTTTTATTTTGATCTTGATTTGTGTAAGAGGAATATCCTAGTTTTTCTTTGTCAAATCCTAATCCAGATTCATCGCTTGATGGTCTTTGGACACTTACAATTTCATCTAAAGTCCTTGAGTTGTTTTCAAACCTTGATTTGAGAGATTCTTCATCCAGTTTCTTTCTAAGGTGCATAATTTCTTGTTCAATATCTTCAGATTCTTGTATTCTCCTTTTGAGTTGCTGTTCTAGATTTTTTTCAGCCCTTTTGACTTCTAGAATGTGATTTTTTAAGTCAACAATCATTCTTTCTGCATCTTTGTTTTTATCTTCAAATTCTATCATGTGATTTTTTGATTTTTTGTACATCCTTTTATACCTTTCTAATTCAATATCCACGAGCATTTATAAGTTCTGCTTCAATATCTACCACATTTTTCATTTATTCTTCAGGAATTTTGCTTTTGAAACCCATGAATATGACTTCAACATCTTCACTTATTTCATCATATTCAGTACCTTCTTTGGAGTAGAGGTTTTTCTTATTTTTCTGAAACCTGTTCTTGTATATGATGTTATTCTTTTGATATTTCTTATGTCATCAAGGTTCTTCATAATCACTATCTTCTTGTTGTTGGAATATCATAAACCCATCATAAAATAATTAATCATTATTTAATTAATTTCCTACCCACTAGTTTACATAGTTGGCATCCACTTGCACCTTAGAGTCAACACTTGCCGTCTATATCCTAGGAATGATTTATTTCTGATTCTGGGTTGATCTTGACCACTTTATGGCCATCCAAAATTGGTAACTGTGCTTTACAACATATTTTGCTTTATTCTGCTTTACTTGCTTTATCCTGCTTTTCTGTGGATAAGGTAAAGCTAGTCAACTAGGAAACTGACAACTTTTGTTTCCAACCCATCCTTCATTATTTTCTCTCCATATTCTAGGATTAGCAAGTCTTTCCTTCAGTCATCATCATTCACACATGCTATATCTAATTCATGAGGTTCTTGGTATATTAGGAAAGTGCTTTAGCCAACTATGGGGTTTATCATAATTAGTAAGCCTACTTTATGAGCTAGCTTGAGTTGTCTTCTAGCAAATCTATTTTCCTTTATAATTATGTATTACCTATGTAATAATATCAATTATGATTTATTGATCATTCATTAATCCTTGTTCATTAATTCTTCTTCTTCTCTCCTTATGCTAATTCTCTACAATTCTCTGTGAGGTTAATTGTGTGCCTAGATCCTTAGCTTGTTTATGAAATTCCTTATGCCATCAAGGCTTTAGAATTTCTACATGGTATCAGAGCTGAGGATATAAAATCTCTACATGATATCAGATCTTTGAGAGTTCATTAATTAATCCTCCTTTTCAGATTTACAAGTTTATTTTGTAGGTTCAACTTCGAATGGATTCAAGAGTATTAGTTCCTCTTCTCTCTCCATTCACAAGCTATTCAGAGTGGAAATTGAAGATGATTTCATATCTAAAGAGACAAGGTATCTATGAGATATCTATTGGAGATAGTGAAGAGTATTATGAAGAGCCAAATGACTGGTTGAAATACTGTGATAGAGCAATTGGAGCTATTTGTCTAGCTATCTCTCCAAGCATGCGCTACCTTATTGATTATATTGAATACCCAAAAGATCTCTGCACAACATTGGATAGAGTTTTGGGAAAGGACAATGAGGATCCTTCTAGCTATGTGGAGAGTGCCTATAGCTCCTCAATGATTTCTCTCTCTTAATATGTCTCAGCCTCTATAGTCTTTGATGAATTTGACCATGAAGAAGAAGTTACTCATACAGTTCCTGTTGCTACTCCTCTCTTTGATTCGAATGCTTCCTCTTTCAATCAAGAAGCACATATTGAAGAGCCATCTTTTTCTGTGTCTCTTGAAGTAGAAGATATTGATTCATCTTCTTATGATGTTGTTGATGAAAAATAAGTTACTAATGGAGCTTCTATTTCTATTGATGATTCACTCACACATTCAGTGTTCTCCATGTCTTCTATCATGGATTCTGAGAACCATATGCCAGACCTCTCACACTTTGTGCACGCCTCTCTTCTTGATAGTGCGCAACCTAGTGACGTATAGGATGTTTGATTAGCCAAATCAAGTTCTTTTAGTGTCTTACCACTTACCACACTTGATCCCATGCGCTTCTGCAGCTCCTCCTTTGTTCTTGGCACTCATTCTCAGAGCCTCCTTGAATATTTTGAACATCACTATATTTCCTCCTTACATAATTCTACCATAGAGGATTATTTACCAGTATATTCCCATGAGTCTACTGTTGCGCTTATGTGTGATCTCTTGGATTCTTTGGAAGCTAGATCTACCCATGGAGCCCATGCATTCACACTCTTTGATCCTATTCCTTCTCTATGTTCCTACAAGATCACTTGCACACATCCTCTCTATGTAAATGAAGATGGAGACATTATACATTCACTTGGACAGTTATTTCACCTATATGGAGCTCATTTCATCTCTACTGGTTCGAATTTCAAGTCACCTCATCATCTTGGATCTGATTACAAGTCTCAAGATCCTTCAGTATTGCCTTCATATCATTGGATCTTAGTTGTTATGGTCCTAGTTTCCATCTTGCAGTTGTCCTTGATCCAGGTGAGAAAATTTATCTTCTTCCCAAGAAGAAGTTTCCTCTAGACATCATCATTTTTTTTGGAGCAGAAACAACACCAGTAGTTCAGCATTTTTTGGTATTTATTTTCATGTCCTTTCTTGAGAGAGGATTTTCTGCTTGAGGTTTTGCCTCTTTCGTCATTTATTTGGACAAGATAAATTGTAAAAAGGGTGACCATAGCTTTGTTGCTAGGCCCTCTATGCATATATATTTATGATTAGTTCAAATATATCATCATAAAGTCAAGATTAAAGGGGGGTGTTGGAATATCATAAACCCACTCATAAAATAATTAATCATTATTTAATTAATTTCCTACCCACTAGTTTAGATAGTTGGCATCTACTTGCACCTTAGAGTCAACACTTGCCATCTATATCCTAGGAATGATTTATTTCTGATTCTGGGTTGATCTTGACCACTTTATGGCCATCCAGAATTGGTAACTGCGCTTTACTGTAGATTTTGCTTTATTTGCTTTATCCTTCTTTTCTGTGGATAAGGTAAAGCTAGTCAACTAGGAAATTGGCAGCTTTTGTTGCCAACCCATCCTCCATTATTTTCTCTCCATATTATAGGATTAGCAATTCTTTCCTTCACTCATAATCACTCACACATGCTATTGCTAATTCGTGAGGTGCTTGGTATATTAGGAAAGTGCTTTAGCCAACTATGGGGTTTATCATAATTAGTAAGCCTGCTTTATGAGCTAGCTTGACTTGTCTTCTAGCAACTCTATTTTCCTTTATAAGGATGTATTACCTATGTAATAATATCAATTATCATTTATTGATCATTAATTAATGTGTGTTCATTAATTCTTGTTCTTCTCTCCTTATGCTAATTCTGTACAATTCTCTATGAGGTTAATTATGTGCCTAGATCCTTAGCTTGTTTATGAAATTCCTTATGTCATCAAGGATTTAGAATTTCTACACTTGTTTTGGGTAAGGACACCTTTTCAAAAAATGTCCTATCCTTCCACAGTTAAAATATTTCAAGGGTAGCTTCCCTTTGTAATTTCCAGTTCCTCTCTCAAGTTTCTTGATGAAGAGATCTTCCTCATAATCTAGGTCCTCAAATCGGATCTTGGATATGGCTTTAAAGGTTGCTTCCTTCTTTGACAATCCATTTTTTCTTGTTATCATCTCATAGGTAGTGAATATCCCATGTATTTCATCCATTCTCATAAGTTTAAGATCATCTTGTTCTTCTAGAGAGGACACCTTTAAGTCATACTTCATTGGTAGGCTTCTTAGTACCTTTTTTACTACATATTTCTCTTTAATAACTCCTCCAATGCCTCTAATGAAAATAAAAATTTCTTTAACTCTTAGAATATATTTTGCAATATTTTCTTCCTCTTTCATTTTTCGGTTTTCAAACTGTCCTTTGTAGGTCTGGAGTTTGGATTCCTTGACTTTGGGTGCTCCTTAACCTTAGACACATTTTAGTTTTTCCCAAGCATTTTTTGGATGTTTTGCATTGCATGAATTTTACAAGTACTGATTCTGTTAACCCACTTAAAATCGCATTTACAGATTTTGCATTGGCCTCATATAGGATCAGCTCTCCTTCGTCTATAGGTATGTTAGTTGGTACTTTATATTCTGTTTCAATAGTTCTCCAAACATTGTATCCAAGAGATATTAGATGACACTTCATTCTTACACTCCAGTATGCATAATTATCTCCAGTAAATTATGGAGGTATGTTGGTGGCTAACCCTTGTTGATCCATAGTGATTTTTAATAAGATCTTCCTTCCAATGATTAAGCTGTAGTGAAGGATCCTGCTCTGATACTAATTGTTGGAAATTTGGACAATACTGAGAGGGGGGTGAATCATTATTGATAACTTTTAACAATTTAAACCACTTTTAATTTATTTTTTTAACAAACATGATCAACAAGAGCACACATAACACAAATTTATCTTGGAATCCCAATTGGGTAAACCACCAATACTTCCTATTACTGCAGAATTATATTTACAAATAATTTCTTCCTGCTACTACAGACAAGGATGATACTACACCCTATTTACCAACAACTACTGGAAGAATTTTACGACCCCCTGGTTTTATCAGCTGCTACTGAAAGGATTATACGACACCCTATTTACCAACTACCACTTGAAGGAGGCTATGATCCCCTAGAAAACCTGTTGATTGCCCTAGATCCTCCCAACCTCCCTCATATGATAATTTGATATCTGAAATATCTTCAATTGATTTCTCAATTGAGTGTACATATCCCCTTATTTGGAGTTTTAAAACTTTGTTTATATACCCTCAAACATATCTCCTCATTCAACATTCACCTATCTTCATCGTGACTCTTCACAGACAAATAAACTAAATCTGAATTACTTCTTTGTTCATCATTTTTAACTCTATTTAATTTATTAGTCATGACCTTCCATAGTTTCCTTTCCGCAATGTCCTTTCTGCAACAAATATTTTTGGCATTGACTTTTTGGAATTTACCTTTTCTCTCTCATTTTTCCGTAATTATATTTCTGCAACAAAAATCATTTCGCAATTTCCTTTCCACAAGGTACTTTTTGCACCGTTGATTTCTTGTAGACTCTTCCATGACCGTTGATCTGGGGTCTAATTGTAGATTGCGGGTTTATAAAATCTCAAAAGTGACTTCCGTAAATCCCTTTGCGCAAAACTTCTCTTGCGCTGTATATCTCTTTGCGGAGTCTTTCTTGACCATCGATCTTGCGGATTGCAGAGGTGCCTTCTAATATTTTCAAAATGGGATTCCACAAATTTAATTCTGCAGATCATTTTCCACAACTCTCTGAGTCATCGATTTCTTATGGCACTTTCCTAACCATCGATTTTCGGATTGCAGATTGCGGAATGCAAAACCACACTTTCCCATTTTGGACCTCTGTAATTTTCTTCTGCAACTTTGTTTCCACAATTTTCTCGATCGTTGATTTCCGTGCAGGTACACTCTTGATCGTTGATCTACGATCAAATGCAGATTCTGGATCTTGAATTTTCTTGTGTAGAAATCATTCACCACCGTTGATCTTTTAAAAAACATCTTCCACATTTTCTCTTGACTGATTTGGGTCCTCCAATTCTTCACTTCATTCTAGTGTTTGGGAATGTTATTTTCCACGCCTATCTATTTTGCGGGTCTTATTATAGACCGTTAATATTAAATATTTACACATCACACATATCATTTACACACACACACACACACACACACCCATACACAGATCTATCAATCGATGCAATAATCAATCCATGGCTTTTACACACGCACCCATTAACTCCTAATTCCTCTATTTTTATGCACATATCTATTGATTTTTCCCTGTTACAATATTTGTTTTCTGATTCCTTTTTTCATTCCTTTGAATTTCTCTGCTTATCATGTCCTTGGTTATCCCTTTATCATTGCTGAACTCGTTTGACATCAATTAACAACTATTTTCAACAATTACAACAAGATTATCCCAACTAGAATCCAAAGAGCAGTCACACAAGATCTCCCTTTCTACACAATCAAGGGAGAACTACATATCCACTTTCACTAGCATATAGTTTTGGGTCTCATACTTTCATTATAATGGACTTCAGTTTGCATCATGGTTTTAAAATCCTATTTTCATACAACAGGTTGATATGAAAAATTTAAGATATACATAGTATAAATGCTGGATGGAAATATGATCCCAAAGTCCTACATTTTATCCAGTTTCAGATGACCCAGCACCAAATGATAGAGTCTATGATTTCCTTTCACTCACAAAGATGGAATAGTGACTGAGGATACAAAATAGACAAAGTGCAGAAACTAAATAGACTAAATTGTGTTTCACACATTTTCTTGTAGCTTTGTTGTTGTATTGATGCATATTCTGCTATTGTGCTTGCATAGTTTAAATTAATTCATGTTGTTCCAAGTTTCACATTCCTCTAAGGGTTCTAGAATCTAGATAGTAGAAGCCTCAAGTGTTTAACATGAAACCTTAGGGTGAAGAAAGTGTGTCATCCCATGACCTAATGTTATCCATAAATTGTTGTTGTGAAAGTGATTCTTATTTAGTCATGGTGCACTCAGCAAATTTGTAGAGCATAGATGGAAATATGGACGAGGGTGCGACAGTGAAGACACCTCTAGGAGAAGCACAACAATTGCTGTCATACACAATTTTTTGGTTGAGGGTGCATGCATGCTTGCATGTGCAAAATTTAGAATTATTTAGAATTGTTGTCTTCAGTCCAACTATTAAGGCACATACCTTTTCCATATTTAGAAGCATCAATTTAGCTTCAGTTAGTGTTATTGTATAAATCTACTCAAGCGGACTCAAGCCAGATCTCCCTAGTCCAACTAGATCTAGAAAAAATCAAATACACAATAAAATATACTTTCCTAGATCAAATAGAAATACAATCTCACAGATAGATCACTCACCTGCAATACACAAATCCTCTTCTCTCTTTCTTGATCCAAGCTCTGGAGCCTTCAGATCTCTAGCTGCAAAACCTTGTAAAGCAAGTGGAAACAAGAAAACAACACATGTGTATCCAAACATGAATTGATATAAGCTAACAGTTAAAGAAGAAAGATCTAAACATTATTAACACAATAACATTTATCGAAAGAGATTTGTGTTAATGTAATCAAGGAGATACATAGAATTACAAAAAAGATAGGAATGTCACAACCTTGCCTTAACGCTGCAACCTTCCATCCAACAATCCAATCCGAGCCTCCAAATCAAGATAATAGCCTCCCAATGGATGATAGGGATCACCTAGAAATTCCACCAGCATAATAGTACCATAGTCCTTCCTCTTTTTCACAATGGAGAGAGGGTTTAATTTTTAAGGCTAAAGGGATAGAGTAGGTTGCGTATTAGGAGGAGGGGTTTAAGGGATCTTCCCCATAGGTTAGGGAACCAAATTCCACCTCACCTAGATGATAGGGATAGACCTCCACATCATCCACCTTCGAGAAGGGTCTCGAAGCTCCATTTTTTGCCCTCAAAACACCACTGGTGCACCTTCCATGAAGGGAAAGAGCACCTAGCAGTGGGAGTCAGAGTGCTGACACCGGCGCACCTAAAATGAAGGGAAATAGTGTTGTCAATGCACCTAGTAGGAAGGGGAAAAGTGCCAGCCTTCCTAAAGAGGGAAAAAAGGAAGAAACAACCTCAATATCAATTCAGTTTAGTAGAGAGAAATTTGGGGATTAGGCATAGGGTTAACACATGGATCAAGAGGACAAGATTTCGGTGTAACAGAATGCCCCCCAAAGCATGAAGTTAGAGGACTGCGATAGGTGAATGCTTTTTAAAGTGAAGAAATCAAAGGCAAGGATGTTGGATGGAAGCCGCTGTAGTACAACTGACTCAAATCTCATATGACTCATAACATGGCTACTGACAAATACAATGCAGATCCATGGTAGTAGAGACCGATTGAACACAATCATGGCTACTAAACACAAGCATAGATCCATGATGAGATGATAACACAACCATGACCAATACAAAGTGGATTAGTGTAATATGACTAAAAAAAAACTCCATAGAAACCTGGGCGAAGATATCTGACAATCCAAGGTCTTTAATCCAAACCCGCAACGATAGGAATCTAATCATGTGATTACAATGTCTTGATGTCAAACATGGTAGAAACCACTTGATTACCAGTCAATGATGTAAACAGTTAACAAGTGCGAGGGAAATCACCATTGATGTCAATGATTCCCAAGGTATCTCAGTACATACCATCAAATGTCAATAAAGGACTTGGAGTCAAACACTCGATGAGATCTTTCAATCAAGAGCCAATGATGTAAACTCATGTTGAAAGCGAGGTAACCTGCCATCAAGGAATGCATGCCCAAGGTACTTGACTTGGTTTCTAACTTTAATTCTTGGATAAGGAGTTGAATTAAAAAGGAATAGACTCGTCGAAGGAGAGCCATGATGAATCCCCCATCATCGACATGAAATATAATCAAAGATGTTTTGGAGTAAACCGGATAATAGAGTGATGTACACGACTGCATCAGGGATGACCAACATAATAGAAGGTAAACTGACTATGGACAGTGGGAAGAAACTTCTCTTGAACATGGGCATGGCATGAATTGGTGGTATCAACACGAGAATGATACCAATCCCCCTATGCAAGTGACAATGGGAGTATTCTTAGACAACTCAAAGGAAGTAAGAAGACTCATGGAATCAACAGGACTCGATGACAAAGGGATTACCTAAGTACTGAAATGCATATGCAAATGAGTGCCATGTTCAAGAGTAACTATGTACTTCCATAACAAAATACAAAGTCTTTCCTTAATTTCCCCATCATGAAGGATGAGTGCCTCTTTTCATTTTTACGAGTTCAAATAGGGTAACAAAAATTCGTTATAGCTCATCAAGCGATGAGTCCATTCTCATCTGTTTTACGAACTTGAGAAAGGAGGGGTTCGTTCCCAAAAAAGGGTCCTTCATCGTTTAATTTTGTGAGTTCGATGAAAGCAAACTCATTCTTCGATTCATGTTTAGAGAGTGAAATGACTAAGAAAACTCCAGGATGGACTTTTTCATAAATTTAGTCCCCGAGTCTTGAAAAAGTATAAATAATACATAGAACTCTTCCAGTCATGATTGGTTGGAGTATATATTTTTCGTAATTAGTGCCCTCTGGTTCGAAAAAGGGGTAAACTATCACCAGGAATATGACTCTTCAGGTTATTTTACGAGCATGAAGAAGACAAGATCACTCGGCAATCTTTTCACATTTTAAGAGTCCGAAAAGAGATTAAAGAGGACTCCATTAAGGGGTTATTTTTTTATGATCCAATTTTAACGAATCTGAAAAATAGTAAAAGTACACTCAATACCTCTTCATTTAGTTTTTAATGAGCACAACGAAGGTATAAAAAGCACTCAGAACCTTTTTCATGTTTGAATCCAGAGCATGAAAAAGCGATAAAGTAAGATCAAACCACTTTTCATAGTTTAACCAGAGCATGGAAAATGAAAAGTAACCTCAACACCATCTTACTATTTTTAATGATCTTGAAGATCAGTTGAAAGAATGCTCAGGGTATCCACTTCATTTTTTAACGAGCTTGTAAGATAATAAGAACTATGCTCAAAATGTCATTTTTTGGTTTAACGAGCTCGAAACTAAAATAAAGTATGCTCAAAATGACTCCCATTGACGGGTGATTTCCCAACATGATGCCTAGTGGTTGGTACTTGCCCCCAGTATAACTGTAAAGTAGCCTAACTTCAACAAAGGGTGGTAGGATACATGCCCCCCAAGCTTCGCTTCGTCTTCTTTACAAGAAGATGAAATGAAGGTTCAAGTATTGAGTCTCGATAAAATGGAAGAATGCATTTCATTTTTTAATGAGCTTGACATGAAAAAGGAACTGTGCTCAAGGTCAATTTTATTTTTTAACGAGCTTATTACCAAGAATAAACACTGCTCAAGGTGACCTGTTTCATTTTTACACAAGCTTGAAACATAAAATAATTATGCTTGTGGGGACTTGTTTCATTTTTATGCAAGCTTGAACAGAGAGTAACTATGCTTGAGGAGACCTGTTTCATTTTTACACAAGCTTGAAACAGAAAGTAACTATGCTTGAGGACATCCATTTCATTTTTTAATGAGCTTGACACATAATAAGAACTTTTCTCACCGACACCCATTTCATTTTTTAACGAGCTTGACACAGAATGGGAACTATGCTCACAATGCATGTTTCATTTTTTAACGAGCTTGACACAAAAATGAACTATGCTTGCAACGTCTGTTCATTTTTTAACGAGCATGACACAGAAAAGGAACTATTCTCACGGGTTCCTGTTCTAAGCTAACATGCTGTCCAGAGGTTGGTGGGTTGCCCCCTTGCATAAGAAGCAAGCGACTTAACTCCAGTATGATGTCCAGAGGCCGAAGCCATGCCCCCCCTTTTACCTATGATGGGAGGAAGCTAACTATAAGGGGAAGGAACCATAATAACATGCGGGACATTTAGAGAAGTGTGACGAATATAAGTCATATGATGATTGGGTTTAACGAAGGAAAGCTTATCAACGGTCACAATCTTCCCATCATATGGAAAATATATCACTTGAAAGAGAGTGGACACTACAGATTTCATAGCATAAACATAATCATGCCCAGGGAGTAGATTAAAATCTAAGGGACCTTGGACTACCATAACATCGATACAGACAGTTTTTCCTTTCAAAGTAATAGACAACTAAGGAAGGATCCCTAAAGGTGATGTAGGTCTTTGATTAAAATCCAGTATTTGATCGGTAGCTGGCACAAGCAGAGGAGAACCTGTGGCTTTCCGAACAGTAGAGGATAGAATGCTAACAGAATCCCCTTCGTCAATAATAGTGCGAAGTATACTCTTAGAGGCAACTTGCACAACTATCTGGAAAGGAACACTTGAATGCAGATGATATTCTATTAGGTTACTCCATTCAAAGGAAATAACCTCACTACTTGGAGAGGGTTCTGTTAAAAGATAAAAAATTTCCTCTTGCATAGAACAATTAGAACTAACTACAAAAAATTCAGCAGGATGGTTTTCACTCTCGATTAGAAGAGAGGGAGAAGAAAAAGACCGTGTCGAAGGGACTACTTCAGTCTCAACACTCTCTGACAAAAGAGTGGGATCAGGTAGAGATGACATTGACTTGGCCACTTTCACTTCACTCTCCAAAGGAAGAGTGTGATCAACGAAAGATGGACTTGGATCGACCGCTTAAATTTAACTGTTAAAGGGAAGACTAGGATCTACCGAGGTTAGAACTGGATCGACCACTTCAAATTCACTCTTCAATGGAAGAGTGGGATCGACCAAGGATGGACTTGGATAAACCACTTTATCAACCAATGGGATGTCAAGGTACAACTTATGATAACCGGTTGGAAGCCGTTGTTGAGGAACATTAATATCTTCCAACAACTTTGAAGCTTCATCCATGCGAGGACAAAGGTAAGTATGGTGCATATCCTTACATAGAAAGCAACGATATCTAACCTTTCCTTTTCGAATCTTAAGCAAAGAGTCACTAGTTTATGGGTCATCATTAGCATGATGACCAAAGACTGATGACACAGGTTGTTTAAACCACACTTCTGACACAAGGGAAATACCGGGACATTCCTTGAGAAGGTGATTACCCTTGCAAAGTCTACAAGGGAACTTATGTTTATGCAAGTCAGAAACAAGTACACCAATACTCCCAACATGATGATCAGTGGCTGGTGGGATTCCAACATGAAGATCAGAGGTTGGAGCTATGACCTTCTACTTAATGTTATTATTCTTAGCCTTCCTTTTTGTCTTCTTCTTACCCACCCATTTACTAACATTAGAGTTTTCAACAGGTGAAGAGGAAGAAAGGGAAGTCAATTCAACATTCGAGGAAGAAGGAGAAGGGTTAACATGAGGTTGATGCTCATACGGTAAAGGAACATGATCCAACACAAAAGGTGCATTTTCTATAACAATATTGGAGAATAACCACACAGATAATCCTATAGTCAATTTGGGAAGGTTCAAAGTGGCCATGAAGGGAGGACCAACAACTCCACAAGGGGGAGAAAAAAATGACATACCCTAAAAATGATTCTCTTGATTGGTGGTCCTAGGAAAGTCTCCCATATCTGAACTCTCTAAGGATCTATGAAATACCACACAAGTCAAACACTACTCAAGTCTAAAAGAAACAAGAAAACTGCATGAATAGGAGTATATCAAAAGTTAGGACTCTCACAGGATTATCAAGGATTCACAACTCACTATATACCGCAGGGTCCAACAGTGAAACATGGAAAGGAGGATTGGGATCATTTCTTCCCTGAACACCCGACTACCTGGATGGCACGTGCATAGCAATATACTCGAGTGTTGTTCTTGGTGTATTACGATGCCAATATTGCCAAAAGGTTAACTTAGTTGGTCATGATAATCCTAAGAGGGTCTCCCAATATACTCTAGGTAAGGGGGACCTCAAATCCGTAGTGGTGTTGTCTAATGCACAACCATTCGAAAGGGGCCCTCTGATATACAATTGAGTACATGAAGTACCTTTCGATATACCTCAAGGGTACATGAAAGGCCGTTCGATATACTGATGGTACGTGGAGGAACCACTCAGTACCCGGAATGTAGTGCAGGCATAAAACGATATCTTCCATGCTTAACGACGTCGGAACACAACACTAACTTACATATAATTACGAAATGATTTTAAACCTAAACGAGCATTAATTTTATCTTGAGTGGTTAAGTGGATGCATGATGTGTAGACAAGAAATGTAAAAAGAGTGTAAATCCAACTACATGGCAATGCACGTTTCTCTTTTGATGAAAGCTACCTAAGGTAGGTAAAGAGATTTTTTGTTAAGGAAGACAGAAATTAGAGATCTAAGAAAACCAAGTTCTAGTCAAAGCCAAGTATGAAGCCTCAAAGACTAACATCAATCACAATTCTTGAAAATACCTATGAATTCATACAGGAGCATAGGGGGCCCCAATTTTTCTCTTCTCTTTTGATTGAGTTTCCTCTTCAAACAAACATGAATCTGAACAATAAAGAAAAGGATAATTCTCTTTTCATATCTACAAACAGAAAAAGAGAGAACATCTAAAATACTCCATTCATTCAAAAATCAAAGGAATATGGAAATCACCCAAACAACTCCAAAAAAATCAAGAATAGCTCCAAAACAACCAAAATGCAACCATAACTCAATGATTGATGGGAGGAAGGGTTTGGAGATCAGATCTGACTATCAAAACAGATATGAAGAGGTCTAGAAATGTGATAAGGAATGGCAAGGAAGAGCTAACAGGTGGAAGATTGAAATTGCCTACCACAACCAAGTCATTCTCTTCACTAGTAAATCATCCCAAAATCAACAAAATCAACCCCAAACAAAGATAATGTTGGGTCTAGAGGGTGGTTGACTACCACATGCAGCCTAAAAACCGAAATCCATCAAACCAAAACCCAAAAATGAAGGAAAATCAAGCTAAAAACTGAGTTTCAAAGGGTGACGCACTTTCATGTACTGCACCAGAGTGCCTAGGAGGGGTAGGAGCACCTACAACACTGCACCAGAACGCCAATGGCGCACCTACTATACTGCACAAGAGTTCCTACGTCGCACTTGCTACACTACACAAAAGCGTCATGGTGCACAAAAGATCCTACAACGCACTATCTCTTAAGGCAAAGAGCGTTGGTGGAGACAACACTTATGAAACTAGAAAATAATACCAGCGACGCTCTGTCTACATGACCCAAATGCATCGGTGGAGAAACAGACACAGTAAAAGCTAGGTTTCCTATGGGATAGTTGAAGAAGGTTTGATAGCGATCCAAAGAGCATCAATATGATGCAAGACACTCTTTAAAGACAAAATATAAAGGAGGGAAGGTATCTAGATGCTAGCAAAAGGATTGATAAAGATACATGAAATCAAAACCAAAATAAATTAGATCTATGCACGTCCCCAGTATGGTCGCCAAATTTGTTATTGGATAAATCTACTCAAGTGGAATCAAGCCATATCTCCCTAGTCCAAGTGGATCTAGAACAAATCAAATACATAATAAAATCTACTTTCCTAGATCAAATAGAAATGCAATATCACAGATAGATCACTCACCTACAATACACAAATCCTCTTCTCTCTTTGTTGATCCAAGCTCTAGAGCCTTCAGATCTCGAACTGTAAAACCTTGTAAAGCAAGTGGAAACAAGCAAACAACACATGTGTATCTGTTGCAGTTGCAACAAATTGTTCCCAAAATTTAAAAAATAAATTGGACCCTCCTTTTTGATTTTATCTAGTCCAGGTTTGTTCGATTTCTTTAAATCTGTCCTGGAAGTCCAGTTTTTATATTTAAATTGATCTTTGGGAAGTCAGAGGATTAGTTGACTATTTTTCCACTATTTCAGAAGGTAAATGATTTGGTAATACTGTGGCCCAGTCGAAGAGCCTTTTTTTTAAGCACTTAACATTTCTGATTTTTTTTTTTCGATGATTTTGTTTATCGCTGTCGGAGGTCAATTGACGAATGAGTCGGGGCATTAGTCCTCTATGCCACCGACGTTTTGGAAGGGAAAGGGTGAACGTCCTGATGGACAGTTCTGTTTCTCGTTGATCCGTGGCTTTTATCTCCTTTTTGTTTTATTGTTTAAACCTTTTTGACTGTCGATGGATTGGTTTTTTTTATCGCTATCAGAACGATTTTCGACAGTGGAATTTAATTGTTACAGTTTTCTTGAGCGAGTTTTTCTTTTGAGCCCATGTGATTGAGCCATTATGTACATGTTACTCATGTCTGAAATATTTAGGGGTTGGTGCAGACAAGCGTTACGCTGTCTGCAACACCCATTCTTTGGTTCTTCATGGGCAGTCCGTGGGGGGGGGGGGGGGGGGTTAAACTATTGTACGCGTTTACCCTATTTTCATGCGACGGTGGAGGTTTTCAGCGTTTTGGTCTAGTTAGGGTTTTCTAGATGAGGAACCATAGTATAGGGTCTAGATTTTTGAGGTTTAGCGGTAGTAGCAATGCGGTCCATGATTTTATTGAAGGAGTAAGATTATTTCGAAGGCGGTCCGAATTAAAAGAAAGAGACTGTTCTGCCGAGGCTGTGATTTTAGTTACAGATAGTGGACTTAGAGGATTTTAAGACATGACCGTAGGATTTTATTTTCCGCCTTGTCATTTTTCTTTTCATGCATTAATACTATGTATAGTTCATTTTTCATAATGCATATGGAAGAGGTAAATAGATTGATATAGTTTTTTGTTATTATTGTTTCACTTGGTAAAAGATAAATGGTCTAAGAACATGCTATGTTTATGACAGGGTGATTGTTGTAGAGGAGATATGTCTAAAAGACAAAAGAAGAAGGCTCCAGTTGTTGAAGGAGAACCAGAGGTTGAGATCATCACCAGGTTTGAATAAATATATGAAGATACCAAAGCTACCACCGGGGTTGAACCGAATTATAAATGGGGGGAAATATACAGAATGATTGCAAATCAGAATGTGCCTGATGCAGGATTTGAAGAGCTGACTATTTATGCAAACATCGATAAATAGGCTCTTATGAAAGTAGCCACAAGACCTGAGTTGTTCCTATGCTCAGAGGTGATCAGTTGGATTCTGCCTAGGGAAGATGTAACTACGATGATCCTTGAAAATAATACTAAACAGGGCTACGCTGCATACAATCCTTCTTATGTCTCCATGGCATATCATCTGCTTTCTGCTCAGATTTGCTTAATAGAAGGCTGGTTTAAAGAGACAGATATGGACCTGGTAGAAATAGTTAAAAGAATGATGATACCAGGGAAGAACTTTCGAACCAGGCCTTTAGGAGAATATGAGAAATCTACTCTTCAGACTCCCTATAGATTTATTGCACTGATGTTGAATAGCATTTTTGAGAGAGCTCACAGACAAAGATTCAAATTAGGATGGATAACAATTATCTTCTATGTGGCCACTCAAGGAACCATATTCAATTGGACAAACATAGTGTCCAATAGCCTCTCGGCATGCATATCTTCAGCTTTGGGAGGGGTGTCACAAAAGAAATCAGAGTTCTACATGAGCTATATCCTAGTTGACTGTATACTATGTACCCAGTCTTTTCCATCCTTGAGGTGTAATTGGGATAGGGACAGGACCCCGGTATACACTACATATAAATTATTTTGGGCACACAAATACTATAGCTACTACAAAGAAATATGTGAATACTTCATCATGCCTTTGTACACTCTAATTTTATTGACCGAATGCAACTGCATCTCTGAATAGGCATTCAAATTCATTGAGTAATACATAGACTATTATTTAACTGAGGAAGGAATGTATATCATAATGTATGGGGGTTCCAGAGCACCTTCTCTACTCCCTAAATATGCCACTGATTATGTGCTACATAAAGAGGCATTTAGGTAGGTATATCTTGATGGTGTGGGGAGTTTCTTGTTCGAGCATAAAAAGGAAGCATATCTTGCCATACCTTTATGGCTGGGGAGTTATAAGTTTTCAAATGTAAAACAAATTGCAGAATTTGCGTAGGAGCTGGAGAACTTCCATTTTGGTGAAATGAACTTTCATAGGAATGACTCTTGGAATAAGGTAGTAGATCACTGCAAAGAGTCAAGCATTCATTTTGAGTATGCCAACTTTCGGGACAAGGACGAGGAGGAATTCAGGAGTGCAAAGAACATGACTACCCTAAATAAGAGATTTAAAAAGAAAATCACTACTGTGGGCGGAAAAGGCAAAACTGCATAGAAGACTAAGAAAACGGAAGAAGAAGAGGCCAAAAAGAGGGAAGAAGATGCTAGAATGCTAGCACAAGAAGCAGAGAGTTGGATGAAGAATGAAGAATAAGAAAGAAAGAGAGCTACAGAGGAAGCATCAAATGAGGAAGAGGAGGAGAGAAAGATGAATGAAGAAGCAAAGATAGAGAAAAGACAAGAAGAAAGTGAAGGTTTGAGATTAACAGGATCTCAAAAAGACCAACTGACTACTGAACAGATGGATACACAAGGGGGACATGATCATACAGATCAAGGGTATGGACAAGATAATCCAGATCCCCAGGAGCTTGCTACATCTTTTGGCAGCACAATAGGGAAAGCTTCATTTTATGGAATGAACCTAATCCCTTTCATGCCTAAAGAAGGGGAGGAATTACCTGACTTCAGTACTATTTTCTATGACAAGGAGAAGAAAAGGATTGTTAAAATAACTGCGAAAATGGTTGAAACTGGAGGACAATCCTGAAAGATGATAATTGATAACACTTTGGTGAATGGAACAGATGCAGATCCAAGATTGACAACAAGAGCTGGGGTGGCATTAACCCAAGCTACTGAAGATAATGTAGATAGGCAGATGACGGATCTTGAGCAGTCAAGAAAGAACGCAGCTCAATTAAAAGAAACACTAAAGAAATAGAGGGATGAAGGTCATAAGTTGAAGAAAAAATATGAGGACATGCATAATGAAGTGAGGATTTCAAAGACAGAACTCCAGGCTCTGCAGGAAAATAAGGTGGCTTTAGAAGTCTCCGTAGAGAAAAAAGAAAAGGATGCTCAGAACAACTTAGCAGAATTACAAAGGCTACAACTAGAGCATCAAGTGTTGAAAACTGAGAAAGATGACATTCAGGTGACCTATGAAACTCTGAGTGTAGAGAAGGACCAGTTACTAAGCAGAATTGCTGAGTTGGAAACAGAGAAGGCCACCATGGAAGAAAGAGAAAAGCAATATCAAATACTGGTGGCAGCCTTGGAAGAACATAATGCTTCATTGACAGCATCACTTAAGGATGCTATAGAACACAAGACGGAATTCCAACCTTTAAAAGAACATGTTCTAACTAAGAGAAGGAAAATCCACCATTTGCAAATTTGTGTTGAGGAAGAAAGATGTAAGATTTTACAAATAGATAGCAGATTAGAAGAAATTTTGGACACTACGTCTTATTTTTTGGACAGATCTCAAGAGATTCTAGAGATTCTGACGGGAAGAATAGTGTGGATAGAAACAAATGAGGAACCTCCTGTGGAGATACCAGTTAAATACCAACAGATTTTAAAGCAGGAATATGATTTATTGGAGTTTGCAATCAGTGTTGCGGAAGAATTCAAGAAAACTGTAAAGAAAATAAGGGGAGCATGTGACGAATACTGCAGGAGGGTGTTTGCTACGTACAATAGATGCCAATTTTCAGCAGAGAGAAGATTGGACTCAATACCAGAGCATAAATTGTTTATAGAGCATCTACAAAATAGATACCAGGAAGACGAGCAAGAGATCCAACAAGTAAAGGATCTAGATTAACAGATCTTAAAGAATGCAGTCGCACATGCAGCTGTAAGTATACACCTCCTGGAGGATCAGCTGCACCTCAGTCCTTCAAGAATAGAAGGGGTAAGGAACCAGGCAGCCAAATATGAGATAAATATCCATTTTCTTGAACCCTCCAGATTTGAAGGTATAGCAGCGGAGGCTCAAGCATGGAAAAAGTTCATGAAAGACCAAGCGGGCCCCTCTTCATAAAGTGTTTTAAAAGATTTTTGTTTTGAAATGTAATATATTGTATAAATTATGAGCACATACTACAAGACAAAATTTTGGGATTGAGAGGTTGGGGAAGCCCAAAAGTGATTGAGGGGCAGCCCAAAGGTTTTGCTTTTTTGTATAAATATAGGATAGTTTAGATGTATAAGGGACTTATTTCCCAAGCAATTTTTTGAGAGTATATTGTAAGAAGAACTACTTCCTTTTACAATAAATAATTACAAGTTTCTGTTGGAGAAAGTTTGGTGGAATGTTTCAAATGCTTTGCTATGGATTAGTTGAATGTGAACTATTTTGTTTTCAGCTCATGTCCATTAACTGTGAGATCATTCTAACTCATTTAATTTTAGTTCATGTTATGAATGCACTCTAGTTTATTCTGTAAAATTTCCACTGTGAATAATGAAGGTTGTCATAAACAATAAGCTATCTTGTTGTTCATATTTCTATTAATGTTCATGTGTTATGAAATAATTAACAACTATATGTAATTTTTCTTAATGCATGCGCAGAAATACATTACTCATTGTCAACTGATAATTCTGCTCCTTAGGGATAGGTTAGTTAGTTATAGTTAGTTTCTTGCTGTTTGTGATTTAGATGTGAGAGCGGTAAGACGAGAGGTAAGAACCTGCGCATCACATTGTGACACTACTCATCATCTCTAGCAATTTGCATTTTTAGATAGGCACTTGCACGTCATAACTTAAACGCAAAAGACTAAAAATATACACGGTGGACCGGGCCGTAACTGATAAAACATTTTTAATTTGTTACTTGACCTACGGTATCCGGATCGTAAACCAGACCGATTTTTCCATACCAAACAGTAACAGGCTAGTTGGGAACGTTTATTGGGGAGAATCCCTAACTGTTGTTACCTGCAATTTTCCAGGCCTCAACAATTTTTTGGTGCTAGAAGGAGAGCCACCAGTTCCTGGGTGGCCGAGGAAGGTCACTTCCTTGAAATCACTCCACCGGTGACAATTATGAAAGTAGTTTGTTTCACAAATCCACTCGTGAAGATAAAGAGAAAGGGTATCTGTATCCTATAGATAACGAAGTGGTTGATGATTTATGAAGAATCACTAGGGCATATGCGAACAAGATTGGAGGATTACCTATCATTTCTGTATTACCTAGTAGAGAGTATCAGAAGAAAGATCTCCCTCAATTAGAAGACTCAGTGTTGGTAGAAGATCTTGAAGAATTGGTAGAAGTAGCCTTACAAGAAGTTGACCAACCTTTGAATCAATTGGATCCAGATTCACCTTACTGTTCACCTTGTCGGACCCCTGTTCATTCACAACCTCATTCTCCACTCAGAATCATGGCTAATGTAAATGCAAACCAACCACCTCCACTACCTGCTTGGAGAGCTAGGTCACCTTTAAATTTGACACCTCCCTTGCATGATTTGCCTCAAGCTTTTGACAAAATGTTACCTAAGTTTGAACCAAGTGAAGGAGTTTTGGTAGATGATCATTTACAAATTTTTTACTTGGCTATATAAGGATTGCGAGCTGGGGAGCATGAAGATGTAGTGTGTAGATTATTTCCCCACACTCTGAAAGGAAAAACAGCCTCATGGTATTTTGTACTTCCTGCAAATTCAATCACAAATTGGAACACATTTGAGAGAATGTTTAGAAGTAAATATGCAGTTCAGAAAACTCATGCAGCCTTAATGAAGGGCTTATGTGCTCTAAAGAAAGAAAGAAAAGAAAAAGTACATGATTTCAGTCAAAGATTTGCTACTTACCTAAAAAAATTTACCGCAATAAATAAGCCATCTGAAAATGCTCTGATAGAATACTATACCTTAGCCCTTGGGCCTGATCTAGCCATGTTTGCCAAGAGATTAGTGAGACCTACATTAGCATAAACTTATGAAGAAGCTGAGAAGGTGGAGGCTGAGAGGGAAAGCGTAGAAAATTATCTTGTGTAGTCGGAAGAAAAGACTTTTGGAAGCAAGAAACCTTTATTACAGACTAAGCCTAAGGATGAGCCGTCATAGGATTTTGAAGGGATGTTGAAGATGATGCAAAAGTTATCCAACAGAGTGATAGATTTAGAGAAATAGAAAGAAGCTCATAAATCATATAAGCCTTATTATAAGAAAAGGGAAGACAACAGTCAACCTAAGCCTCCTCCACACAGTCCTGCAGCAATGAATTTAACTGATGTAGGCATGGATAATTTTTGTACTTTTCATCAACAACCTCATTCTGAGAAGAATTGCCTCCAATGGATAAATTCTATGACACTGGTAATGAATCAATTATTGGATTCCAAACAGACAGAAACTGGTAAAGAGGAAGAAAAAGATAATCAATCTACAGAAAAACAAGAGGAAGATACCTTGGTTTTATGGGATTGTGTCTCAATGTTTGATACAGAAGAAGAAGATTCTCTGAAACAAGAGGAAACATCAGAAACGAATGTGACAACACGAAGTTAGAGTTTGTTAAAATAAGACAAGTCAATACTTCCTAAGATCAAGAAACTTCAAGGAAATATGAAGAAAATACAAAAGAACACTTCAACTGTTAAAATACCTGAATTTACCATTTCAAGTCAAGAACCGAAGAAAATTAACTTGCCTCTGAAGCCTATTGAAGATACGATTGATAATGTCAAGAAGAATCTCAAAGAACATGATATGGGGTATGATATTGTGGAAGACATTAAAAAAGATAAGTCAAATATCTCATTGTTTGAAATGTGTAATCTACCTCAACAGAAAGAGAAACTATTAAAAGCACTTGAGGTACTAGAAGAAGAGCTTCCCACTAATAACCAGCCTGAAGAAGAAATTGGTGAAGCAAGTGCGGGAGATAATTCTAAGTATAAAACCCCAGCATTTCTCCTAAATTTTTAGATTTTCAACTATAATGTGCACACCTGTTTAGTAGACTCAAGAGCATCAGTCAACGTTATGCCACTTTCAGTCTGCAATAAAATCAATGGACAACCTAAACCATCTACTTGGCAGGTTCTTCAGTTAGACAGAACAACTGTGAAAGTAATAGGGGAAATGGAAGATGTTCTCATTCGCTTATCTACAGATGAGAGGGTATGTCAGTACATCGACATTGTAGTAGCAGACACAGCTGATGCTTATGGACTAGTTTTGAGTCAAGACTGGTCGGCAAGGCTAGATGGATACTTCGCATTAGATTGGTCACATTTATGGTTGCCTCACAAGGGAAGTCCCAATCAGATAAAAGTCTTAAGAGAGCCTCAAATGAAATACAATGTTACTCAGTTAGAAGGAAAGAATGAGCCAGTAAACTTTGTGTTGGGAAATTACTTCATTGAATTGGAACCAGGAAATTACCAAGCTGAAGAAGCCAGCAGTACACCTGACACCCATCCCGATCTCCTTTGATTTTCATGGGATGATAAGATTGAATGTAAAATAGTAGATTTAGTTTCAGATGTAGTTTTTAATTCAGGTTTAATAGAAGTAGATAGTTTTTGGGCCCTTTATTTTGATGGATCTAAAACATTGGAAGGATCAGGAGCTGGCTGTGTCCTGATTGTTCCAAGAAAAAATAAACATTTTCTTTCTTGTAGATTAGAATTCGAATGTACAAATAATACAGCCGAGTATGAAGCACTAGTTCAGGGACTTAAAAAGGTAGTAGAACTGAAAGTGAAAAATATGAAAGCATATGGAGACTCTGAAATTGTTGTTAAGCAAATTCGAAATAAGATACACTGTATTTCACCACATTTAAAAGCCTATCAAAATGAAGTTTGGGATTTGCTTATAAACTTTCATGCATTCAAAATTGTATCCATTCCTAGATTAAAGAATGCAGAAGTTGATTTACTAGCTACCTCAGCTGCAAGGTGCGTACCTTCTAATAATAGATTCTCTATTGAATTAATTTTCAGGCCTTTTGTTTCGGATATGATCACAAATCTATGGGTTTTTGACGATGATCAACAAATTTTGGAATGATTGATGAATGACGAGACTTTTAAAGGAGCAATAATAGATGATGAACAACATCAAGCATAATTAAAATTTGGGAACTTTATTCCTAAGGGAGTCAGGACCTTGGAACAAATGTTTGACTTAAACAACAAGTTCAGAAAACCAACGAATGTCAAGACTCATAGCTCATCCTTGCAATTTGAGATAATAAATTTGGGGACTGAAGTTGAAGCCAGATATGTAAATTTGGGAAAGTGTTGTTCTCCGGGCGAAAGAAGTAAGTTCATTAGTCTGTTCAAACAGTACAAAGATGTGTTTTCCTGGACATATGAAGAGATTAAAACTTATGACACAAATATTATACAACATGTCATCCCAATTAAAGCTGGAGTCAAGCCTTACCAACAGCCTTTGAGGAAGATGCATCCGAAGCTGGAATCTTTAATTCAAAGTGAAGTGAAAAAATTGTTGGATGCTAAGATCATATTCAAATTAAGACATTCTGAATGGGTTTCGAATTTGGTGCCAGTAAGGAAAAAGTCAGGAGAAATCAGGCTCTGTGTAGATTTCAGAAACCTCAATCATGCTTCAGATAAAGATAACTATCCAGTCCCACCCATGGAGAAAATACTACAGATGGTTTCAGGTTCGGAATTGTTTTCATTATTAGATGGATTCTATGGCTATAATAAAGTATTAGTAGCTGAAGAGGATAGGCTTAAAACCACATTTAGAACCAAGTGGGGAGATTTTGCTTACAGAAGAATGTGTTTTGGACTCATTAATGCTGGAGCTACTTTCTTGAGGGCCATGGATATAGCTTTCTGTAGTCTGATTGGCCATAGTGTTGTGGTATATCTCAATGATGTCACAATATTTTCAAAAAAGAGAGAGGAACATGCATTTCATCTGAAACAAATTTTCGAGCGTTGTCGAAAATATGGTATTTCACCGAATCCTAAGAAATACGTGTTTGTGGTCATAGAAGGAAAGCTACTAGGTCATGTTGTTTCTAAGAAAGGGATCTCCATAGACCCAGAAAGAATTAAGCCATAGAACAGATCCATTTACCCCATAACAAAAAGGGCATGCAATCATTCATGGGGACAATTAATTTTGTGTGAAGGTTTGTACCAAATTTTGCTCAAACTGTCAAACCTTTGCAGCAGATGGTGAAACAAAGTGTACAATTTAAATGGATTGATGTGGAAAATAACGTATTCAGTAAGATAAACAAATCTATTGCTCATGCACCATCACTCAAAAGTCTGAATTTCAAAAAATATTTTATTCTGTACACTTTTGCATCCGATGATTCATTAGCAACGGTGCTTACACAGAAGGAAGATGGGGGAGATGAGTACCCCATATCATTTATGAGCACTGGTCTGCAAGGAGCCAAATTTAATTATCCAGCTGTTGATAAACAAGCTTATGTAGTTTTCAAAGCGGTAAAGCAATTTAGGCCATACATAAGAACCGTACGAAGGTAATAGTTCCACACCCAACCGTAAGATCTCTTTTTGTACAAAATGAATTAGGAGAAAGAAGAGGGAATTGGGTAACTTCCTTACAAGAATATGATATTGAGTTCAAACCAGCATCCATAGTAAAAGGGCACGGATTGTGTAAACTAATGGTTGAAGGTAAAGACAATGAAGAAAACATTTGGGATAATGAAGCTGAGTTACATATGGTGGATGTATGTCCCCTATTCATAGCTCCAGATTCCTGGTACTGGGACCTAGTTCATTACCTTCAAGAAGGATATTTTCTGGAACATTCGAATTCCAAACAACGAAGAACATTACATCTGAAATCAGCTTCATATCAGATAATTGATGGATTATTATTCAGAAAGAATTATGATGGAGTTTTTCTCAGATGCTTAGAACAAGAAGATGCAAAGAAGGTCATAACAGAATTGCATGATGGGCTTGCTGGAGGTCATTTTTCTAGAGATACAACAGCCCATAATATTCTCAGAGCTGGATATTACTAGCCTACATTGTTTAAGGATGCTCATGTTCATGTCATAAAGTATGATGCTTGTCAAAGAGGTGGTGGAAGACAAGCTAAATCAGCAGGGCCTTTAAAACCAGTGATGACAATAGAACCATTCGAACAATGGGGGATTGATATCATTGGAGAGATAAACCCAAATTCTTCCTTGTAGCACAAGTACATTTTGATGGCAACTGACTACTTCACCAGATGGGTCAAGGCCATTCCGTTACGCAAAGTAAATGAAGATGCAGTCATGGATTTCTTACAAGATCATATTATGACCAAGTTTGGGGTTCCAATTTCCCTGGTTTTTGATAATTCTACTTACTTTTCTTCTATTAGATTAACTGCATTTGCTAATGAAAGAGGAATCGAGTTGCATTATTCTGCAAACTATTACCCACAAGGAAATGGTTTGGCAGAATCTGAAAATAAGAATTTGATTAGGATTATAAAGAAAACCATAATAGAAAATCAAAGAAGTTGGCATTTAGCATTACCTAATGCTCTTTGGGCTGATAGAGTCACACCCATGAATTCCTTAGGTGTGTCACCATACACTCTTGTTTACGGAAAAGAATCCATTATTCCTCCCAACATTCAGTTACCATATTCCATAATAGCTCAGGAATCTAGAGGTACCGATAACAAAATCATACATACCATAATCTATAATATTTTGAAGTCGGTAGAGTCTAGGTCCAAATCCAAAGAAAGATTTAAGCATCAACAGGAAGTAGTGAAATGTTGGTTAGATAAGCATAAATCTAGGAATGAAGAATTCGAAGTAGGGGACTTGGTTCTTAAGTGGGATCATCCACACGATGAAAAGGGAAAGCACACTAAGTTTCAACAGTTATGGGTAGGCCATTTTCCAATTGCAGCAAAGCTTGGCCCCTCAACTTACAAGTTGCAAGACTTACAGGGGTGGGAAGAGAACTTACCAGTTAATGGTTTAGTTCTCAAACCTTATTTTTCTTGTTTTTTAATTTTTGGTTATCTTGTACATAAATAAACGGATTGTTTTGTTTTATTTTTTGTTTGTTTTAGTTAGGGTTTGATTGATTTTAATAAAGAAGCACAACTTTTGGTTGCATGCAGTTTATCAAAATTCTGGATTAACTAAAATCCTTGATTGCAAGATTGTGTACTATTGATTTATTTGAAAGAACTTCTTCTAGTTTAGCAGTTTTCCTAAATGGCTGTGAACACATTGAAGTCCTACTTAATCCTTGTAAAATAACTCAGGATCAAAATGTCTAGAATACTATTTCGAGGCTCCATCCATCTCACATTAAAAATGTCTTAGGGGGTGACAACAAAAGACCCATGGAGAGGAAACAAGTTAAACAATATATTACATTTAAATGATCCCATGCCAAGAATTGAAAGCCAAAAGGAAAATAAGAGTCAAAATCTCCTAAGAAAGCAATATGTATCCAAACAAAGTACTGAACCATATTAGTACAATATTGCCAAAGTTCTTTTCCATCCATGAGCTAAAAATCAATACATCTTTCACACAAAAGGACACTATGGATAGAGGAGCCTGAATAAAAATTTCAGAAAGAAGGCATGTAGGAGGACTCAAAATAGGACAAAAGTCCAAAAGCACAAAAGTGCAAAATGGCATGGGAATAAGGAACAAACAAATATTTCTATTTACCATATGTTGCAATACCGTGGTGTCTAAGCTGGAAGCTACCCGAAGACAGAGGTAAAAATGAAACTCATATTCTTGGCCTCAAAAGAGTTATCTAGATTTTGAAATCTTGGTTTCCATTTTCCCTAAATTGGACTATGATCAATGATTAAAGTGCATACATCTGCCATTTGGGAAATCTAGAAATCTAGAAGAATTCAGCATGTTGGTATTTATTGTCAAAACAGTCTGTTGATCAAAGAAGAAAGTATTCAGAGATCTGTGTTCGCCAGGTAGTCACCAATTGTTGCAGCTACAAAAAATTGTTCCCATTTTTTTTTTTAAAATTTTGGACCCTCCTTTTTTATTTTATCTAGTCCAGGTTTGTTTGATTTCTTTAAATTAGTCCTGAAAGTCCAGTTTTTATATTTAAATTGATCTTTGGGAAGTCAGATGATTAGTTGACTGTTTTTCTGCTGTTTTGGAAGGTAAATGATCTAGTATTACCGTGGGCCAGTCGAAGAGCCTTTTGTTTGAGCACTTAACATTTTCGATTTTTTTTTTCGATGATTTTGTTTATCGCTGTCAGAGGTCAATTGACGAATGATTTGAGGCATTAGTCCTATATGCCACCGATGTTTTAGAAGGGAAACGATGAACATCCCGATGGACAGTTTTGTTTCTCGCTGATTCGTGGCTTTTATCCCTTTTTTGTTTTATTGTTTAAACCTTTTTGACTGTCGATGACTTGGTTTTTTTTTATCGCTATCGGAACGATTTTCGACAGTGGATCAGAGGACTTGTCCTCCACGTCACCGACGTTTTGGAAGAAAGTTGATAAGTGACCTGAAGAATAGTTTTCCGATCGTCGATGCTTTAGTGGTTAATGTTTTCGATCTCCGATACATAATCGTCACGATGATAGTGCTCGGCATCATCGACACTGCAGAATTGTTGAATCACTGATCCTTAGCGTTAAGAGTCTCCGACGTCGACATACTTAATAGTCTCGCGGGACCCATAGTTTGTTTGTTGTCCGTCGTTGCGGCTGACAATTGAACTGTCCTCCTGACATTTAGTGTTTTCAACCATCGATAGTGTTTTTCTGCCGACTCTTTTTACCGAGGGTTTATATATAGAGGCGAAGCATTATTTTATTATTATCCATATTGAAAAAATTGTGTTTGCTTCGGTCCTTGTCGATTGAACTGTTTCACGTGCCCAGTTGTCCGGATTTCACTCGTTGGCGTGCTACCGTGGGGTTTTCGGTCATCCCATCGACTGCACTGCGTTTTTTCCATGTAGGCAATCCATGACCTTGTTGTTTGGTTTTATTGGTTGATTGAAACTGTGGGTTTTTCCTGGGTAGGTTTTTCCCGCTTAGGTTTTTGCATGAGTTTAGGTTTGCCCGCTTAATTTTTTTTTCTTCGTTGTATACTTGCATAACATTTTAAGTTCAGGGAATTTAACTATTACAGTTTGCTTAAGTGAGTTTTTCTTTTGAGCCCATGTGATTGAGCCATTATGTATGCGTTACTCCTGTCTGAAATATTTAGGGGTTGGTGCAGACAAGCGTTACACTATCTGCACCACCCATTCTTTGGTTCTTCATGGCCGTCCGGGGGGGAGGGCATTTAAACTATTGTATGCGTTTACCCTATTTTCATGGGACGATGGAGGTTTTCAATTTTTTGGTCTAGTTAGGGTTTTCTAGATGAGGAACCGCAGTATAGGGTCTAGTGTTTTGAGGTTTAGCGGTAGCAACAATGTGGTCCATGTTTTTATTGAAGGAGTAAGATTATTTCGAAGGCAGTACGGATTAAAAGAAAAAGACTGTTCTACCAAGGCTATGATTTTAGTTACAGACAGTGGAATTAGAGGATTTTAAGACACGACCGCAGGATTTTATTTTCTACCTTGTCATTTTTCTTTTCATTCATTAATACTGTGTATAGTTCATTTTTCAAAATGCATATGGAAGAGGTAAATAGATTGATACAATTTTTATTATTATTATTGTTTCACTTGGTAAAAAGCTAAATGGTCTAAGAACATGCTATGTTTATGACAGGGTGATTTCTGCAGAGGAGATATGTCTAAAAGACAAAAGAAGAAGGCTCCAGTTGTTGAAGGAGAACCAGAGGTTGAGATCATCACCAGGTTTGAATACATATATGAAGATACCAAAGCTACCACCGAGGTCGAATCGAATTATAAATCGGGGGAAATATACAGGATGATTGCAAATCAGAATGTGCCTAATGCAAGATTCAAAGAGCTGACTATTTATGCAAACATCAAGAAATCAACTCTTATGAAAGTAGCCACAAGACCTGAGTTGTTCCCGTGCTCAGAGGTGATCAGTTGGATTCTGCCTAGGGAAGATGTAACTATGATGATCCTTGAAAATACTACTAAACAGGGCTACGCTGCATACATCCCTGCTTATGTCTCCATGGCATATCATCTACATCCTGCTCAGATTTACTTAATAGAAAGCTGGGTGAAAGAGATAGATATGGACCTGGTAGAAACAGTTAAAAGAATGATGATACCAGGGAAGAAATTTCGACCCAGGCCTTTAGGAGAATATGATACATCTACTCTTCGAACTCACTCTAGATTTATTTCACTGATGTTGAATAGGATTTTTGGGAGAGCTCACGGAAAAAGCTTCAAATTAGGATGGATACCAATTATCTTCTATGTGGCCACTCAAGGAACCATATTCAATTGGGAAAACATAGTGTCCAATAGCCTCTTTGCATGCATATCTTCAGCTTTGGGAGGGGTGTCACAGAAGAAATCAGAGCTCTCCATGAGCTCTATCCTATTTGACTGTATACTATGTACCTAGTCTTTTCCAGCCTTGAGGTGTAATTGGGATAGGGACAAGACCTCGGTATACACTACATATAAATTATTTTGGGCACACAAATACTATAGCTACTACAGAGAAATATGTGAATACTTCATCATGCCTTTGTACACTCTGATTTTCTTGACCGAATGCAACTTCATGTCTGAAGAGGCATTCAAAGTCATTGAGGAATATGGAGACTATTATTTAACTGAGGAAGGAATGTATATCAGAATGTATGGGGGTTCCAGAGCACCTTCTCTACTCCCTAAATATGCCACTGATTATGTGCTACATAAAGAGGAAGTTAGGCAGGTATATCTTGATGGTGTGGGGAGTTTCTTGTTCGAGCATAAAAAGGCAGCATATCCTACCATACCTTTCTGGCTGGGGAGTTATAAGTTTTCAAAGGTAAAATAGACTGCAGAATTTGTGCAGGAGCTGGAGCACTTCCATTTTGGTGAAATGAGCTTTCACAGGAATGAATCCCGGAATAAGGTAGCAGATCACTATAAAGAGGCAAGCATTCATTTTGAGTATACCAACTTCTAGGACAAGGACGAGGAAACATTCAAGAGTGCAAAGAACATGACTGCCCTAAAGAAGAGATTTAAATAGAAAATCACTACTGTGGGCGGAAAGGGAAAAAATGCACAAAAGGTTAAGACAATGGAAGAAGAAGAGGGCAAAAAGAAGGAAGAAGATTCTAGAAGGCTAGCACAAGAAGCAGAGAGTTGGATGAAGAATGAAGAAGAAGAAAGAAAGAGAGCTGCAGAGGAAGTAGCAAAGAAGGAAGAGGAGGAGAGAAAGAGGAATGAAGAAGCATAGATAAAGAGAAGACAAGAAGAAAGTGAAGGTCTGAGATTAACAGGATCTCAAAAAGACCAACAGACTATTGAACAGATGGATACACAGGGGGGACATGATCATACAGATCAAGGGCATGGACAAGATAATCCTAATCCCTAGGATCCTGTTGCATCTTCTAGCAGCACAATAGGGCAAGCTTCATTTTCTGGAATGAACCTGATCCCTTTCATGCCTGAAGAAGGGGAGGAAGTACCTGGCTTCAGTACTATTTTCTATGACAAGGAGAAGAAAAGGATTGTTAAAAGAACTGAGAAAAAGGTTGAAATTGGAGGACAATCCGAAAAGATGATAACTGATAAGACTTTGGTGTATGGAACAGATGCAGATCCAAGATTCATAGCAAGAGCTGGGGTGGCATTAACCCAAGCTACTGAAGATAATGTAGATAGGCTGATGAAGGATTTTGAGCAGTTAAGAAAGAACGCAACTCAATTAAAAGAAACACTGAAGAAAGAGAGGGATGAAGGTCATAAGTTGAAGAGGAAATATGAGGACATGCAGAATGAAGTGAGGAATTCAAAGACAGAACTCCAGACTCTGCAGGCAAATAAGGTGGCTTTAGAAGTCTCTGTAGAGAAAATGGAAAAGGATGCTCAGAACAACTTAGCAGTTTTACAAAGGCTACAATGAGAGCATCAAGTGTTGAAAACTGAGAAAGATGACATTCGGGTGTCCTATGAAACTCTGAGTGTAGAGAAGGACCAGTTACTAAGTAGAATTGCTGAGTTGGAAATAGAGAAGGCCGCCACGGAAGAAAGAGAAAAGAAATATCAAATACAAATATAGGTGGCAGCCTTGGAAGAAAAAAATGCTTCATTGACAACATCACTGAAGGATGCTATAGAACAGAAGACTGACTTCTAGCCTTTAAAAGAACATGTTCTAACTCAGAGAAGGAAAATCCACCATTTGTAAATGTGTGTTGAGGAAGAAAGATGTAAGATTTTACAAATAGATAGCATATTAGAAGAAATTTTGGACACTACGTCTTATTTTTTGGACAGATCTCAAGAGATTCTGGATATTCTAATAGGAAGAATAGTGTGGATAGAAACATATTAGGAACCTCCTGGAGCTACCAGTGAAAGACCAAGAATAGATTCTGGAGCTACCAGTGAAAGACCGATAGAGTTTAAAGCAGGAATATGATTTATTGGATTTTGCAATCAATGTTGTGGAATAATTCAAGAAAAATGTAAAGAAAATGAGGGGAGCATGTGCCGAATACTGCAGGAGGGTGCTTGCTATGTACAATAGATGCCAGTTTTCAGCAGAGAGAATATTGGACTCAATACCAGAGCATAAATTGTTTATAGAGCATATACAAAATAGATACCAGGAAGACGAGCAAGAGATCCAACAAGTAAAGGATATAGATGAACAGATCTTAAAGAATGCAGTCGCATATGCAACTATAAGTATACACCTCCTGGAGGATCAACTACGCCTTAGTCCTGCAAGAATAGAAGGGGTAAGGAACCAGGCAGCCAAATATGAGATAAATATCCGTTTTCCTTAACACTCCAGATTTGAAGTTATAGCAACGGAGGCTCAGGCATGGAAAAATTTCATCAACGACCAAGCGGGCCCCTCATTATAAAGTGTTTTAAAATATTTTTGTTTTGAAATGTAATATATTGTATAAATTATGAGCACATACTACAAGACAAAATTTTGGGATTGAGATGGGGAAGCCCAAAAGTCATTGAGGGGCAGCCCAAAGGTTTTTCTTTTTTGTATAAATATAGGAGAGTTTAGATGTAGAAGGGACTTCTTTCCCAAGCAATTTTTTGAGAGTATATTGTAAGAAGAACTACTTCCTTTTACAATAAAGAATTACAAGTTTCTACTGGAGAAAGTTTGGTGGAATGTTTCAAATGCTTTGCTATGGATTAGTTGAATGTGAACTATTTCGTTTTCAGCTCATGTCCATCAACTGTGAGATCGTTCTAAATCTTTGAATTTTAGTTCATGTTATGAATGCACTCTAGTTTATTCCGTGAAATTTTCACTGAGAGTAATGAAGGTTGTCATAAACAATAAGCTATCTTGTTGTTCATATTTACATTAATGTTCATGTGTTCTGAAATACGTAACAACTATCTATAATTTTTCTTAATGCATGCGTAGAAATACATTACTCGTTGTCAACTGATAATTCTGCTCCATAGGGATAGGTTAGTTAGTTATAGTTAGTTTCTTGCTGTTTGTGATTTAGATGCGAGAGAGCTAAGACAAGAGGTAAGAACTTGTGCATCACATTGTGACATCCTCATCATCTCTATCAATTTGAATTTTTAGATAGGCACTTGCACGTCATAACCTAAATGCAAAAAACTAAAAATATACACGGTGGACCGGGCCGTAACTGGTAAAACATTTTTAATTAGTTACTTGACCTACGGTAGCCGGACCGTAAACTGGACAGATTCCCCATACCAAACAGTAATGGGCTAGTAGGGAACGTTTATTGGGGAGAATCCCTAACTGTTATTACCTGCGATTTTCCATTATACGAAACTCAAGACATACCATACTAGTGGCATAAAGCTGCAAGCAAGTTATTCAAGACAATCGATTGGAGATTCACTGTATTCAATGTAGATATGCAGTACCTGTTGTAGCACATATCCCTGTATACAAACACTCATATTTTAAACTGAGAATTTGATTGAAGACATAATTCTCAGTTTAAATGAATGCTATGTAGCAACGATAAATTCATTGAAAGAAATGGAACACATGGAACTTCTATCACCGAAACAAAATACATTCCTGCAAAGCTACTCACTTTTCTTGTCCAAGTTTTACCATGACCATCAATATCCCAATTGTGCTCCAGTAACTTACATGTTGATGCACTCAACCTTTTATGCAGAATTGGCACAAATCTTACCATCCCACTAACACTTGATCATCGCTTGCTTTCAATAAATTTTTCAACAAAGGATTGAGCACAGTTTTCTAATGCTCTTAGTGTCATGATAAGTTCTGATGCCACCATAAATGAGGTTGTGCTAGCTGTGCTACAAATATGTATGAAACAAAAAACTGACATATTGTGCTGTTAATATTATTTGTGCTAATTTATGAGTTTGCATGATAGACTTAAAATATGCATATGATGCCAGTAAAGATGTACATTTCCTTCATTTTTATGCATTCCTGCTAGAATTCAAACACAAAGAATGCATGATTAATGGTACGCAACTTGAAAGTAATGAAATGTAAGTTGATTACATACCAGTATCAAAAATCCCATCAATGAATGCATAAGCACTATAGAAACAGTACTCCAAAGTGCCAATAGAAGGGTATGATTGAAGTGAACAAAGATCATTTGCTGCATCAAATGATTGGAATGCCCCAGGCAACTCTTTTAGAATGGGTACATTACTAGGAGTGGGAAAAGTCATCAAAACTTAACATCTACAATTGTTCAACAAAGTCACAACCTGAAAATCAAATTTAAATGGAATACATAATATTTTGCTGCTTTGAATGGAACATGCATAGTATTCCTTTGTCATTCCAGGTTATGTTCAATCTATTACAAACTCTAAGTAGGTTTGGTCTAGAGACAGGTGGATAGATTTCCTTTTTTGAATCATCAGCTCTCTGCTGAGTCCCTAGATGAGAAAAGACTGAACTTAGAACAACTCCATTATTCTTTTAGAGTAATATCGTTCAGCCTCCTTTGGAAGTGAGGCACAGTCTGGACTGATTGTATTATTTTTTGTATAATATTATTAGGTCAAGTAGCTAAATTACAAAAAACACATGCATAACATAATTAAAATGATTTTATAGGAGAGCTAATCAACATTTACCTTATAGACACAACAAAAAATATCCTTGAAAATATACTCTGCAGTTAGAGAGCTTGAAGCAATAACACTTGTTATTTTTGGGTTCCTAGATGAAAGAGACTCGGTCATCCAATGTTTTCAGTAATATTTGCAATCTGTACAGTGAAAATTTTGTAGTGATTTTAAATAAGCACATATACATAGATCTAATTATGCATAGATATTCCTAATTGCTTCAACCAATGCAAGCAACTTACCTTCTTTAAGTAGATTAACTGCACTGTCATGATGCCTTTTGAGGCTTGGAAATATGCCTTGCACTTTCTTTAGAAATTCAAATAAGGACATATTCTTAAGGCCAGAAGGTGCCTTACATACAATGGATAACATTGCAGGAAATTGGTTGCGAGGACAATCCATGCAGTCTAGTTTATAGAAAAAATAACGTATAAGGTACAAGCGAACTAACAGGGAAGGACCAAGTGAAGTTAAATTCTCCATCCCTAAAATTAAAAGAATTCAAGTAGAATATGTGAACATGACTGGTTCTCATGTACTAGTTGAGCATAATGTTGAAGGTAAATTAGATCTTGGAGAACAAGAATCAAAGTACAATGAAGAGAATCCTCAAGAGGAAGATTTATGTCTATTCATCAACATTGAACAACAATCTATCAATGTAGTAGTAAGCTAAAATAACGTACCAGATCTTATTGGGAAAGTTATGCCCTCTCTTCTACATCATTTGGATGAATTCAAAGAAAATTCTAATGAAGAAACCGATGTCATAAATGGTGATGAACTTTTTTAACTTAAATTAAACTAATATGCAATCTTAGAGTTGGATTGAGAATAAAAGGCAATATAGTAAGGTTGTTAGTGAATGCGGCTAAAATGTGCACTGAATGTTAGAAAGAATTTCTATCTTTTCATTATTGTACATCTAATTTCAAATAAGAAGAAGTTAATGAGGCAACGAGTGTCCCAACAAGAAGTTACATCCTTCTATATTGTGAGGGTGGCCCTGCTTATGACACTGTCAGTCATGATTTTAACACATTATAAACAAGTAAGGAACATGATAAATATGATGGAGCAACCAATGCATTTTCTTGCTTCTTTTATCCACTGCATTATGAAGCTAAATCTAGCATGGATAAGGAGGATGGGATGTACAAATTTATTTTTGATAGAGGATGTCATCTAAATGATTTTAAATTAAGTGGTGGGTTATTTTGTAACACTTCATAGGATTTGGTAAGGTTTTCCTTCGATGTTCTAAAATATCATTATGTTATAAAGTATTTTCCTATTTATGATAAGAATGGGTCCTTTCAAAATAGAGAAATGAAAGGTAAGTAGGGTAAACTAAAAAATTTCAAGCTTTGTGATGATACATGAAATACATGTGAATCAATTGTAATTAACCTGGGTTATTGGTGAGTGTGAATCTCTAGATAATAGGGAGTCTTGATGAGGTTTTGAATATTTTGTTATTCCGTTCTCATGGCACATCTTCAAATCGACATCATGTGGACTATTTTCTCTAAAATCTTCAACAAGAGCTTCAAAGGGGGGTGCACGCATGTTCTCTATAAAATATCTGCTAGGAATTTCAATGTTCTTTCTAGATGGAGTTGTGGATGTAGCTTGATCCTCCCGAGATATAATTTGAGTGAGAATTATACCTTAAAATCAGAACAAGAACGAGTTTTCTCACTTATGTTTTCAATCAGTAAAATCAAGCTTGCGAATAAAAGAGAGGAAAGAAAACCAGATACAAGTCATCACTGACCATATATTCATTACAAAATCAATGCTCTTCTTTCTCTTGAGTATGTATCACTTTTATATGATGGTCATTTTGAATCTTTTTAAGTGTATTCTAATGATATTCGACATTCAACTTTATGTTCATGCTCCATTGAAATTACCAATATTCAACAAAATTAAACCAATAAAAAATATTGAAAAGTACTGCAAAGAATTTGAAGATAGTGAAATAGACACAGGAGAAGGTAGGCATACTATCAATGTGAAGGAGAATGCTCTCATTATTCTCTATGTCTACTTCAATTGAAACCCTTGAATGATCAAATTCAATGTCATGCTTATCATTTTCTTCCACAACGTCCCTATATACAACAAAAAATTTAAAATCCATATCAACACGATTGTATTTACCTTCATAATTCTAGGTTGCAGTCCAAAATTTCTAAACTAAAGAAAAAAATATATCCTTGTTATGGATATAGAATCCACCTGAGTAACGACTCTATTACTGTTACATATTTTCCTTTATGATGTTCATCATATTTGTTGGTTGTCTTCTAGTGCTGGCAAGCATTGCTTGTAATTTTGACACTAAAGAAAGGAAATGATCACTTCTATTAGAAATTAATGGCTGACGCAAATACACATACTAGAAACTATGTATATTAGACTAATCTCGAGGTTCATATATCTGTACCGCTGTTGAAGTAGAAATTCCATATGGTAATGTTTTGGTGCTGAAAGCGCAACATTTTCATTTGCATCATTGCCAGCATGTTTAGCAAAAGTTCCCCATTTCCTATTTGCATCAGATGTTGCAACATGAATGATTGATATAGCTTGTTGCATAGACTCCCTATCATGGATGGATTTTTCTATCAAACTAGAAATTCTTGTGTTTACTTGTACCCTATAATTATATATTACAATGATATTGGTTCTCCGCAAGTACAAGATGCCAATAAATACAATTCTTCCTTACATTTCATTTAGGAAATCTTTCAAACACTTGGTGTATATTTTATAGAGTCTTGCACTTTGGCATACATTGAAGTCAACGAAGTACCCACAAAACAATCAGATTCAAACCCCCTTGGGATGATATCTTCATGAATGTTCATACATGCTTGCAGATCTCATAGGCTATTGAATGTATTAATAACATATATACCAACATGTCAGGGTTTATGCATGTGCATCATGTTTGATATACAACCTCAACACTTTGTTCCAGAACCGTTCTTTACATAACATCTGATCCTGAATCATATCCAAGTGAATATTTCCTATTCGGACGCTCTAACATGTAATGCCAATAAACCTGGACATGAAACACTATAACCTATGCTCCCAAATGATATCCCTGTGAATATTTCCCATTCGGCCGCTCTAACCTGTAATGTCACTAAACCATGAAATGAACCACCCACATTTTTGCTATTTCTAAACCCCAAGTCGATTTATCTTTATTTGAAATCGGCTTCAACCCAAGAAAAATAATCGAGGCCTTTTATTGTTGGGAAGGTATTTACTAAGGTTTTATCTACAAACCAATATGAACTGCTTGAGTAATTTCTTGCAGATCGTTTCCCAAAATGGTGAAATAATCGTTGTCCAAACAGATCTCTGAGGGTCTAGTAGCCCAGGGGACACAAGTGAAATAAATTCTCCTACTCACTACGGATTCAACCTGCATAAGTCAGCGGAAAATCTTGCTAGGCTATAGATCCCATCCATTTCGAAATAGCTAAAATATGAAAATCTCTGCAGCGTAGCTACTAAGAGAAATCCATAGTGCATTGATGGATCTATACATTTGAGGGAAACACACAAACATGGGGGTGGGATTTTCTATCTTACTTACTCACCTCATTCACGAACATACTAGGAATATGGTAACCTGAAAAGCTAAAAAATGGCCACTGAGGACCAAGGTACGATGGGGAAGAGGTTTTGTAAATATGTTCCAACTCAACCATTTAACAGGGATAAAAAACCTTTTCTTTCTTTCTTCGAAATCGATCACCACCTTTCTAATCGTATCCCTTTTCTATAGATAAATTTTCTTTAAGAAATATACCAGGGCCAAGAAACACAACCCTCCATCCAACTAAATTGAAAAAAATGCGATGAATTGTCGAAAAAGATAAGACCTTGCATTTCTTGATGAGAACATCCTCTCTCTTGTCATTATCATGTTGCCTCAAATCTATCTATTGCCATAGTTATTGTTTGTTTTACATGAATGGTTTCTATGTAGTGACATTTAGATCAATGATAATCCTCCTTGCTTGATTTTTTTTTAATAATAAGTTTTTTGAAGATTTAGGATGAGAATTATGATGCGATTGAGATTTTTCATAATCTAGTGTAGAATTGTAAGAGTAAAGATATTTAGATCAATAAACAATAACATTTAAATTAATTTATTAATATAGAGTATGGTTGTACTAAATATTGGGTTGTAAAAGTATTTACAGAACCTTTGATAAAATAGTATTGCTGAATTGTATACTCTGCTTGAGATGAATGAATTTGAAGTTCAATTCAAATGACTATAAATCCATTTCTTACCCATTTAATTATAAATGAGTATGTGAGTGTAATATGTATATTATTATCTTGTGAACCTTATTGGGCATTCCTTGGTACCATCAAGGTTATGTATGCAATGCTTTATTGGTTCAATAAGGTCTCAAGTTCTAATTAGTTGTAAATACCTAAAATCCATTGCTATAGGTTGGTTCAGGATGACATCTCTAACTATTTTATCCCAATAAGGGGTAGGCATGGCTTCATCCCATGCAATTTTTTAAGCTTTTATGAATCCACTTTGGTTTTCATCAAAAGCCCTTTCAAAGGTGGTGTTGAAATGAAAAGCTAAGAAAGTGGATAACTAAAGTTTCACAACTTTTGAACTTAGATCCTAGATTCTAGTTTTGTCCAAAATAATGGATGCTACCCACATGTATTACTCATCTTGTTGGACTCTATCCATTATGGCATTTCATCAACTAAAGAATATTCTCTTTATTAATTGATGTGTTGTTACATGATCGGGCCATCGTATAATGGGTTTTAGTTTTTTAATTTGTCGGTGTATGAATTAGATCATGTTTGATATTGTGTTGTTAACAATACATTATAATGTTTTGTTTATATATGTGTATTGGTTTGTATATATTGGTTTTTTTAAAATTTGTGTGCAAATATTGTTATATATATGTTGGGTTAGTATATGGTATATTGTTTTGTAATATTATATGGTATAATGGATGGCTTATTAAAAGGTATAATGTTGTGTTATAATATTGTATGTTTTTAATATGGTATTATGTAATATTATAATATATGTTTGTAATAATATAAAAAACATATATTCTAAATATTTATATATTATAAGTTGTAAATACACATTTTAATGATGAAACAAAATGGATATGGGGATATTGATCAATGTAACATGGTCAGGACTTAGTTCATGTGAACTGAGTCTATAATTTTGAGTGCACAGGTTGATAACAATATTGCACTTAGAGAAGAGGCTTGATTCCAGCTAACACATCCACCAACATATGGAGCTGTAGGGACCTCACTGGATGTCTTGAAATAAGATTTTTCGAGTGACACAAGAGGTCTCTAAACCCATCTACAATGTTAAAATTTAGTAAATTCTACAAATTCATTTTCAAAATTGTAATTCTCCATTTCCGGGGCGACACAACTAAACATGACTAACATAAATGACTAATTCATAGTCTTAGTCAGTGTTAGCTAGTCATATTTGTTTTCCTACAACTAAATTAGTCGTTTAAGTTAGTCATTTTTATTTTAGTCACTTGTTATCTAGTCGTATGTTTTATCCCATGACTAAATTAGTCATTAAATTTAGTTGTTTATAGTTGGGTCACTCAAAATTGCTTATATTAAGTAGTAAATCACTTGACAAAATTGTGGTGACTAGATTTTTTAGTCACGTAGTCACTAATTCCTCATTTTGTACTAGTGTTTAGATCTGAATCATACCGTGATTCTTAATGCTCACTAATATCAATATATCATCTAAAATATCAAAACATGTACTTCCATTATCATCTCCAAAAACTTCATCAGAAATAGGAAGCAGTTTGGCAGTTTCTTCCTCCAATAGTTGCAGATCTTGAAGAGGTTCTTCAAATTGGATGCTTCTCTTGATGAATATATTTTTGGATCTGATATTCATGATTTTTTATCCTTTGTATTCTTCATCATATCCAATGAGGATGCACTCAATACTTTATGTCTCCAAATATTTTCTCTTATCAAGTGGATTTCTAGCCAATGCAATGGACCCGAAAACCGTGAGATTGAACACATCAGGCTTGTGACCAGTGTGGGATTCAAAAGGAGTTTTACCTTTGACGGATGAATTTTCTAAATTATGCAGAAACAGCCATGGAATCATCCCAAATATTTGCATCCAAAACTTTTGAATCAGGCATACAATTTGTCATATCTTTTAGTGCTCAATTTTTCCTCTCTGCTACAACATTCTACTAAGGTGTGTAGGGGACTGTGCATTGGATATAGATTCCATTGTCTACAAAAATTTGCAGTAGATTTTATTTGATATATTCTCCACCATTATCATATCTTATAGATTTGATCTTGATCCCAGTTGCAGTCTCAACATAATCCTTGAAAATCTTGATTTTTTCAAATACTTCCCATTTTGTTTTGAGAAAGTAGACCCATGTGAACATAGAAAGGCCATCAATGAATGTGAGAAAATAAATCAAGCCATTCATGGAGGTATTTGGTAATGGAACACTTATATCATTGTGAATCAACCCCAAAATACAAAGCTCTTTTAGCTTTTCCTTGATCAAACTCATGCTCAGGATGCTTGCCAACTATGCAACCTTTGCAAATCCCTTTTGAGGATTTGATGTTCAGAAGGCCTCCCACCATGGAATCATTTCGTATAAGATGCAAATAATTATAATTGAGGTGTACAAACCTCTCATTCCATAGCCGGATAAACTCATTTCCATGAGTCAGAAGGGCACTTGGCTTTGAATATGGAAAAAAACTCGAAAACTCATATGTTTTTGTAGCATGATTTGCTTTGCCTATTGATGATGAGATTTCTGGTGGATATTTCAGAAATATAAACATCATGGGGGATGGATACAACTTTCTTGGGAAAAACACTATGTATCATTTGATACATAGAAAGCAAGTTTGAATCCAGAGAGGGAACATATAGAACATTTTGAAAACTTCCATGATCTAAGTGAATTGTATCTTTGCCTTTTGATGATATTTGTGAATCATCTCCCATATGGATGGAGATGAAGCTTTCATAGTCCAATGATGTGAAAGAGTATTTTCTTCCAACCATATGATTCGAAACTCTAGATTCAATGAGAATATATTTTTCATTCAAAACACTTTCCATGATTGCATGACCTATTTCAGGGTTATCATTCTGATCTCCATTGTCCTTCTTCCTTGTGCAATCTGGAAGAGTGATGTTGTTTTTCTCCAAGAGAAGGGCCATCTAATCAATAGTCCTCTTCATGCATGAGATTTCATGATGAAATCCCCTACCACAGTAAGAGCACTTTGTCTTCTCTTTGGCCCTTTTCTTGTCATTCTTCAAGCCCGAGGGCTATTATGACTGCTTAGTATTTTCCTTATACTTAGAAGGATCAAAATTGGCCTTTTCTTTTTGTTTTTGCTTTCTTTTAGTATTCGTAGACTTGGGTACTCCAGCAAACAAAGATTGATCCTTGGAGGATCTCATGGATCCCATCTGAACAAGTTTATCTTGCTCGTTGGTTAAGGAATCAATGAATGCATTCTAGGTTGGCATCTTCGAATTCAGAATGGTGAGTTTTCCCGTGTGCAAGGTAGACATAGACACAGAATAGTATGCTCCTAGCTTTAAAAGAATAGAAAGATTTATTTGGCCATATTTCTTTTGTTCACAACATTGCTTCAATTAAAGCAACAAATGCTTAAACTTGGGTGAAGAATTCATTAATGGTATCGAAATTGCCAAGATTGAGAGAAACCAGTTCATCCTCTAACTGTTAAGCCATCATCTCATCCTAATTGCCTAAGGTTTTGGAAATTTGTTCCCACACTTCTTTGGGAGTCTTCAATCCGCTGAGATGAAAAAGAATATCCTCCGAAATGGAGAGGCATAGGAAACCATAAGATCCATAAAGCTTATTCACGTATTTGGACTTATCTATGACTGCATTGGGATCTATATCTGTGCCCATGGTGACTCTGTAGATTCTCTTGGAGTGCAATATTATCTCTGTGTCCTCCTTGCATTGATGATAGTTGAAAGGAGTAAGAATATTGCAAGAAGAAGAGACCATTTTCCAGTTGTAGCGAATGCAATTGGAGTCACAAAAAACAAAAACAAAATAAGGTCGAACAACCTACACTTTTGAAGTTGCTTCACACTTGTCTTAGTTAATCAAGAAAGCTTGATCAACTGGATGCAATATTATCAAGGATTTATGTGGAAACATTTCTTCTTCTGGTGCAGAGTTGGAATATTTTTAAGCAATTTTTCTGAATCTCCATCAAAGATCCATCAAAAATTCTGTAGAAGAGTTTATTTGTCTTGCCATGGCTCTGATACGATATAAAATTGATGCACAACAATATTAGAACCAAGACAAAGGTTACTACATATTCATGCAAATCATTTAACTAAATGAATGCCAGAAACTGTGCAAAAGGTTTGCAGTAGTAAAATTATAATATTTAATTCAAAAGATAGATTACAATGCTCTACAATGGAATGCATAGACAATCAATTTGAATCCCATAGAAGTCATTAAAATTCACCGAATGAGAGTGTCTTACTTGTCAGTTAACACCACTTGGCACATCAATTAACCACTTAACTGCAACATAATTGACTCCAACAAATTCAGAGACAGTTTAAACTGAGTGTAGCTTAATCGAAACTCATTCGCATGCCCAAAATTAGGTGAGGGCACCTTTCAGTATTTAGTTGACTGAACTAAGTGCCATAAATTAGGTGGATGCGCCTTTATCACTCCAATTAACTGAAATTAGGTCAAATATAGGTGATAGGCGCCTTTCTCACTCCAATTAAATAAAAAGTAGGTGTGGATGCTCCCAGTTGATAGAGTGGGGTGCATTAATCATGCAGATCAACCCATAATAGCTCCCCAAATGGAGGAGGAGGATCAATTAGGTTCCCCAAATGAAGGATAAGGCTCAGATAACTGAAATTGAAGAGATGTTGATGATGTAAGCACATGTTTGAATCAAATACTTATGACAAGTTGTAAATTAGGTTGTTAAGACAAAATAATGATGTGAGGTTGGACAAATTAATCCAACAGGAATGGGAAGAGAGAGAGAGAGAGAGAGAGAGAGAGAGAGAGAGAGAGAAGGGGGGGGAGATAGAGAGGTAAAGGGTGTGTGAGAGAGAGAAAGAGAGATATTGACTGAGAGAGAGGGCGATAATGAGGGAAATAGATACATATATGTAGTGAAGGATACAGAAGCATGGACAAATCCTAGAGGCACCCCATATTACTTCTTAGGGGTTATCCATCAAACTATGTATCATCATTGAGATTTGGGGCCTTAGACATGGTTAAGGGATAAGACCTAAACCTCAATGCCTAAGGAAATCCTCAAGCCATATAGGGCCAAGAAGGTTTCATTGACCAGCCACACATGGAATCTCGTTCTTATCTTTGGCATATGATTGAGGATGTTAGTTCCATTAGGTTCTCTTGAGTAGCATATATGTGTGTCAAGGATTTAGGAATCATATTCAATGGAAAATGGAGGGTGCGGGATAGACAAAAAGGGAGGGAGAATGAGTGAGTAAAGAGATAGGGATATAAAGGGTGAGAGAGAGAGAGAGACAAAAGGAAGGTGACATATGGATAAATATGGAGGGTGAGAAAAAGTGCAAGGGAGATAGTGAAAGAAGGATAGGGGGAAAAGAGGGGAAACGAGAGAGTGGTTGTGTGAGAGAGTGAGTGAGCGAAGGAGGGATACAAAAGGAGTATGGAAGGGATGGGGAAAAAATGAGAGAGAAAGAGAGAGATAGGGCGGGGGGAGAGGATATAGATAGTTATAGAGAGGGAAGGTGAGAGAAGGAGGGGGGTGAGAGAGAGAGAGAGAGAGAGAGAGAGAGAGAGAGAGAGAGAGAAAGAGAGAGAGAGATGGATTGAAGGATATAGAGCCATGTATAATGTATAAAATAACCACATATTACTTATTAGGGGTATCCATCAAACTATATATTATCTTTGGGATTTGGGGCCTTAGACATGGTCAAGCAAGAATACCTAGAGCTCAATCCATAAAGCAATATTCAAACAATATAGGGAAACTAAGGTTTCTTTGACCAACCATACAAGGCATACTCTATGTATATTTGTCTATGATTGAGGATATTGTGCCTATTTCTAGGGGTTTTGGGACAAGTTAGTTGTGCAGCATCGCGGATGTTGCACAAGCTCAGAAGACACATCGCAAGTGAAAGATGGTGCGCAAGGCAAAAAATAGACTATTTTGAATATTTTATGCCACTTTTTGTACTTTGGACCATATTTTGTGGATATTGGTCATTAGTTGGTTAGAATCAATTAGAAGTTAGTTAGAAGTGGACCATGAATGTAAAGGCGCAAGCCTATAAATAGAAGAATAACTGTGAATGTAAGAATCATGTTCATCATAGAGAATTCTAGACTGAGAATTGAATTGATGTATGTTTTGGATATGTGATTGATTGCGTAGAAGTAATATGAAAAGATGAGGGTTGATCTGGATAATGTTATCTTTTTGTCTTTTTCTGTCTTTCTGTTTCTGCAATCCAATGGTGAATGTGTGCAACATGGATCTATGATGCAATGTTTACTACTTATGAATGATGTTATTTTTCTAGATCTGTTTGTGCAACAACATGGTTAGTTCTGTGATGAATGAATGGTGCGATCAATAATGAATGGTTATGTTGATGATTACGTGATTGGTTAGATATGATAGATAAGTCAATGAATTGTCGATGCCCATAGTCCTCTTCTATTCTGCAGAAACTTGGTTTCGTCAGCCCTCCCTTGAACATCTCAGGTGAGATTTCATCCGCTTTGTAGGTGTTGCCGGACAGGGTAAAACCTGTCTGGACTGGTGCTCAGGGAGATCGCGACAATTTGAGTGTCGATAGAGTGGGAACCCCTGTCGACTGAGATTTTGTTGGTTGGATTTGCACCAAAAAATGGTTCTGTTGCCAGGACCTTTTTGCGATTGAGAGGAGGATATGTGGCATCCGATGCCACCGAAAATTCAAGATTGGTTTGACCAGAAGTTGCGAGAATTTGCTGAAGAAAAAAATTAGAACCCTATACTGACTACAGACAAGTCATTGGAGAGATACATACACGAAGGTCCTCACGAGTACTTTTTATGTGAGTTTCCCATCATATTGTACGAGTGGTTGTCATGGTTCACTTACAAGAAGACAAATTTCCAAGGAGGAGAGCCAACATCCTGGACCCCTGAATTGATCCAGGACCTACAAGAAATTGACAATAGAGAATTGCGAGCTATTGAGGTCTGGATGGATAATATCCTAGAAGGATATATCACTGAGTTTGCAGTCGACAGTACCAAGTCCTACAACAAAGAAGAAAGGGAGTTTTTCAATGGACCCAGAGGTAGGTTCTTGTTGTCTCTACAATTGTCAATTAAAATGCTTGTCTGTGAAAAGGGTATACTGAAGATGCACCTTGAGAAGTATAACTTCAGTGTGCGGGGGCAGTGGATACTGCGACAAAAGGGGGGAGACGAATGGGAATATAAGGGGTAGATGGGTGCAAGTTTTGACGATACTGTGAGGGAAGCTGATGAAGAAAGTGATTTTACGAGGGGAGGAGCAAGGTTTCAACAAGAGAAGAGGTAGAGGACAGGGGAAGGTCCTGCTGCGATTGAAACAAAAGACCACAAATGAATACCACATGGGATGAAGTGACCCTACAGTGACAAAGAGGAAAACTAGACCCAGACTATGCCCAGAATAGCGGTAAGATCAAACCCCAGGAGCAATGTACCCACACCTCCATGCACTACTCCAAATTTAGGAAGAAACACAAGTTACACGTCGAATTACCCGATGTGCCAGCAACATTCTAGTGGTAGATCAACATATACAAGAAGAAGGCCCAGGATGGAGAGCGACGATACAAAGTTACCTTTGTTCCATGGGAACGGGACTGATGATCCTGAGCAGTATTGGTTTCTATGGGAAGCATTGTGGAAAGTCAGACAAAATACTGATGATGATGTCAAGAAAGGCTAATAGGCGACTACCCTTTGGGGTCGTGCACTGGATTGGTACATGCAATTCATACAAGTTCCTATGGGAAAACTTGCAAAATCATTGGATGAAGTCAGGAGGGGACTAATTGAAGAATTCCAAAAGCCCAAATTTGAAGCACAGTATATTATTGAGTTAAAAGAGATTAAGCAGTTTCCTAATAAGACTGTTTGGGACTTCGATCAAAGATTTAAGACACTGATGGTGAGTGTTAGTTTCGATATGGGAAACGTTCAACATAAATAATGGTTTATCGTAACATTGGTACCTCATATCCGACAACCACTGATGTAGCAGAAGATCGTGACACAGAGCGAGGCTTTGGAGATCGTAATGAAGTTAGAAGCTTCACCGATTGGGGATAATGCAGCTGGTATGAACCAAATTTAGGCGCAGCTGGTGAACTTGACGCTTCAGTTGCAAGACATTAAGAAATGGAAAGAGAATCATGAAGACCTTTTGTGCACCCGTTGTCATGCAGTTGGACACACTAAAGATACTTTCCCTGACTTCCATAATTATCTGCTATCTGGGGCACTAAACTCACTGAGTTGCGGCAATGTCCCATGGTGTCACATATGTTAAGTCTATGGACACCGACACGAAGAATGTAGCTACATGTAGAATATGGTGTCGATGCCAGCAAACCTATATTGTTCATTTTGTCGATCTGTGGGGCATGAAGATAAAAACTGTCGTGCATATGAAATGCTTCATGAAAGGACTTATGATTCATAATTTCTGAAGGGAGAAGATGATTGTGCAGTACAAAAACCACAGCCGCATCCTTAGGTGGTAAAATCTTGACCTCATCCATAGTATACACCACCGCCACAGATGCAATTTATACCATCGCAACCACAACCGTAGTTTGCGCTGCCGCCACAGTTTGCACCACAGCCGCAGTATAATTAAATGGTGATGACTCAGCTGTAGCCACAATATTTTCAATCAATGCACTACGTTCAGTAGCAGCCGAATCCCCCACCATAGCAGATGGATCATCCGCAATACCAACAACAAGGAGGATTCCGAGGAAGAGGAGGAGGCTTGGGAAAAGGAGGAGGTCAAGGTCGTGGATCCGTTTAGTGTTACAATTGTGGGGTATTTGTACATTATCAGAGAGATTTCCTGCACTTGCAGTGTTCATGTACATACTATACTGCAATTGATCATACTATCAAGAACTTCCCACAGCTAATTGCAAGATGGCAAGCCGGGAATGTTCCGCAGCTACAGAATCAAAATCAGTTGCAGAATCAAAATCAGCTACAAAACCAGAACCAGTTGTAGTACCAGGCCCAGAATCAAGTTCCACTTCAGACTTAGATTGTGAATCAACCAATGAACCCGCCAATAAATCAGAATCCATCACTAAACCAGAATCCACCGATGAACCAAGGTCAAGGATCGAAAGTTGTGATGATCTCAGCAGAGCCTAGAACAGAGGATGTTGAGTTTGCCATCGTAACCCGCAAAGGTGCAACGAACAGAGAGGATGGACCCCGCCCGCAGGTATAATTGGTTGGAAAGAAGGAACTGTTTGATATTGCAATTGAAAAATATAATTCTTTGAATGTCAGAGCGCGATGGGAAGAAATCCTGGTAAGTCAATTGTCTATGAAATGGCTTCTTCTTTTGATTCTTCATTGGAGGCAGGACCATTGTGGCAACATGGTATCTTGTAACACTTCTTTGAGAGTTTCCTATCGCTGGCAAGAGATCCCGATGCTCTAGCTGAGATTCAAAATTTATTGCACTGCCCGGGTAAGGTGTGGAAGTATTCCACAGTGAACTCTTCACAAGAAAAAGACGGGAAAAGAGATGCACAAGAACATTCAAATAGGGGATTATGAAGTAGATTCGGTCATTTTGGCTCTGGGGTCAGATGTGAATATTCTGACAAAGAAAACCTGGCAGAAAATGGGGAGGCCGATGTTGGGTTGGTCCCCTGCACAACTGTGATTGGCTAATCAAGCTAAAGTACAACCAATCAGATGTGTCGAACCTGGTTGTAGATGTTGAAGGTATGAAGCCCTATGCCGACTTTGATGTGATTGAAGTAGTTGATGGTGGAGGTTCCTATCCTACATTGTTGGGGATTGGATGAGCCAATGAAAGTATGGCAGTGATTAACTTCAAGAAGCGACTGATGACATTTGAGAATCAAGATATCCGAGTCATTGCTCCTATGGATCCAAACGAAGGACGACGATATATTAAACCGATGAACGATGAAGTTGTTAGGGGATGGGATCATGCTTACAATATTTTCAAATATTACATCCACCCAACTGCTGACGGAGAACTTGGTTGGTGCAGTGCTAGCTCCGCGTCTTGTGATTTTGACGATGCATTAGAGAACTGGAAAAACTGCATGCACGAGGTGTCATTCAGGAAGTGTGGTCTGATCACGCAATTGCTGTGCCATGTCGCAACTGAGATGGTTGAATTATCAATTTATGAAGGGATACCTGAGTTGTCCACATTTCTAATGGAGTTTGAAGAGAAGGATTTAGAACCACATCGATTATCGGCACTGGAGGAAGCACTGAAGGATACTCTAGCACGCGGGTGAGCGACTCATAAAAATTCAATTACTAGATGGGCATAGTGTAGACAGTTGATGACAGTTCACTTTGGCAGCATAGAAGTTCATCACACTGGGAAGTATGATGGGAGGAATGACCCAAGAAGTCACCTGATGGCATGTCATACTTTGTGGGAATCACGACCAAAGGATGAATGGGTCCATGCCTTTATACACACCTTGGATGAAATTCCTAGATCTTGGTATGTAACTGTGAAGATGCATAGAGAAATAACCAATTGGGAGGAGTTGACAGTTTGCTTTTCTCATACCTTTAGTTTCATGGATTACAATCCAGATGTCCACAATTCACTTCTGATCATTCAGGAAGTGGTATTAAAATTAGTGCTAGTCGCATATCCAGTGGATCCACATGTTCATTGCCACATGCATTCACTAATGGAACGTTAAAATGTGTCTAGAGAACTTGAGGATGATGATGAGTTACAGAATATAAATATTTCGAAACAGAAGGGAGTAGGGATGTCACAACACCAAATATACTGATCGATCCTATGAATCGGTCGCTGAATATTAAAAAAGTTAACATTGGGATAGAGGAGAATCCAAAATTCGCAAGTGTTGGGGACTACTGGGACGAAGAAACTATGGCAAAGATAATGGATCTCCTGCATGAATTTCAAGATCTATTTTTGACGAAGTTCTCAAAAATTAAGGGGATACTAGGTGATCTAGGAGAAATAAAGATTCCATTAAAACTAGATACAAAACCAGTAAGACAGAGGTCGTACCGCCTGAATCCATGATACAAAGAAAGAGTCAAGGCTGAGCTTGACCGGATGTTGGACACTGGAATCATTATGTAAAAAACATAAATAAGATACTAATTAATAGTTAGGATAATTATATCATTATGAAAGGAGGAGTCTCCTCAACATCAAGTGTCCAAGCCATATTTGAGGCCAAGACATCATTGTAATATCATAATCTAATACATTATTCTTATTTTACTATTAAACATGATAGTCGAATTTGACTATTAAGAGTCCAACCAGATAGGGTTTCTCCATTTGGTATTCAAGCGGATTCACTCCTTAAGCATGAGCTCGGATTCAGCTCATCCCCTCTTCCCTGCAAAACAAAATCTCATTTTCATTGCCTTCACATCTACGCGCTGATCCAAATTCTCGTTGCTCACACTGCTCCACCACCACCTCTGCTCATTGCTAGCACTGCTCCATCACCACCTCTATGCGCTGCTTCATGCTGCTCTCTCCTCTTACAAATGTCTTCCACCACCACCACCACATTCTCCACCGCACCACCTCCCCCATCTACTCCATTGTTCTGCATCTCTGCGCATTCCCTCCCATATTCTCTGTGCACTCCCTTCATGTTCTCTGCTCTTCACATTCCCTCAGCACTCGTCCTCCACCATTCCTTATGCATGTCCATCCCTCAGCACTCTCCCACCGCACACCTCATGCTTCTCCATCCACCACCCCTCATGCTGCTCCATCCCTCAGCACTCCCCCACCGCACTCCATCCCTCAACACTCGACGCCACCGCCTGCCACTTTTCCCTTTGTCCATCCTCTACGCGTCCATCCTCGTTGTCTGCTCTTCTGCACCGTTTTGTTTTTCCCACCTACTCCCTACCCCAACAACCGCCTCCTCACAGTGACGTCACCTCACACGCTGTCTCTAAACCTGCAAAACAAAACAAAAAACAAATTTTAATAAAAATAAATATTATATTTAATAATAATATATTATTATTATATTATAATATTTATTTAAAAATAAACATAAAAAACTATATACAAAATATTATATAGTTTATAAAAGAAAAAGAAAAAAAACAATAATAATATTAATTTTTTAATTTAATATTTAATATTATTAAAAAATAAATAAAGTTTCCACCCCTCACAAGCACAATAGCTTTGAAGTATACACCTCCGGATACAAGGTCCAAGACCATCGAGGAACTGAAAGAGCAAATTGAAAAAATGGAGAAGGACATGAAGTCCCTTGTCGCTAACAAAAAAAACTTGAAGGAAGAGATGCATAATAAAAATACAATACTCAAGGATGAGCTTGTTTTGGTACTAGAAAGAAGGCTGGATGAAAAATTTGACATCCTGAACGAAAAACAAAAAGGCTTGGATGACAAAATGAGTACCATGACTCAAAACATAAACACCTTAAGACAGAACATGAGCACCATGACGCAGGACCATAATACATTAATCAAGGTGTTACGAAGACTAATGCCTAAGGTAGACCAAGTCAGCAGTCGAGACATGCTAGAGGCATCAGTTCATATTTCCACACAAGAAGCACTTGCCAATAATTAGGAAGAATTGCAAAAATAAATAAATATTAACAATGCAACTCTTAAGCAAGAGATAGAAAAAAAAATACTGCGAGATATGGAGGCACAATTAAACATCAAAATAGACGCTATCAGTAAGATAGTAGAGAAGAAAAAGGCTAAAAATCACCGCCAACAATGAAGCAGTTGAAATGTGTCACTTGCATCGTCTAGTACTTCTGAGCCACCATCAAACCGTAAGGAAAAAAGAAATCAACATCATCCTTACATAGTGTACCCACCTAAGGAAAAAATAGAGTTGTCGAAATACAATGGGATTGAATACCAATGTGTTGCTTGGTTAAACAAAGCAGAAGAATACTTCGACATCTACAATATTCAATATGATGAGGAGAAGGTGAAATATGCGTCAATGCATATGGAAGGGTCCGCCTATAATTGGTACTTATGGTGGAGGAGAGATAATTTTACTTACACTTGGAACTTGTTCAAAAATGATTTTTTAATAGGTTTCAAGGAATCAAAGAAGATGAATTTTTTCAGTAAACTTACCAGATTACAACAGGTTGGAAGCGTTGAGGAATTCACACATCAGTGGGAATCCTTATCGACATGAGTATTTGGGTTTTCTTACAAACAAAGACTCGAAACCTATTTAGGAGGTATTAAACCATACCTCCAAAAAGAGTTAAGGTTACGTGATATACCTAATGTAGAAGTAACAAGACATAAAGCCAAAGCCGCAGAACGAAAATTGGAAGGAATAAGAACAAGAGGTGATAACCATTATCGACAAGAAAAAGAGACATAATGTAGGTACCGTGAAGATCCTTGGTCACCCGATCATCAATGCCACAAGCCTCAATCATATGCCTATGAAATGGAAAATAGGTCGAAGTCATCTAATTGTTACTCTAATAGTAGAAAAAGTGTCGTTGATGCGGTGATGACTGGACCCTTGGTCATAAATGTAGGAACAATCATACAATACAGTGCAAAATCATCAATGGAAAGGAAGCGCAAGTCTCTGCACAAGAGACCTCGCCTGATTCTAATACCAACACCAAATTAGAATGAAGAACGACATTAGGAAAATAATCAAGATTTGAGGACAAAGATTCCTTAAAGAGAGTGGCAATGTACCGAACATAAATAAGATAATAATTAAATAATTAAATAATTAATAGTTAGGTTAATGAAGTCATTATGAAAGGAGGCGTCTCCTCAACATCAAGTGCCCAAGCCATATTTAAGGCCAAGACATCATTGTAATCTCATCATTTAATACATTATTCTTATTTTAGTATTAAACATGATAGTCGGATTCGGCTATTAAGAGTCCAACCAGATACAGTTGCTCCACATTGAGCCTGTGGCAGAATTAGAATGGATCAGTCTTATGGTGGTCCAAGACAATAAAACAGATGAATTTCGGATATGTATCGACTTAAGAAAACTGAATGATGCATGTATGCATGACCCATTTTCGACACCATTCACAGATGAAGTACTCGAAGGAGTAGGCGGCCAAAAGATGTACTTTTTATATATGGATTTTCTGGTTATCACCAAATAAGAATCACAAAGGAATATTGACATAACATGACATTTGTCACTGAATGGGGCTGCTTCCAATACACAGTGATGCCTTTTGGGTTGAAGAATGCGCCTGCGGTATTTTCCCAAGTTGTTGTAGCTGCATTCAAAGATTTCATTTAGAAGTTCCTACAAGGTTATATGGATGATTGGATAGTGTATGGTCTAATCAAGGCTCATTTGGAAAACTTACGACTGACACTAGAAATGCGTCGCCAGCATCAGATCGCTGAACTCCAAGAAGCGTATTTTCTACGCACCATTTGGGATACTATTGGGTCACATTTTGTGCAAGCAAGGATTATTGGTTGGCCCTGTGAAGATAGCGCTCATTATGAGCTTTCCACCTCCGACAAATGTGAAGATGCTTAGGGAGAAACTGGGACACACTAGGTATTATTGCAAATTCCTCAGAGGATATGCTGCGATTACTGCCCCTATGGAGAAACTATTGAAGAAATATGTTGCATTTGTATGGAGTCCCAGAATGTCAAGGAAGCTTCGACACCCTGAAGTCCAAGATGGCTTCAACGCCAATACTTGTGTTCCCATACTAGAATAAGGAGTTCCATGTTCATGTTGATGCATAGTGTGTTGCACTGGGGGTAGTGCTGGCGCAACCAAGAGAAGGAGATCTCGATCACCCGATGGATTTCGCTAGTTGAAAGTTGTCATTTGCTGAGAAAAACTATACGACCACAGAGCAAGAAGGTCTGGCGATGGTATATGTGCTACAGAAATTTAGGAATTACCTTTTAGGTGGTCACTTCAAGATGTTTACTGACCATTCTTCTTTGAAGTAATTCGTTAATAATCTCGTGTTGGAGGGGAAGATATGTCGCTGGCTACTTCTCTTTCAGGAGTTTGATTTAGAAATAATTTTGAAGCCGGGTCGCTTGAATGCTGGCCCTGATCATTTATTTAGAATTGAGACGGGCGAGGAGCCCACCAATATTGAGGAAGGATTTCCTAATGTGTCGTTATTCAGAGTTGACATGGCAGATGACTATTATGCTCAAATAATCCACTTCCTAGCGATGGGAATCGCACCTGAGGAATTTTCAAGAAGTCAAAAGAAGCAGTTGGTGGTTAAAGCTTCGAATTTCCAATTGATTTCTAAACACCTGTATAAGCTTGGATCGGATTAAATTTTGCGACGTTGTGTCCTACCACATGAAGAAGAGCATATTTTGGAGGAAGCACATGTGGGAGGTGCTGGGGGACACTACGTCGAACACACTACTGCAAGGAAGGAGCTTCGAGCAGGGATCTGGTGGCCCACTTTACATAATGATGCGACATATTATGCGTGGAAATGCGATGTCTGCAACGCATTGGAAAACCATCGTGGTGGGATGAGATGCTGCTAGCAGCCCTGGTAACGTTACAACCTTTTGATAAATGGGCTGTGGATTTTGTGGGGCCAATCAACCCACCAGGGAAGCAAACTGGTGCGTGGTACATAATCACAACAACAAACTACTTGACGTGATGGGCGGAGGCTGCACCAGTCATCAATTGCACCGCCACGACAGCAGCAATATTTATGTTTGAAAACATCGTGACATAGTTTGGATGCCCGCCCAAGGATATTGATTAACAACCATGGTAGCCATTTTATCAATAGCACAGTAAGAGCACTGACAGAGGAGTTGCAGATACAACATAAGAAAAGTACACCATATCATCCACAGGCGAATGGGACAATAGAAACATTCAAAAAGATCTTGGAGCAAGCACTTACAAAGGTATGTAATGCTTACCAAGATAACTGGGATTTGAATATTCCAGTAGTATTGTGGGCATATCGCACCACTTGCAAGATATTGACGGGGAAAACACCATTCAAATTGGTCTACAGGTAAGAGGCAGTCATGACTATGGAATACATTATTCCCAGTCTACGCATTGCAGCCACGACGGGCATGGATGATGACCCAACGCTAGAAGAGCGCATGGTGTAGTTGATACAACTTGAAGAAGACCGCTTTATCGTAGGGTTCCATCAATGTGTCGAGAAGGATCAACAAAAGGTTTGGCATGGTCGCCACATAAAGGACAAACAATTTCAACAAGGAGATTTGGTGCTACTCCATGACAACAAGTTCCTGAAGCATCCAGGTAACTTACAGATGCATTGGTTAGGTCCATATATCGTTAATTCCATTACTTCTGGGGTAGTAGTTCAACTGCAGCAATTAGATGGAACGGTGCTGCCAAAAATGGTGAATGGTAGCCGACTGAAGCCCTATAGGACAGGGCCGAAGTCACATAGTGCTTGAGGCACTGCGCAATGAAAAAAAAAGAAAAAGAGAGGAATAGACAGCCAGAGGAAGGGCGCACCAAGAGGAAGTGGACGCGTAAGTAGGGGAGTCAGTAGCATAGTTAGGAAGATCTGTCACAAAACTATCGGGTCGTGACGTAGTCAAATCAACAATAAATAAAGCACAGTTAAGACAATTAACTGACGACGCTTGTTGAAGTGACGCATATTGATGGTGGATCCGACCATTGGGATGACAGAATTGACGGTGGATTCAAGAAGTTACTGCATGATTTGGTCATGATGGTCGTGGTTGATTTGGTAATGATTAGGAGGGATCGACTGGATGCTATAAGAAGGTGCTCGACATGGGTTGGAAACACCACTATGATAAGTTGAGTTGCAAAATGTTGAATCAAAATTGAGTTCCAACGTTGTTGAGTGAAGAAGAGAGTTCATCATGACTGTGGGGAATTGTTGTAGGATGCAGAGTAACCCTGAAACCGTAGATCTTTCTAGTGAGAGGGACTTGCCAATAAGACCAGTTACGATTGTTGAAGAGATTTCCATCATGTAGGTCAAATCATCATCTATCCTGACGAATAAGTGGCGGGGGAAGAAGCCAAGTTCCCCAACGCTGACGAAGAGGCAGACATGAAAATCAGCGAGAGTGCAGGAGTATGCATGCACCCAGACGGGGCCATCTAGCTCTGGTGCTGTAGAATTGGCGATTCACACTGTGGTCTCCGGTAAGGACATGCTGGGCTAAATCGCTCCAAACCGACCTGGTGTGAGGCCCCAACGGCTCAGCAAGAACCAAAAGTATAAGCCAAAGATTCCACCGCTGCCAAAAGGGATGGTGTGCAACACCGATATTGTCCCAGCACTGATGAAGATGAAGTATGAGGACCACGAAATGTTTTAATAAAGATGGGTTTCTAGGGCTCATCAACATGTCACATTTGGGTGAATGAATGAAGCGAATGTTGGTGTTAAGAAACTCTTGTCTTTCTTTCATGGAGGGACATTGTCGTAGGACATGCCAGTCGCAATCACAGTAGACTTGATTTCAGAGATCATGGGGTTTCCAAAGGATGGTCTAGACCCACTACAATAATTCAAAGGAAAGGATAATGATAAGTGGCTTGCTACACAGTTGAAGCTGAAGTATGACTTGCAACATGACAATAGAGCGTACCATATTGTTGTCCGACAACGATTTGTCAACAGAGAGTCCCACTGACCTAAAGGCACAACACATTCTTAAGGAGATAATGACTAAGAGGTGAATGAAGTAGGATGCGAGCAGCGACACAATTTTAGCAATGGAGGTGCAACTACAATGACTGGTTAAAGCTGTTAATGATGCAACTGCCAAGGAAATGACGAAGTCTGCATAGGAAGGATTCATTGAGGTAAGGGCCAAGTTGGATTTTGTACATAATTTTTTTTTATGATGAGCACCAGAGAGTACAACTATGTAGGACTATGCATCGATTAGCATTAAGCCATGGGCCAGGAACGTTTAGGTTCCCCCAACTGCAATCGACACCGGACGAGAAGATGTGAACTCCTCACTACAACAGCTGCAGAGCATCACGGTTGATATCAATAAATTGTCCACCCAGACCTTAGTACACATCTAGTGGGTCGCCAAATAGGATTTGGTCAATCGAAATAAGGAGATGAGCGACCAGTACCTGTGGTCGCAAGAGGAGGAAGAGACACTGTGGAAAGAAGTCAAGGAATTACACTGTGCAAAGGAAACATTGACGGTAGACAAAGCGCAGGAAATCGAGGCACGCAAGAAAGCACAGGAGGATCTCAAGAGTAAGACGACAGAAGAAATAATAGAACTCAAGAAGGAAACTGATCACCTTGTTGTTGAGAAGGCACAACTTTTATTAGTCGGGGCCATGTGGAGGAAGTCGTTATGGATGCTTATCAATACATCCATGAAATCATTGCAGAGTTGGATGCAGTCATAAAGGAAAAGCGACTTGGAGAAGTTATCGTGTAGCTCTAGCTGGACAAAAACATTTTGAAGGCTCTGATCTACCCCGACACACCACCAGAGAAAATTGCAAACTGCAAGAGTTCCATTGAGGGGATAGCGACACAATTTGAAGAAATGGAGTAGGAGGCTAAAAAGATTACTGAAGCGATGACACAATTTTGGGGAAGAGTTGTTCAAAATAAACAGTTAGAGAAACTGAAAAAGCAGTTACAGGAAGCCAAGAACAAGATGGCAACGTTGAATATGACATTGAGGACAATTCCACCACTTTTATCGATTACATGTTCAACAGAGTTAAAGGAGCTACAACAACGAGTTGGAAAGGCTCAAGAGCGACAACAAAATCACAGTGACCAGCCCGATGAGTTCCAAGAAACAGGAGCCCAAATGTCGGTAAAAGCAGTCGCTGCACTACAGGGTGTGCAGGAGGGAAAAAAAGGAACTGAATGAAAAACTGGTAGAGCATCCATTAAAGCAGGATTTGTTCAGAAGTCAGGACCTTGCCGAGAAAATTAAAACGCAAGTAAAGGAGCTCACTCAGCAGTACGACGACTTCAAACATAAAATCAATGAGTACACCATGTCCAACTAACCTAGCATGAGGGCGAGCCACAAGATTGTGTTGGGGGCCTGTTGGCAGGGGTTTTGGGGCAATTTAGTTGTGCAGCATCGTGGATGTTGCGCAAGCTCAGACGACACCGCGCAAGTGAAAGATGGCGCGCAAGGCGGAAAATAGACTATTTTGAATATTTTATGCCACTTTTTGTACTTTGGACCATATTTTGTGGATATCGGTCATTAGTTGGTTAGAATAAATTAGGAATTAGTTAGAAGTGGACCATGAATGTAAAGGCACAAGCGTATAAATAGAAGAAGAATTGTGAATGTAAGAATCATGTTCATCATACATAATTCTAGACTGAGAATTGAATTGATGTATGTTTTGGATTTGTGATGGATTGCACAGAAGTAATATGAAAAGATGAGGATTTATCTGAATACTGATATCTTTTTGTCTCTTTCAATCTTTCTGTTTCTACAATCCAATGGTGAATGTGTACGGCATGGATCTATGATGCAATGTTTACTGCTTATGAATGACGTTATTTTTCTAGATCCGTTTGTGCAACAACATGGTTAGTTCTGTGATGAATGAATGGTTATGTTGATGATTAAGTGATTGCTTAGATATGATAGATAAGTCGATGAATTGTAGATGCCCATAGTCCTCTTGTATTATGCGGAAATTTGGTTCCTTTAGCACTCCCTCGAACATCTCGGGTGAGACTTCATCTGCTTTGTGGGTGTTGCGGGACAGGGTAAAACCTATTTGGGCCAGTGCTCAGGGACATTGCGGTAGGTTGAGCATAGACAGAGTGGGAACCCCTGTTGACTGAGGTTTTGTTGGTTGGGTTTGCACCAACAGTGCCATTAGGTGATATTTAGTAGTATATATGTGTCTCGATGCCTTAAGAATCACATTTAAAGGAAACGGACCAAAGACGAGAGACATAAAGGGGAGGAGAGTGAGTGAGTGAGGATATACACACACACACACACACACACACACACACACACACACACACACACACACACACACACATATATATATATATATATATATATAGTGCCAACAAAATTTATGACTTACCATATTATTGTAGATTGATTTAGATGCTTTGTTACTATGTCATTTTCATCCATTTAAGATGAAATAGTTTCTTTTGCATAAACAACGAGTTCACAAGGGATTTTGATTGATACAAACTCCCTAGTTTGCCCCAAATATTTACTACAATATCTTCACTATATAGTGTAGGCTTCATCCTGGTAGTATACTTTATCATGGCTTATGGTCGAAACTTAAAATGACCAAACATCCAGGTGCATAGGGATATGAAATTTTAATCTCCAAACTTGTATTTTGGTTTCTCCCACTAACCCTTTGCAACTCTCAGTTTATTTCATTACGACTTATGTTTTTCCTAGTCAAAGAAAGTTCTTAATCACCTTGTAAAATTTTATTCCAATTTTGATAAGATAAGCAGTAAGAGTTAATATTTCAGATCTGATCTAGATCAGGGATATTACACACTCACAATGTCATCCTTCCTATCCATTGCATGATTTTTATTGAAATAGGTGTTGGATCACTTAAATCCATCTAGACATAGGCCATGCATTATCCATGCAATAATCATGCAAGGCCATGCATTAATATTTGAGTTTCCTAGCACCTAGTGCATGTTGTTGACCCCATAGAGTTTAAATTTGATCATGATTGAATTCATTTTACCAATAAATATCCTTATACCTATTATTTAGGACCTAATGCACTCTCATGCAATTATTTAGGATTCAATTAATCCAATTCCTACATTAAGTCGCCCTGACTGCTAGTTGCACCTAACTATCTGACTCTAGCTCCTATATTCCATGAGAGAGGTGGTGGTATCCCTATTTGACCACTATTAGTTAGATAATGTGCCCTAATACTCCTAATTTTACTCCCTTGTGTCTCATTGATGCACCTATAATCTTCAGTTAAGTAGTTTGGGTCATAATTAGTCACTTGTGGTTGACTGGAGATGGATTTTAATGCATAATAAGCCTGTCTCATGAGTGGAATTTGAATGCCTCCATAGGATTTCGAATTCTTCTTGATGTAATACTATTTCAATTCCCACATCTTGTGGATGAACAACATTGAATCTTATCTGCTACTGATTTTTGTTGACTAGTTATTTCCAACATCATTTCTTCTCTAGTTTTCTATAAAATTTGCAAGCTTTGTGAGGATAGTTTTTGTTGCTTGTGATCCTACTATGTAAATTTTTACATGGTATTAGATCCATAGAAGTCATCAAAAATATAAAATATCTCCATGGATGCACCAAAAGCAGTTGGGTTTCCACAGAAATCCTGGCATCCTGGCCTTGTAGCCATTGGAGCAATCCTTTTGAGACTTTCTAGGTGTGAAGGACCCTAAGAATGTGCTCAATGATGAGGTACATGTTGAGAGTGTTTTATCTAAATCTATTCTCCTCAGTTTTTTTCTTGTTGGTTACATGTTCTAGGCTCTCAAAAGTGTAGTTGTTGAATATGGACCAATCCCAACAAATTCTCCTTACTCCATTCAACTATTTTGATTGGACAGAAAAAATAGAAATCCTCCGGAGAAACAAAGAGATCTACAAGGTCACTGAGAGAGCCTAATTTAGTAGTTGAGAAGGAAAAGTGGTAAAATATATTAGATGAGGCATATGGATTATTTTGTCTCAATAACTCCATCGAATTGTTATTACGTCGTGATGGTTTGACTACACCAAACCAAGTTTTGAGACAAATTTATTTGGGAAAAATGATGAGATGAGAGGCCATCAACTTGAGAACAAGTTGATTGCATGAAGCCCTAGTATCTTTGATTGTATTCTCTATTTTTTTACAAAGTTCAAGTCACTTATTCTTCAGGTTAAGCAGTGTGCACTTGAGGATAAGGAGGAACAATTGGTCCTTTCCATTCTTTAAAAGTTAGGGACTAAATTCTCTGTATTTGTTTCGACCTTTCATGCACCAAATTTGCAGTTCGAAATTGGAGAATGCCTACTTTGACAGAGTTCATGGAATCTCTCACCTAGGAGTAGGACAAGCTGGTGCAAATGGGAACCATCAAACCTTCAAAATACCAAGCACTTGCTAATGGCAATTCCAAGAAATACAAAGGAAATATCAAGTCCAAAGGGTGGAAAAAAAATGAAGGAGAAGAAGTGAAAGTTAGACGATGAAGATGGATGTTCGAATTCTACTAATGAAGGTTCAAATTCCAAGATTAAGAGAAAGAAGAAAGGGAGATCGAAGTGTTCCTATTGCAACAAAGGTTTTCACTCTGAAAATTCTTGTTTTAAGAATAAAATGGAATTCATGGCTTAATTGCTCAAAAGGAATAACATTGGTGTTCCTCATTTTGCAAGAAAGAAAGATTCAGAAAGGCTTGTTGATCTCCAAGAGCATTGCCAAAATGCACATTCTAAAGGTTATGAATGCTAGAATTAAATCATTTTCTCTTGTCTCTGATTTTGATTTACATTCTGATATATCATAATCAGAAATATCATTTCCTCTCTTGGAGAAATCACCTATCATTTCTCTGGAACCATCTCTCAATACTAGTATTTTTCCATTAGTTTATGACTTTCCTCCTTATAACTCTTTCGAGATCCATCCATATTATCTTTTTATGATTTAGAATATATTATATTTTTATGATTTGGAATATGAATTGCATAATGATATGCATGTTATGACACCATTTTCCCATCCATTGGATGCACAAAAGACCCTACAACCCCTAAGTTCTTCATTTGGTAAACCTCGCAAATTTTTGCTTTCAAATACTAAGTCACTAGTTCATGTTGTTATTATGTCTTTGTTTTCCTTCATTGGTTCGTATGACATGTCAATCACTATATTTTGGCTATTTTCATACTCACTTGGACCTCATATAACCATCATTGGGTCGAATTTGAGTTCCTTATACTCTCATGATTTGTTCAACTGTCGATGTGTTCTAGTTGCACCTAGTTTTCCTACTATAAACCAACCAGATTTTGAAGTCACAATACCTTGGTTGTTTGATGCTCCATATTACTCTTATTCCTCTATTTCAGAGTCTCATGATATCTATTACAGAATTAGGAAAGTGCTACATTATCTTAGAAATAAGGATTATGGTTGGAATCCTCATTATGCAGTAGCACAAGAAATTGAACATGATTAATTCATTGATGTATTTTGGTTAAGAGATGATAGCATAGATCTCATTTCCATCTATGATTCTGTATTTTTGCAAACCGTCAGCTGGAAATCCAAGCCAGAACATGTCTCAATGGAATTGAACCCGGGTGAATGGAATGAAATCCATCTAGCCGCACCAACGGACCATTGTATCCTTGACACAGTCAAATTTGATCATAAAATTGTGAACATTTTGAACTTCAATCTTGACAACAACAACTATTTATAATACTTTAGAGGAATTATGATATTCTTGGTTCCTTGAAAGCCACTTTCTTATTTTAGATCTATGTTCATCAATAATTCATCTTGTTGTATTCTCTCAGTTACTCTAGCTCAATCTATACCTCTTTGAAGGAAAATTCCTCAGTAGATCTATAGTCTATTAGCTATTCTAGCTCAATTTACACCTCTTTGAAGGTCTACTCCTAAGTGTAGTGTCCTAGCTATTCTAGGTCGATCTACACCTCTTTGAAGGTTTACTCTTGTGTAGATCAGATGATATCTCTCACATAGGAGGTAAACCCTACAGATAGGAAAACAACATAGTTAGTAAGTGGACACACTCAACATTTTTGGTGGGTTTTTTTTGCCACTATGTAAAATTTTGTCTTAATGTACACATTCTTTCAAAATTCCAACTATCTCAATCTAAAAATGGCCAAAACCTTAAGGGAAAAATTCTATGGTCAAAGTTCTCACTAACTAGAGGAACCAAAGCTTTGGACAAAATTCCTACACATGGAAGAACTACAATGAAAAGAGGTTTCAAAATTTTCCACTATTTAATTTACTCTATAAATTAATAGTCCTAGTGATAATATTTTGTCCACGATAAAAACCTAATTATGGAAGAATTACAATGAAAAGAAGTTGAATTTGTCCACTATTTAATTTTACTTAAATTCGGTCAAACAAACTTTTAACTCTTTTTAAAATAAGCTTATATCCTTGGAGGAAAAACTCTATGATTAAAGTTCCCATCAATAAGATCTAAATATAATTTTTAGCAAAATTCCTACGTTTTGAAATAATTTAGTAAAGTTTGACCACATTTTAACTTATTCTTTTTTTTGGCTCAATATCCATTTCTTAAGAACGACAACCCAAGGGCATTTAAGTAGCTTAGACAACCCAAGGGAATTTAAGCTGCTTTGTGAGTACATTCCACTACATTTTACATTTTTTGGTGTATCCTCCCAACTAACTCACTTAAAGGAGATATGAACGTGGGTCACCCTTGTCAAATGCCCATCCTTCGACCATATATCCTTTGACGAAGTAAGCTAACCAAATTTGACTAAAGTAATGATTATTTAATTCTTTAAATATTTATTAAAATAATTATACATATATATTTTACACACAATAGACAACTAGACATCACTGACCTCACCCACCACAAGTTAAATGAGTTGTCTAAATAGGGGACCTCAACCACCACAAGTTAAACTAGTTGTCTAAATAAGGACAATTTTCCCCTTGTTTCCAACTGGTTTTTACCATTTTTAACCATGAATCTTCAAAGAATTTTCAAAACGCCCAAAGACACTGTTTAATCTTACAGACTATTTTTTACAGTTAAAATCTTTACAATCCTCCAACAAACAACATAAATTACAGATTTTATGGATTAAATTCACTGGATTCTGACATAAAATCAACCTTAAAGTCAAAATCATCCCCTACACAAGAGGTTTCAAATTTGTCCACTATTTAATTTACTCTATAAATTAATAGTCCTAGTGATAATATTTTGTCCATGATAAAAACCTAATTATGGAAGAATTACAATGAAAAGAAGTTGAATTTTTCCACTATTTAATTTAACTTATTCGGTCAAACAAACTTTGAACTCTTTTTAAAATAAGCTTATATCCCTGGAGGAAAAACTCTATGATTAAAGTTCCCATCAATAAGATCTAAATATAATTTTTAGCAAAATTCCTACGTTTTGAAATAATTTAGTAAAGTTTGCCTACCTTTTAACTTATTCTTTTTTTTGGCTCGATAACCATTGCTTAAGAACGGCAACCCAAGGGCATTTAAGTAGCTTAGACAACCCAAGGGCATTTAAGCTGCTTTGTGAGTATATTCCAATACATTTTACATTTTTTGGTGTATCCTCCCAACTAACTCAGTTAAAGGAGATATGAACGTGGGTCACCCTTGTCAAATGCCCATCCTTTGACCATATATCCTTTGACGAAGTAAGCTAACAAAATTTGACTAAAGTAATGATTATTGACCAAGTAAACTAACCAAATTTGACTAAAGTAATGATTATTTAATTCATTAAATATTTATTAAACTAATTATACATATATATTTTACACACAATAGACAACTAGACATCACCGACCTCACCTACCACAAGTTAAACGAGTTGTCTAAATAGAAACGTTAACCATCCTCATCATATTGCTTAGTTATTATTTAAAAATAAAATAATATAAAAACTTATTATAAATTTATAGTAATTTGGAAAAACACTTCATATAGTATTACATGTTTTTATTTTTATAAATGAATAAAATTGTGTTTTTTTCTAGATATAGTGGCATTTACAAAAGGCTATATGGAATATGTACAAAGTTTTTTAGCATGCTTATTGGAAATGATAAGAACGTGCCCACACTCCTATTTGAATTTCATTGTTTATTGTGCAACCTCCACAGATGTTGTCATGAACATATTCACATTTCCCTTTACAACAATTTGAATTGAGTGTCATAAATATTGAATAAAACATGCTAACGTTAAAAACGTGCATCGATTATTAACATGCATGTGTTGTTACAATAGTTCAGAATTGATCTAAATAGCTTATGAATTATGAAAACAAATGAGGGTTTTGCAAAACATGGGTGGATATTGATGCCTGACTTGGAATGGATTTTAATCCCTAAATAGGAATGGGTCTAAGGCCACAAACAAGAAATATTCTTAAGGTCATTGGTAGGGTATTTTAGCATTGAATTGATATATAAGTTCCATTAATAGGTTTTCTACAAAACAAATGGGTCTTAATGCCTAAACATTTTTAAGAGGAAATAATGGGATTAGTGCTAAATGAGACTTAAGATCAATTTCCACTAAAACACCTTCCATATAGAAATATTCTCAATATATAGTGCCATGAAGGAATCCTTGAATTACTAGATGAGGCCCCTTAAGGGTATCTTTTTCATACTAGAGGGGTATGAAAACCATGATAAATACACAACACATGCCCTAGATAGGAATCAACCTTAATCCCAATTCATGAATGGTTCTTATGCCCATGGGATCAGTTATTTATCATTTGAGTGGGATACCTAACCTGAAATGGATTTAATCCCTAAAGAAGAATCTAGGGCCATTAATAAGAAATATTATTGAGGTCATTGATAGGGATTTTTTAGCCTCAAGTGATATATAAGCTCCACTAATAGGTTTTATACAAGTGAAATGGATCTTAATACCTAAACATCGTTACAAGGAAATAACAAGATTAAGTCCTAAATGACACTTAAGATCAAGTTCCACTAAAAACACCTACTATGTACAAAGATTCTCAATATATGGTGCCATGAAGGAATACTTGAATTACTAGATGGGACCCCTTAAGGGTATTTTTTCCATACTAGAGGGATATGAAAACCATGATAAATACACAACACGTGCCCTAGATAGGAATGTGCCTCAATTCAAATTCATGAATCGTTCTTATGCCCATGGGATCAATTATTTATCCTTTGAGTGGGATAGAGGAACCATGAGAAGTTTTTTCACAATGGAATGTGTCTTGTGACCTAAATGATTACAATGAATATTTCATAGATAAAGGAACCTGAAGCCTTGGTAGGCATGCCAGATATCAAGTCCAAACTCAGAGTACTCAATAGCTACAACTTTTACACTATATGAAGCGTGACCTTGCTAACATGTGATTCCTAGCTTCCGACTTAGGAAAATTCCACCCTTTGTCTCTGCTCTAAAATATCTTATGGTGTCAACCATAATTTCACTTTCACTTTGGCCTCATTGTTAGTTTTTCTTTGGATCAATTAGTTTATCTAGGATATTTATCTGAAAGAATAACAAGTACAACAAGATGCATAAGATATAAAAGATACATGAGACACAAAGATTTTCACCAGGGAAATCATAAAGGAGAAAACCCCACAAACTTCCTCATAATAGTAAGATGATCAAAAGTAGTGATAAGAAGTATTCAACAACTATCTATCTCTCCAAATTTCTCTCTCTCTCTCTCTCTCTCTCTCTCTCTCTCTCTCTCATGTGAACTTGAGAGTGTGAGGTGTGTATAAATGAGGGAGAGTTCCTCCATATTTATACCCTTTCAAGTCACTGACCAAACATAATATTGGGGCCCACATGTCTTCCCTAATAGGGTCGACTTATCCCAGAGAGAATCGAAATACACATTACATGATATTAAAATGGGGACTATTTCCTGACTTACAACTGAGGTTGCAACTCAAGATATAGACAAAATTAAGACTTCCTGCAAGGGGGTAAACACATCCCCAATGGGGGTACAACAATATACAATGATAATAAACATTGGAATATCTTCTAAATTTAAAAATACATCAACACTCCCTCTTAAATAGGAAGGTATTTTCTCTCTTCACAGTCATCAACACATCTGGTCAACTCTTCATCGTAGAGTCTTTATCACAGAGTCATAGAGTCATAGTAATAGTTGTTTTCATGCATAATCTTATTATTATTGTTCATCGAACGATACTCTCTGTCATCAGAAGTTTCTACAGAGCCATCTCTCTCTCAACTGGGTGTAGGCCTAGTCCTTATCCAAGTCTTCATCACATCTCGAGAAAGCCATCTCATAGGAATGGTTCGGTACCTTATTTACATTTCCATGGCAATAACCCACGTCTCCTACCTTCATCTCGTCGTATCCAAATAATCTCTTTTGTCCTGCATAGAAAAAAATAAAGAAAACAGATTTAGATGCAGACCACCTGTTTTATTTCACCGTAGTAGTAAGCCAGGATAATTTTCACGTCATTAAGACAACATGGAGCTTCTACTATACGAGAAACGCCTGGGAGCGCATTCAACACATTATGTCTTTGCACGGTCAACCTGTGTTCTACCATTAAAGGGAGAACCACCAAGGTGCACCTCTCGTGCTTCGTGACCTTATCATCTCAACATGGGAACACACACATGCATATATATGTAAGGACTGATTACGACCAAATAAACTGCTACATCGGGACCTTTTACGTTCCTTGGTCAACCTCAAGGACTTATTACAACTAAAAAACATGTGTCCAGGATCTTTTACGTTCAGATAACATTCGGGGCGTATTAGATCCAAGTAACCTGCGTTCCATGCCGGGTCTCATTTTACACTTGGAAAACCCACAAGACTTATTACATTCGAGTAACCTGCATACCACGCCAGGTCTCATTTTACACTCGAATAAACTGTCACGGGACATATTACATCCAAGGATAACCTGTGAGCTTTTCTAGGACTGATTACATCTGAGGACAACCTACAGGACTGATTATGTCCGAGCATCCTGATTCACCAGGATTTTTCTTGCCTGTCTCATTTCCCATGTGAGATATTATGCATCATCTTTTTCTAGAATTGAAACAAATCAATACTGATTACATCCAAGGATAACCTACGAGCTTCGCCAGGAATTGTTGAAGGATAACCTATAGTACTGATTGCATCTGAGAAACCTACGAAATTTGCCAGGATGTTACGCTTAGACAACCTGTCTCTGTGGCTATGCTATAACACATCACTCCCTGTTTCGATGGATATTGATCTGGATCACACCAAGTCTTTCTCTGAAGTACTCAAACTTCACTTGGTCAACACATAGGCTATCTCCTCCTCTATTGCAGCGTACTGGAGCTTCAGTACTCCTCTCTACACCATATTCCTAATATAGTGGAACTTGATCTTGATGTGCTTCGACTTGTCATGGAACACTGGGGTTTTCGACAAATTCATGCAACTCTGATTATTGCAGAAGATACAAGTCACATCTAACTGAATATCAAATAAGTTAGATAATATATTTCACAGCCACACTGCCTTGCAACTAGCCGAGCAAGCAGAAACATACTCTTCCTCGGTTGTACTCAGCGCCACACATGATTGCTTCCTGTTGAACCAGGAGATCATGCCAGATCCCAAACTGAAGCAGAAACCTAAGGTGATCTTCCTGTCATTGGCGCTAGCTGCCCAGTCTGAATCAACATAACCATGTAGGTTAATCTTCTTATTTGCATCATATTTGAGTCCAATAGATTGTATACGGACATGGTAATGGAAGATCTGTGGAATGAATCGAGTTCAGAGGAGGATGACAATGATGATAATCATAATGACAGCTCAACCTAAGAAGATTAGGTTTATTTATTTTATTTGTTTTAGTTTTAATGTGTTATGTTGGTTATGGTAGCACGGTTGAATATTTCCCGGCATACCCAGTTTCAAATTCGGTCGGATCTTGGCAAATTCCACCTCTGCATAAAAAGTGTGATTTTTTTTAGTTCAACCAGAATCAAATAATAGATTAATATATCTGGCTTTGTGTTTCGAGCGGTTTTTTTTACTGATATATTTGTCTTTGTGTTCCGAATGTTTTTTTTCACCTAGTGTTTGATTGGATGTATTTCTGTTAATACAGAATCTCTTT
>LPNX010915584.1:626-161177 GCA_001517045.1 Pseudotsuga menziesii | reverse complement strand
TCAATTTATTAATATAGGGTATGGTTGTACTAAATATTGGGTTGCAAAAGTATTTACCAAACCTTTGATAAAATAGTATTGCTTAATTGTATACTCTCCTTGGGATGAATGAATTTGAAGTTCAATTCAAATGGCTATAAATCCATTTCTTACCCATTTAATTAATTATAAATGAGTATGTGAGTGTAAAATAATTTAACTAAAATCAATTTATTAATATAGGGTATGGTTGTACTAAATATTGGGTTGCAAAAGTATTTACCAAACCTTTGATAAAATAGTATTGCTTAATTGTATACTCTCCTTGGGATGAATGAATTTGAAGTTCAATTCAAATGGCTATAAATCCATTTCTTACCCATTTAATTAATTATAAATGAGTATGTGAGTGTAAAATAATTTAACTAAAATCAATTTATTAATATAGGGTATGGTTGTACTAAATATTGGGTTGCAAAAGTATTTACCAAACCTTTGATAAAATAGTATTGCTTAATTGTATACTCTCCTTGGGATGAATGAATTTGAAGTTCAATTCAAATGGCTATAAATCCATTTCTTACCCATTTAATTAATTATAAATGAGTATGTGAGTGTAAAATAATTTAACTAAAATCAATTTATTAATATAGGGTATGGTTGTACTAAATATTGGGTTGCAAAAGTATTTACCAAACCTTTGATAAAATAGTATTGCTTAATTGTATACTCTCCTTGAGATGAATGAATTTGAAGTTCAATTCAAATGGCTATAAATCCATTTCTTACCCATTTAATTAATTATAAATGAGTATGTGAGTGTAATATGTATATTATTATCTTATGAAAATCCATTTCTTACCCATTTAATTATAAATGAGTAAATTAAATGAGTATGTGAGTGTAATATGTATATTATTATCTTATGAACCTTATTGGGCATTCTTTGGTACCATGAAGGTTATGTATGAAATGCTTTATTGGTTCAATAAGGTTTCAAGTTTTAATTAGTTGTAAATTCCTAAAACCCATTGCTATAGGTAGGTTCAGGATGACATCTCTAATTATTTTATCTCAATAGGGGTAGGCATGGCTTCATCCCATGCAATTTTTTTAATTTCTATGAACCCACTTTGGTTTTCATTAAAATCCCTTGAAAAGGTGGTGTTGAAATAAAAAGCTAAAAAAGTGAATAACTAGATTTCACAACTTTTGAACTTAGATCCTAGATTCCAGTTTTGTCCAAAATAATGGATGCTACCCATATGTACTACTCATCTTGTTGGACTCTATCCATTATGGCATTTCATCAACTAAAGAATATTCTCTTTGTTAATTAACGTGTTGTTACATGATGGGGCCATCGTATAATGGGTTTTAGTTTTTTATTTGGCCGGTGTATGAATTAGATCATGTTTGATATTGTGTTGTTAACAATACATTATAATGTTTTGTTTATATATGTGTATTGGTTTGTATATATTGTTTTTTAATATTTGTGTGTAAATATTGTTATATATGTTGGGTTAGTATAATATATGGTATATAGTGTTTTGTAATATTATATGATATAATGGATAGCTTATTAAATGGTATAATGTTGTGTTACCATATTGTATGTTTTTAATATGGTATTATGTAATATTATAATATATATTTGTAATATGGTATTATGTAATATTATAATATATGTTTGTAATAATATAAAAAACATATACTGTAAATATTTATATATTATAAGTTTTTAATACACATTTTAATGATTAAACAAAAGGGCTATGGGGATATTGGTCAATGTAACATGGCCAAGACTTAGTTCATGTGAACTGAGTTTATAATTTTGAGTGCACAGGGGATGGGATCATGCTTACAATATTTTCAAATATTACATCCATCCAACTACTGACGGATAACTTGGTTGGCGCAGTGCTAGCTCCGCATCTTGTGATTTTGACGATGCATTAGAGAACTAGAAAAACCACATGCACGAGGTGTCATTTAGGAAGTGTGGTCTGATCACACAATCGCTGTGCCATGTCACAACTGAGATGGTTGAATTATCAATTTATGAAGGGCTACCTGAGTTGTCCACATTTCTAATGGATTATGAAGAGAAGAATTCAGAACCAGATCAATTATTGGTGTTGGAGGAAGCACTGAAGGCTACTCCAACACGTGGGTGACCGACTCATAAAAATTCAATTACTGGATGGGCGTAGTGTCGACGATTGATGACAGTTCGCTTTGGCGGCACAAAAGTATGTCACACTGGGAAGTATGATAGGTGGAATGACCCAAGCAGTCACCTGATGGCATGTCATGCTTTGTGGGCATCACAACCAAAGGATGAATGGGTCTATGCCTTTATACACACCTTGGACGAAATTCCTAGATCAGGCTATGTATCTGTGGAGCTGCACAGAGAAATATCCCATTGGGAGGAGCTGACAGTTTGCTTTTCTCATACCTTTAGTTTCACGGATGACAATCCCGATGTCTACAATTCACTTCAAATTATTCAGGATGTGGTATTAAAATTAGTGCTAGTCGCATATCCAGTGGATCCACATGTGCATTGCCACATGCAGTCATTGATGGAACGTTACAATGTGTCTAGTGAACCTGAGGCTGATCATGAGCTACGGAATATCAATATTTCAGATACAGAAGGGAGTAGGGATGTCACAGCACCAAATATACTGACTGATCCTATGAATCAATCTCTGAATATTAGAAAATTTAACATTGGGATAGAGGAGAATACAAAATTTGCAAGTGTTGGGGACTACTGGGACGAAGAAACTATGGCAAAGATAATGGATCTCCTGCATGAATTTCAAGATCTATATTTGATGAAGTTCTCGAAAATGAAGGGGATACTAGGTGATCTAGGAGAAATCAAGATTTCATTAAAGCTAGATACAAAACCAGTAAGACAGAGGTCGTACCGCCTGAATCCATGATACAAAGAAAGAGTCAAGGCTGAGCTTGACCGGATGTTGGACACTGGAATCATTGTGTAACAAATATAAATAAGATAATAATTAATAGTTAGGATAATTATATCATTATGAAAGGAGGCGTCTCCTCAACATCAAGTGTCCAAGCCATATTTAAGGCCAAGACATCATTGTAATCCCATAATCTAATACATTATTCTTATTTTACTATTAAACATGATAGTCGAATTCGACTATTAAGAGTCCAACCAGATAGAGTTGCTCCATTTGGTATCAGAGCAGATTCGCTCCTTAAGCATGAGCTCGGATCCAGCTCATCCCCTCTTCCCTGCAAAACATAGCCTCATTTTCATTTCCTTCACATCCACGCGCTGATCCAACTGCTCGCTGCTCGCATTGCTCCACCACCACCTCTGCTTGTTGCCAGCACTGCTCCATCACCACCTCTGCATGCTGCTTCATGCTGCTCCCTCCTCCTACAAATGCCTTCCACCACCACCACCACCTTCTCCACCGCACCACCTCCCCCATCTACTCCACTGTTCTGCGTCTCTGCGCATTCCCTCCCATGTTCTATACACACTCCCTTCGTGCTCTCTGCTCTGTGCATTCCCTTAGCACTCGTCCTCCACCATCCCTTGTGCTGCTCCATCCCCCAGCACTCCCCCGCCACACCCCTCATGGTGCTCCATCCCTCAGCACTCCCCCACCGCACTGCATCCCTCAACACTCACCACCACCGCCCGCCACCTTTCCCTTCATCCATCCTCTGCACGTCCATCCTCATCGTCAGCTCTTCTGCACCGCGCTATTTTTCCCACCTGCTCCCTACCCCAAAAACCGCCTCCTCACAACGACGTCACTTCACCTCTAAACCTGCAAAACAAAACAAAAAACAAATTTTAATAAAAATAAATATTATATTTAATAATAATATATTATTATTAGATTATAATATTTATTTAAAAATAAACATAAAAAACTATATACAAAATATTATATAGTTTATAAAGAAAAAGAAAAAAAACAATAATAATATTAATTTTTTAATTTAATATTTAATATTTTAAAAAAATAAATAAAGTTTCCACCCCTCACAAGCACAATAGCTTCGAAGTACACACCTCCTGATACAAGGTCCAAGACCATGGAGGAACTGAAAGAGAAAATTGAAAAAATGGAGAAGGACATGAAGTCCCTTGTCACTAACAAAAAAAAATTGAAGGAAGAGATGCATAATAAAAATACAATACTCAAAGATGAGCTTGTTTTGGTACTAGAAAGAAGGCTGGATGAAAATTTTGACGTCCTGAATGAAAAACAAAAAGGCTTGGATGACAAAATGAGTAACATGACTCAAAACATAAACACCTTAACACAGAACATGAGCACCATGACGTAGAACCATAATACATTAATCGAGGTGTTACAAAGACTAATGCCTAAGACAGACCAAGTCAGCAGTCCAGACATGCTAGCGGCATCAGTTCATATTTCCACACAAGAAGCAGTTGCCAAGAATCAAGAAGAATTGCAAAAATAAATAAAGATTAACAATGCAACTCTTAAGCAAGAGATAGAAACAAAAGTACTGCCAGATATGGAGGCACGATTAAACATCAAATTAGATGCTATCAGTAAGATAGTAGAGAATAAAAAGGCTAAAAATCACCGCTGACAACGAAGCAGTTCAAATATGTCACTTGCATTGTCTAGTACTTCCGAGCCACCATCAAACCGTAAGGAAAAAAGAAATCACTATCGTCCTTACATAGTGTACCCACCTAAGGAAAAAATAGAGTTGTTGAAATACTATGGAAGTGAATACCAATGCATTGCTTGGCTAAACAAAGCAAAAGAATACTTCGACATTTACAATATTCAATATGACAAGGAGAAGATGAAATATGCGTCAATGCATATGGAAGGGTCCGCCTATAATTGGTACTTATGCTGGAGGAGAGATAATTTTACCTACACCTGGAACTTGTTCAAAAATGATTTTTTTAATAGGTTTCAAGGAATCAAAGAAGATGATTTTTTTCAGTAAACTTACCAGATTACAATAGGTTGGAAGCGTTGAGGAATTCACACATAGTGGGAATCCTTATCGACATGAGTATTTGGGTTGTCTGACAAACAAAGACTCGAAACCTATTTAGGAGGTCTTAAACCATACCTCCAAAAAGAGTTAAAGTTACGTGATATACCTAATGTGGAAGTAGCAAGACATAAAGCCAAAGCCGTAGAATGCAAATTGGAAGGAATAAGAACAAGAGGTGATAACCATTATTGACAAGAAAAAGAGACATAATGTAGGTACCTTGAAGATACTTGGTTACCCAATCATCAATGCCACAAACCTCAATCATATGCCTATGAAATAGAAAATAGGTCGAAGTCATCTAATTGTTACTCTGATAGTAGAAAAAAGTGTCGTTGATGCGGTCATGACTGGACCCTTGGTCATAAATGTAGGAACAGTAAGACAATACAGTGCAAAATCATCAATGGAAAGGAAGCGCAAATCTCTGCACAAGAGACCTTGTCCGATTCTAATACCAACACCGAATTAGAATGAAGAATGACATTAGGAAAATACTCAAGCTTTGAGGACAAAGATTCCTTAAAGGGAGTGGCAATGTAACGAACATAAATAAGATAATAAATAATAATTAAATAATTAATAGTTAGGTTAATGAAGTCATTATGAAAGGAGGCGTCTCCTCAACATCAAGTGTCCAAGCCATATTTAAGACATCATTGTAATCTCATCATCTAATACATTATTCTTATTTTAGTATTAAACATGATAGTAGGATTTGACTATTAAGAGTCCAACCAGATACGGTTGCTCCACATTGAGCATGTGGAAGAATCAGAATGGATCAGTCTTATGGTGGTCCAAGACAATAAAACCGATGAATTTTGGATCTGTGTTGACTTAAGAAAACTGAATGATGCCTGTATGCATGAACCATTTCTGACACCATTCACAGATGAAGTACTCGAAGGAGTAGGCGGCCAGAAGACGTACTCTTTTATATATGAATTTTCTGGTTATCACCAAATAAGAATCACAAAGGAATATTGACATAACACAACATTTGTCACTGAATTGGGCTACTTCCAATACACAGTGATGCCTTTTGGGTTGAAGAATGCGCCTGCGGTATTTTCCAGAGTTGTTGTCGCTGCATTCAAAGATTTCATTTAGAAGTTCCTACAAGGTTAAATGGATGATTAGACAGTGTATGGTCTAATCAAGAATCATTTGGCAAACTTGCGACTGACACTAGAAAGGCGTCGTTAGCATCAGATCGCTAAACTCTAAGAAGCGTATTTTCTACGCACCATTTGGGATATTGTTGGGTCACATTGTTTGCAAGCAAGGATTATTGGTTGACCCTGCGAAGATAGCGCTCATTCTGAGCTTGCCACCCCTGAAAAATGTGAAGATGCTTAGGGAGAAACTGGGACAAACTGGGTATTATTGCAAATTCATCAGAGGATATGCTACGATTACTGCCCCTATGGAGAAACTATTGAAGAAATATGTTGCATATGTATGGAGTCCATAATGTCAAGGAAGCTTCAACACCCTGAAGTCCAAGATGGCTTCAGCGCCAATACTTGTGTTCCCATACTAGAACAAGGAGTTCCATGTTCATGTTGATGCATCGTGTGTTGCGCTGGGGGTAGTGCTGGCGCAACCAAGAGAAGGAGATCTCAATCAGCTGATGGATTTCGCTAGTCGGAAGTTGTCATTTGCTGATAAAAACTATACGACCACAGGGCGAGAAGGTTTGGCGATGGTATATGCACTACAGAAATTCAGGCATTACCTTTTAGGCAGTCACTTCAAGATGTTTACTAACCATTCTTCTTTGAAATAATTCGTTAATAATCTCGTGTTGGAGGGGAAGATATGTCGCTGGATACTTCTCTTTCAGGAGTTTTATTTTGAAATAATTGTGAAGTCGGGTCACTCGAATGCTGGCCCTGATCATTTGCTTAGAATTGAGATGGGCGAGGAGCCCACCAATATTTAGGAAGGATTTCCTTATGCGCAGTTATTCAGATCAGTTGACATGGCATATGACTATTATGCTCAAATAATCCACTTCCTGGCAATGGGACTCACATCTGAGGAATTTTCAACAAGTCAAAAGAAGCAGTTGGTGGTTAAAGCTTCAGATTCCAGTTGATTTCTAAACACCTATATAAGCTTGGACCAGATGAAATTTTGCGATGTTGTGTCTTACCACATGAACAAGAGCATATTCTGGAGGAAGCACATGCGAGAGGTACTGGGGGACACTATTACTAACACACTACTGCAAGGAAGGTGCTTTGCACAGGGCTCTGGTGGCCCACTTTACATAATGATGCGACAGATTATATGTGGAGTTGCGATGTCTGTAATGCACTAGAAAACCATTGCGGTGGGATGAGATGCTGCTAGTAGCCCAGGTAACGTTACAACCTTTTGATAAATGGGCTGTGGATTTTGTGGGCCCAATCAACCCACCAGGGAAATGAACTAGTGCACGGTACATAATCACAACAACAAACTACTTTACGTGATGGGCGGAGGCTGCACCAGTCGTCGATTGCAATGCCACGACAACAGCAAGATTTCTGTTTGAAAACATCGTGACGCGGTTTGGATGCCCAAGGATATTGATGAGCAACCACGGTAGCCATTTTATCAACCGCACAGTAAGAGCACTGACGGAGGAGTTGCAGATACAACATAAGAAAAGTACACCATATCATCCACAGGCGAATGGGACAATAGAAGCATTCAACAAGATCTTGGAGCATGCACTTACAAAGGTATCTAACGCTTATTAACATAACTCGGATTTCAATATTCCAGCAGTATTGTGGGCATATCGCACCACTTGCAAGACATTGACCGGGAAAACACCGTTCAAATTGGTCTATAGGTAAGAGCCATTCATGCCTATGGAATACATTGTTCCCAATCTACGCATTCCAGACGCAACGGGCATGGATGATGACCCAACGCTAGAAGAGTGCATGGCGTAGTTGATACAACTTGAATAAGACCGCTTTACAGTAGGGTTCCATCAACACATCAAGAAGGATCGACAAAAGGCTTGGCATGATCGCCACATAAAGGACAAACAGTTTCAACAAGGATATTTGGTGCTACTCCACGAAAACAAGTTCTTGAAGCATCCAGGTAAGTTACAGATGCATTGGTTAGGTCCATATCTCGTTAATTCCATTACTTCTAGGGGAGCAGTTCAACTGCAGCAATTAGATGGAGTGGTTCTGCCAAAACTGGTGAATGGTAGCTGACTAAATCCCTATAGGATAGGGTCAGAATCACATAGTGCTTGAGGCATTGCGCAATGAAAAAAAAAGAAAAAGAGAGGAATAGGTAGCCATAGGAAGGGCCAACCAAGAGGAAGTGGATGCACAAGTAGGGGAGTCAGTAGCACAGTTAGGAAGATCTGTCGCAACAACTATAGGGTCGTGATGTAGTCAAATCAACAATAAATGAAGCACAGTTAAGACAATTAATCGACGATTCTTGTTGAAGTGATGCATATTGATGGCGGATCCGACCATTGGGTTGACATAATCGATGGTGGATTCAGGAAGTTACTACGTGATTTGGTCATGATGGTTGTGGCTGATTTGGTAATGATTAGGAGGGATCGACTGGATGCTATAAGAAGGTGCTCGACATGGGTTGAAAACACCACTGCGATAAGTTGAGTTGCAAAGTGTTGAATTGAAATTGAGTTCCAACGTTGTTGAGTGAATTGCGAGAGCTAAAGAGTGAAGAAGAGAGTTTGTCATGACTGTGGGGAATTGTTGCGGGATACAGAGTAACCCTGACACCGTAGATATTTCTAGTGAGAGGGACTTGCCAATCAGACCGGTTACGATTATTGAAGAGGTTTCCAGCATGTAGTTCAAATCATCATCTATCCCGACGAATAAGTGGTGGAGGCAGAAGCCAAGTTCCCCGGCGTCGACAAAAAGGCAGACACGAAAATCAGCGAGAGCACAGGAATATGCATTCATCTAGATGGGGCCATCTAGCACTGGGGCTGTAGAATTAGCAGTTCGCACTGGGGTCTTCGTTAAGGACATGTTGGGCTACATCGCTCCAACCTAACTTGGTGTGAGGCCCTAGTGGCTCACCAAGAACCAGAAGTATCAGCCAAATATTCCATCGCTGCCAAAAGGGATGGTGTGCAACACCAATATTGTCCCAACACTGATGAAGATGAAGTATGAGGACCATGAAATGTTGGCATTACAGGACGTAGAAAATGATTCCTAAGAGTCATTACCTTCTGTCGTATGAGGGCCCATAGTGCATGTCCTGCAGCCATGGGAGCAGGGGTTGGATAAAGCTGGGTTGCTAGGGCTCATCAACATGTCACATTTGGGTGAATGAATGAAGCGAATGTCGGTGTTAAGAAAATATTGGCTTGATTTCATGGAGGGACGTTGTGGTAGGACATGCCAGTCGCAATCATGGTAGACTTGATTTCAGAGATCACGGGGTTGCCAAAGGATGGTCTAGACCCACTGCAATACTTCAAAGGAAAGGATAATGATGAGTGGCTTGCTGCATAGTTGAAGCTGAAGTATGACTTGCAGCGCAACAATAGAGTGTACTGCATTGTTTTTTGATGGCGAGTCGTCGATAGAGACTCCCAATGACCTAGAGGCACTATGCATTCTTAAGGAGATAGTGACTAAGAGGCGAATGGAGCAGGATGCGAGTAGCGGAAAAATTTATGCAATGGAGGTTAACTACAATGACTGGTTAAAGCTGTTAATGATGAAACCACCAAGGAAATGAATAAGTCTACACAGGAAGGATTCATTGAAGTAAGGGCCAAGTTGGATTTTGTACATAATTTTGTTTTACGACGAGCACTAGAGAGTGCAACTGTGCAGGACTATGCGTCGATTATCATTGAGTCCCGGGCCAGGAACGTTCAAGTTCCCCTGACTACAATCGAGACCAGACGAGAAGATGTGAACTCCTCACTACAACAGCTACAGAGCATCACGGTGGATATCAATAAATTTTCCACCCAGACCTTAGTACACATATAGTGGGTCGCCAACCAGGATTTGGTCGATCGACAGAAGACGATGAGTGACCAGTAACTGTGGTCGTAAGAGGAGGAAGAGACACTATGGAAAGAAGTCAAGGAATTGTGTCATGTAAAGGAAACATTGATGTCAGAGAAAGCATAGGAAATCGAGGCGTTGAAGAAAGCACAGGAGGAGCTCAAGACTAAGACGACAGAAGAAATCATAGAACTCAAGAAGGAAACCGATCACCTTGTTGTTGAGAAAGCACAACTTTTATTAGTCGGGGCCAAGTGGAGGAAGCCGTTATGGATGCTTGTCAGTACATCCGTGAAATCACTGCAGAGTTGGATGCAGTTGTAAAGGAAAAGCAACTTGGAGAAGTTATCGCACAGCTCTAGCTAGACAAAAACATTTTGAATGCTCTGATCTACCCCGACACACCACCAGAGAAAATTGCAAAATGCAAGAGTTCCATTGAGGAGATAGCGACACAATTTGAAGAAATGGAGTAGGAGGCTAAAAATATTACTGAAGCAATGACGCAATTTTGGGGAAGTGTCATTCAAGATTAACAGTTAGAGCAACTGACAAATAAGTTGCATGAATCCGAGAACAAGATGGCAACATTGAAGACGACATTGAAGACAATTCTACCACTTGTTTCGATTACATGGTCAGCAGAGTTAAAGGAGCTACAACAACGAGTTGGAAAGGCTCAGGAGCGACAGCGGAAACGCAGTGACCAGCTCGACGAGTTCCAAGAAACTGGAGCTCAACTGTCAGTAAAAGCAGTCGTTGCACTGCAGGGTGTGCGGGAGGGAAAAAAGGAAGTGAAAGAAAACCTGGTAGAGCATTCATTAAAACAGGATTTGTTCGGAATTTAGGACCTTGCCGAGAAAATTAAAACGCAAGTAAAGGAGCTCACTCAGCAGTACGATGACTTCAAACAGAAAATCAATGAGTACACCATGTCCAACTAACGTGGAATGAGTGCGAGCCACAATATTGTGTTGGGGGCCTGTTGGCAGGGGTTTGGGGACAAGTCAGTTGTGCAGCATTGTGGATGTTGCGCAAGCTCAGACGACACTATGCAAGTGAAAGATGGCGCGCAAGGCGGAAAATAGAGTATTTTGAATATTTTATGCCACTTTTTGTACTTTGGACCATATTTTGTGGATATTGGTCATTATTTGGTTAGAATCAATTAGGAGTTAGTTAGAAGTGGACCATGAATGTAAAGGTGCAAGCCTATAAATAGATGAAGAATTGTGAATGTAAGAATCATGTTCATCATAGAGAATTCTAGACTGAGAATTGAATTGATGTATGTTTTGGATCTGTGATTGATTGCACAGAAGTAAATATATGAAAAGATGAGGCTTGATCTGAATACTATTATCTTTTTGTCTCTTTCAGTCTTTCTATTTTCGCAATCCAATGGTGAATTTGTGCGACATTGATCTATGATGCGATGTTTACTACTTATGAATGATGTTATTTTTCTAGATCTGTTTGTGCAACAACATGGTTAGTTCTGTGATTAATGAATGGTGCGATCAATGATGAATGGTTATGTTGATGATTAAGTGATTGGTTAGATCTGAAATATAAGTCGATGAATTTTCGATGCCCATAGTCCTCTTCTATTCTGAGGAAATTTTCTTCCTTCAGCACTCCCTCGAACATCTCGGGTGAGACTTCATCCGCTTCGTGGGTGTTGCGGGACAGGGAAAAACCTTTTTGGGCCAGTGCTTAGGGAGATTGCGGCAAGTTGAGCATAGACAGAGTGGGAACCCCTGTCGAATGAGGTTTTGTTGGTTGGGTTTGCACCAACAGTGCCATTAGGTGTATTTAGTAGTATATATGTGTCTCGAGGCCTTAAGAATCACATTTAAAGGAAAAGGGCCAAAGGGGAGAGACATAAAGGGAAGGAGAGTGAGTGAGTGAGGATATCATATATACATATAATGCCAACAAAAGTTATGACTTACCATATTATTGTAGAATGATTTAGATGCTCTGTTACTATGTCACTTTCATCCATTCTAAGATGAAATAGTTTCTTTTGCATAAACAATGTATTCACAAGGGATTTTGATTGATACAAACTCCCTAGTTTGCCCCAAATATTTACTACAATATCTTCACTAGATAGTGTAGGATTCATCTTGGTAGTATACTTTATCATGGCTTATGGTCGAAACCTAAAATGGCCAAACATCTAGGTGCTTAGGGATATGAAATTTTAGTCTCCAAACTTGTATTTTGGTTTCTCCCCTTACCCTCTGCAACTCTCAGTTTATTTCATTACGACTCATGTTTTTCCTTGTCAAAGAAAGTTCTTAATCACCTTGTAAAATTTTATTCCAATTTTGATAAGATAGGAAGAAAGAGTTATTATTTCAGATCTGATTTCGATCAAGGATATTACACACTCACAAAGTCATCCTTCCTATCCACTGTATGATTTTTATTGAAATAGGTGTTGGATCACTTAAATCCATCTAGACAAAGGCCATGCATTATCCATGCATTAGTCATGCAAGGCCATGCATTAATATTTGAGTTTCCTAGCACCTAATGCATGTTGTTGACCCCATAGAGTTTAAATTTGATCATGATTGAACTCATTTTACCACTCAATATCCTTATACCTATTATTTAGGACCTAATGCACTCTCATGCAATTATTTAGGATTCAATTAATCCAATTCCTACATTAATTCGCTCTGACTGCTAGTTGCACTTAGCTATCTTACTCTAGCTCCTATATTCCATGAGAGAGGTGGTGGTAGGCCTATTTTACCACTCTTAGTTATATCATGTGCCCTAATTCTCCTAATTTTACTCCCTTGTGTCTCATTGATGCACCTATAACCTTCAGTTAAGTAGTTTGGGTCATAATTAGTCACTTGTGGTTGACTGGACATGGATTTTAATGCATAATAAGCCTGTCTCATGAGTGGAATTTTAATGCCTCCTTAGGATTTCGAATTCTTCTTGATGTAATACTATTTTAATTCCCACATCTTGTGGATGAAAAACATTGAATCTTATCTGCTACTGATTTTTGTTGACTAGTTACTTCCAGCATCATTTCTTCTCTAGTTTTCTATAAAATTTGCAAGCTTTGTGAGGATAGTTTTTGTTGCTTGTGATCCTACTGTGTAAATTTTTACATTGTATCAAATCCATAGAAGTCATATGCAATCTAAAATATCTCCATGGATGCACCAAAAGAAGTTGGGTTTCCACAGAAATCCTGGCATCCTGGCCTTGTAGCCATTGGAGCAATCCTTTGGAGACTTTCTAGGTGTGAAGGACCCGAAGAATGTGCTCAATGATGAGGTACATGTTGAGAGTGTTTTATCTAAATCTATTCTCCTGAGTTTTTTTCTTGTTGGTTTCATGTTCTAGGCTCTCAAAAGCGTAGTTGTTGAATATGGACCAATCCCAACAAATTCTCCTTACTCCATTCAACTATTTTGATTGGACAGAAAAAATAGAAATCCTCCTGAGAAACAAAGAGATCTACAAGGTCACCAGGGGAACTGAGAGAGCCTAATTTAGTAGTTGAGAAGGAAAAGTGGTAAAATATATTGGATGAGGCGTATGGACTATTGTGTCTCAGTAACTCCATGGAATTGTTATTACATCGCGATGGTTTGACTACACCAAACCCAGTTTTGAGAAAATTTTATTTGGAAAAAATGATGAGATGAGTGGCCATCAACTTGAGAACGAGTTGATTGCACTAAGCCCCAGTATCTTTGATTCTATTCTTGATTTTTTTACAAAGTTCAAGTCACTTAAAGTCAAAATCATCCCCTACACAAGTCCCAAATTAAATTAATTCACCCTTGTCAAATGGTCATCCTTTGACCAAATAAGCCAACCAGATTTTATTAAAGTAATGATTATTTAATTCATTAAATATTTATTAAAATAATTATACATATATATTTTATAGACAGCTAGACATCACCTACCTCACCCAGCACAAGTTAAACTACTTGTCTAAATAGGACAATTTCCCTCTGTTTCCAGCCATAAATCTTCAAAAAAAAAAAAACAGAACTCTTTACAATCCCCCAACAAATAACAGAAATTACAGATTTTATGGATTATAAAATCAATCTGAATGTCAAATTCATCCCTATGAAGCTCCCAAATTAAATTAATTATTTAAGCACTTTATATACTTGGTTGTTGAACAATTTCTAAAATAACAACTATTTATAAGACTTTAGAGGAATCGATAACATGTACCTCTAGTCGCTACATTCTTGATTGCTTAGAAGCCACTTTCTTGTTGTAATCTCTTGGTTACTCTAGCTGGATCTAGACGTCTTTCAATGTCTAGTCCTTAGTAGATCTGCCCTCTCTCTGAGACAGGCTACTCATCCTCACATCTTCTCAGCATTTGGTGGACATCCCGTGTGTGGATTGTAGCATCATGAATCTCTCCAGAGCAATATTGATATTCATTGTTAGGGTTACGCAGAATTGCTAGGGTTACCCAGACTTGGCAAGGCAAAGGGCTTCTGCTCTTTTTTATTTGTCGGGATTTTCAAAGCAAACGTGGTCTTCTTGTTGCACCCACTGCTCTTGCACACCAGAGATGGATGGGTGAGTTCATTTTCTCTGTCTGTCTGTCTGTAACTCTTTAAAAATTTCTGGCTTTCCAGCAGCTATTTCTGGTCTTCCTGCAATTGCAAGCCATGGCAGAGCACATACAAAAGAAGGTAAAGTATGAAAAAACAAAAGATGAGATGCCATCTGTAGAACCAGATGAACTCATCCCATCGGAGGTGGCCCTGAAGTCTCTGCAAGAAGAAGAAGAAGAGAGGAACGGGATGACTAGCAGTTCCATTAATTACTTGAACATCCTACGCTCGCGAGAAATATCAAGTAATGTCAGGAAGGTACCAAATATTTTTAGGGGTTATCATTTACAGGAGTATCGCCCTACACGAAGAAGGTACCATTCTGGTATTGCTCCCTACTTTGTCATAACCAGCTGTGACATAGTATTTGCTATTTATGACTCATACAGTCTTATTGTTTATCCATTCTCTCATAGTGGCTGGAATGGAGAATTCTCTCCTATCACATACAAAGGTGGGTCAAAAAGGATGAAGATCGACGTCGACATGGAAATGGACTTTGCTTGTTATAATAACTCTTTGATAATTGTTGGTACAGAAGTGGGTCTTGAATGGACAAGGATTGTAAGCCTGGAAATTGAAGTACGGCAAAAACTTCGATAGGGAAGAACTTTCATTGAGAATTTATTCCAAACATACGGGACAACTACGGAAGAGAATTTCAGTACCTGTGTATCCTCATTATCCAATTCAGCACGTGGAACTCTGTGGCAGTGATGTAATTCTCTTGCAACAATCGCAATTGGGTATGCAGATCCTGGATATATCTGCTCAAACTTGCAAAGTAATAAAAGCAACCGATATGGAGATGGTCGGTTGCCCTCAATATTCATGTAAAAGAAATTTGTTCATTTGCCACACCAAAAGGGAAGGCGTGACAGGCCTTCATGTTTTTAATTTACAAGGTGAGATTGTGGTCTCATTTCAAGACCACCAGGTATGTGAGCCGCTTGAGCTTTACTTAGGTTCCCACATTGCAACTGCAGAGGATATTGTGATATCTATTTGCCGTGACAAAGACGCTACAGAACCAGGTTTGCTAACGATCAATGTTAGTAGCATTTTGACAGGAGAATGCATCGAAAAGATTACTGCGGCTGAGGATCCATCTGATATTAGAGACTGGGCATTCAGATCTCTGGTGCCATATTCAATTGCATACGATGAAAGAACTCATAATTTTTTCACAGGAAGTGAGAGCGGGGAGATTTACATATGGTCCAATAGATTGTATACGGACATGGTAATGGAAGATCTGTGGAATGAATCGAGTTCAGAGGAGGATGACGACGATGATAATCATAACGACAGCTCAGCCTAACAAGAATAGGTTTTTTTTATTTATTTGTTTTAGTTTTAATGTGTTATGTTGGTTACGGTAGCACGGTTGAATGTTTCCCGGCATACCCAGTTTCGAATTCGGCCGGCTCTTGGAAAATTCCGGCTCTGCATAAAAAGTGTGCTTTTTTTCAGTTCAACCAGAATCAGATAATAGATTGATATATCTGGCTTTGTGTTTCGAGAGGTTTCTTTTTTACTGAGTGTTAGATTAATATATTTGGGTGTTCCGAATGGTTTTTTTAGTTTAATAGATTAATATATTTGGCTTTGTGTTTTTAATGGTTTTTTTTAAAGTAAATGTTAGATTAATATATTTGTCTTTGTGTTCCAAATGTTTTTTTTACATAGTGTTTGATTGGATGTATTTCTGTTAATACAACAGAATTTTTTTAATTTAGGCATTCTTTAATAAGAAAATAAATATTAATATGTTATATTTTTTAGTTAAATTAATATCCATATATTTTTTTAATAGGAAAATATTTGTCATTTTATATTTAAAATGACTATAAAATGTCTAGAAGAACTTTCATTACATAAGAACCAAAATCTTTACATCACAAAATTTTTGTAATTTTCGTAACTTTCATTACAAGAATACAAGTTCTATCTAGGCTATGCCTTTCAAAACTTTACAAAAAATATATTAAATCTCATATGTTTGGTGCTCTTATCCTGTGTCCTTTATACATCTTCATTGGCATAATTTAAAACTTCAGTAAATGAGTTCAAATTCCTGAAATTTCTTCTGTCTCCAGTTTTCTAAGATCCAATAGCAGAGCTAGCTTGGATAGCCCATCGGCTTCCATATTCAACTCTCTGTAAATGTGAGATATTGTGAAACGTGTGAAGAATTCCAAGAGCCTTCTGATAGCCTTCAATAGTTGTTGAAAATGTGGGGCATTAATTTGAATCTTCCTATTCACCCAATCAACCACCATTTTGGAATCCCCGAACACTTGCACTTAAGATATATTGTTGTTTATTGCCATATTCAGAACCAAGTGTAGTGGTACAATGTCCTAGAGCAAACCTTGCTTGGCTGATTTTTGGCTCTTTTTCTTGGGATCTATGTTCCCCGACCCACTGTATCAGAAGAGCTGAAGTTACTTCAAGAGGAATCCGTTTGTTATTGAAAATGGCAGTGTTTCTAGCCCACCAAATTCCATAAGAGAAAAGAGATGGGAAAGCACTGTATAGACATACCGATCTTTCTTTCCACCATGCTTTAGCTTTCTGTTCAAGAGAGATCCCCGATGTCCCTTGATACTTTAATTCTTTGCATGCTGCCTTCCACACAGATTGTGCATAACANATATATATATATATTAAATTTTCTATATTAAATAAAAACAATTATAATACCAAATACATAAAAACAAAAATAAATAAATAAAATTTTTATTACTAAGATGTGAATACACTTGTTAAAGGAAGGGAAGTCTAAATGATGGAGGTTATTTTTGTTTTTGAAATACTTATGTTTTAAGGCTATGACTTACCGGTTAAGCTTGTGACTTACTTAGCTCCAATTCTAACTGGAATTCTAACTAACTGTGAGTTATCCATGTCTAGGTACATGTTATCACAAGACATTCTTCATGTTACCCATTTATCAACTATCAATTATTTTTTATATTCTTTTTCTTTTTATCTCACATTTTTATAGTTATTTACCATGAACGGTTGGTTATCCATTGTTACCAGTTCTCTATTCATCATCTAGCTACCACTTATTTTTTATATTCCTTTTTAGGTCTATAGACCTTTTTATTTGAGATTTGGGGTGGACTATGGCCTATGTTTTTACATCTACTAATGAGGATGAGACAAGTGTACTATCTAAATTGATTCTATGGTACTCCTTCAAAATTCCAAATAAACAATTAACTGGTAACTAACTGATGAATAGATCATCGATAGCAATACATAGATAACTCATAGTTAATGAATGGATAACCAACAGTTTTTCTTTACCTTGCAAGTGTCCTTTAAATATGAGAGTGGAAACCTAACAAGACGTCACTTCTTTAAGGTTTGAAACTTAGAATATTATGTGGTGTTTATTTGCACCAGGATTATCGGTCTCCAAATGGCTAGCAGTCACTCTGAATTCTTTTGGTTCTTAGTTAGGCTTCGATTCCTTCTATTCAGTGTAATTTTAGTGAACAGTTCGGTGTAATTTCAGTCTACAGTAAGGGTTTGACGTAGCCTTGGAGTATGGATCTATGCAAACAACCGTTTCCTCCGAGTGGTCGGCTTGCTATTCACAGCTTCTGAAGGTTCCAGGTCTTCGGCCAATTTTGCAGGTGATTAACTATTATATAATAATTATTTTACACTTCCTTAAGAGCCTTACTATCATTCTCTTAAACCATATGTTTATGTGACAGGTCAACACAACCATGAAAGTCCTGGCTTACTTCTCGGTCATACTTCTAAAGAAATAAGTATCTTACTTGCTTACTTCTCGGTTATACTTGTAAGGAAATAAGTACATGCTGACTCACAGACTGTTTGGATACTAGTTGGTGTCTCACCAACGATTTTAATAGAGCTTAAAAATCTGTCTTTGTCCTTCACATACTGGAAGGAAAAGCTATGGTTTAAAGTTTTAAAGTTTTTACCCTTTACCTGAGGGAATGTATTTACTTAGAAGTGGAGGCCTTATGAAGGAGTAAGCTATCTACCTGAGGATTTGCACCGGGGTCCACGACTCCTTTGAGTGATAGTTTACTCCGTTACCCTTCTGTGAGACGGAGATCCGTCCAATTTTGTTTCTTGGACTTTGATAAATAAAGACTTGTTACTACTTAGAAACTCAAACCTATGGGATTCTGCTTCTTACGCCCTGATAAGTAAAGACTTATTGCTACTTAAAAACTCAAAAGTTTGAAAGGTAATACTCAATCCCTCATAATTATTAAGAGTGGCCTCTCGAGATACTAAATTATCAATTTGGGTGTCGGAGTTGCACGTTCAAATCCAATATACAGTCAAATTTGACAATGTAAATAAAATTTTAAGACTGTTTTTTTAATTAAGACCTAAGCATTTTACTTAAGGTCTGTGTATGGTTTAGCTTGATTTCTTACTGTATTTGACTTGCAAAACCCGTGGTAGGTCAAATTTCATCCAACTGGGCCTTAGGTGTTATTTTTTATTAAAATATTATTATCTATTTTTTGTCAATTTTTATCATAGATTTCGATATCCCTTTATACAACGAAATAGTAAATTTTGACATCTTAAACGACATCATAGACCTTTAATTGTAACTCTCAATTTTTTCATGCAAATAGATCCCATAGAAGATAATCCTCATAGCAAAAAAAACTTGATCTTTGATAGAAATAAAAATGATCTTTTTTCTAAATGAATTAAAATGAATTAGCTTCATTTATCAAGTATAGATAACATAGAATACCCTTATCATAATTTTACTACAACCCTCTCTTATTCTATTAACAAGTTCTCAATTGAAGTTTCAAGTAATAAAAGAAATAGAAAAACCAACCCTTGGTATGATAAAGAATGTAAAAGTGCGAGGAGAGAAATTAAGGAAGCTCTTGATGAGTCTCTTTAAATTGACAATATAATAATATACAAAGCCCTAGCTAAAAGGAAAAAATGCAATATATTCATAAAAGACAAGAAAATCTCTTACACCTCTCTAAGGTGGCTCCTAAGAAATTCTAGAGGCGGATTCTAACTAGAAAAACTAAATATAATAATAGAATTGCTTTACACGACTGGAATTCATATCTTAAAAAGATTTATGAATCCCCAAATTTCATAGATAAGTTTGAAACCCTGCTCACAACGGAAGAATTTTTCTCATTAGAAGACATAGATTTTGGGGTTAAGCATCTGGCAAATGGAAAAGCTAAGGACATTGAAGGTTACCAGGAAGAAATCTTAAAAATTAGAGGTCTTGTCCTCATCCCTCACATCCACAAGCTATTCAATCAAGCGTTCAAGCAAGGGTTCCCTGAACCATGGACTCAAAGCCTCATTATCCCTATTTTTAAAAGTGGGGATACAAATAATCCCTCTAATTATCAGATAATTATGATTAACCCTCTCTTAGCCAAATTATATGGTATTATTTTGAAAGTGAAGGTAAGTGAGCTAAAGTCCAAGCGGGTTTTAGAAGGCAACACTCAACAACTGACCACCTCGTTACACTTATAGGATCACTTTGGAGGAATGTGGTAATGATAGATCCAATCTATTTTGTTTCTTTGTGGACTTTAGAAAGGCTTTTGATATAGTACCTAAAAATAACCTATGGAATAGATTAGAAGAGCTAAAGGTTCCTTTCAAGTCGAGAGCTGTCGTAATAAGGTTATACGAGAATGCCATTTCCAAGTTTAAGAGCAATGAGGGGTGGTCAAAAGATATTAAGTGTTATATCAGAGTTAAACAAGGTTTGCCCCTCACCCCTACCCTATTTGGCATTTACATCAATAAGATATAAGGTTGTTTAGAGGAAGCAGGCTGTGCTGACATGTGGTTGGCACGATCTTAGCTTGAATAGTCATCATCCTTCTTCTCTGTGCTAACGATATTGTTCTTCTGGCAAGGTGTCCATCTGATCTTGATAAGAAACTAAGACTTCTTAATGATTTTTTCTTTATCATGTGTATGACTATTAACACTGACAAAACAAAAGTTATGATTATCAAATCCAAGAAGGACACTTACGCTAATTCTGTGTATGATAATAGCAACTTGGAGGAAGTGTCTTCTTACAAATACCTAGGAATTGATATTCATTTCAAGCTCTACTGGAATTATAGCATTGAGAAAAGGATTAATGGAGGGTGGAAAGCTTATTTTGATATTGAAAATAATTATAAAGTAGCAAACCTTGTGATGTGGGATAAAAAGAAGCTCATCTTTGAAATTTTAGTCACTCGTGTTATCTTGTATGGGTGTGAGGTTTGGGGTTGCAGCATCTCTAAAGAATCCTAGACTCAATATTGAGGAAATTCATAAGTGTTTTATAACGTATAACCTGAAAATTAAAAGCAATACACCCTACCCTATTCTCCTTATAGAAGTAGGTATTTCCCCTATCGAGAGCCTAACTATGAATAGGCTCCTGTTTTACAAGCACAAATTCAATAACATGGGAGACCATAGACTTCCTAAGCTAGCTTTAAATTCCATCCAAAACCACCTAAGCCTCAAGTGAGGTTGGTATAAAGATACAAGGAACTGGTTAAACCATTGGGAGATCGACGAAAATGTTGCATTGCAAAATATTACTAACATTAAAAATATTGCTAATTCTAAGTTTAAAGAGAAAATGTGGTGTGAAAAATATTTAGAGGCTAAAATAAAATTAAGATATTATAAGGAGGTCATCAACCCTACTCTAGAAGATCAAAAGTATCTCTTTGTTTTAACTAGTTTAAATAAAAAGATTAATATAGCCAAGATAAGAACAAACTCTCATGAGCTCCATAGTGAAACAGGTCGTTGGGAAGTTCTTAAAACACCATGGGTGGAAAGGATATGCCATCTTTGTGAGAATATGAACATTGAGGATAAAATTCACTTCCTCTTAGAGTTCCCTGCGTACACCCACATTAGATCTCAGATTCATAATATTTGTTGCAATACTGACATTCCTAGCCTTTTAACATGTCAAAATTATAGTGAGCTCAAGACGCTTCTCTCCAAGCTCTTTGAGCATAGGAATACAATTTTAAAACAAACTAAATAATTCGTTTCTTTAGTCTAATAGACCAAAGTTTGGTCTCAATGGATGTTAACCATCATCATCATTCTCATAATATTGGTTAGTTATTATTTAAAAATAAAATAATATAGAAACTTATTATAAATTTATTCATATAGTATTACATGTTAATATTTTTATAAATGAATAAAATTGTGTTTTTTTAAGATAGAGTGGCATTTACAAAAGGCTATAGGGAATATGTACAAAGTTTTTTCTTAAAAATGTTGCAATGTGAAGCATGCTTATTGGAAATGATAAGAACGTGCCCACACTCCTATTTGAATTTCATTGTTTATTGTGCAACCTCCACAGATGTTGTCATGAACATATTCACATTTCCCTTTACAACAATTTGAATTGAGTGTCATAAATATTGAATAAAACATGCTTACGTTAAAAACATGCATCGATTATTAACATGCATGTGTTGTCACAATAGTTCAGAATTTATCTAAATAGCTGATGCATTATGAACACAAATGATGGTTTTGCAAAACATGGGTGGATATCGATGCCTAACTTGGAATGGATTTTAATCCCTAAATAGGAATGGGTCTAAGGCCACAAACAAGAAATATTCTTAAGGTCATTGGTAGGGTATTTTAGCCTTGAAGTGATATATAAGCTGCATTAATAGGTTTTATACAAATCAAATGGGTCTTAATGCCTAAATATTGTTAAGAGTAAATAATGGGATTAGTCCTAAATGAGACTTAAGATCAATTTCCACTAAAACACCTTCCATATAGAAATATTCTCAATATATAGTGCCATGAAGGAATCCTTGAATTACTAGATGATGCCCCTTAAGGGTATCTTTTTCATACTAGATGGGTATGAAAACCATGATAAATACACAACACATGCCCTAGATAGGAATCAACCTTAATCCCAATTCATGAATGGTTCTTATGCCCATGGGATCAGTTATTTATCATTTGAGTGTGATACCTAACCTGAAATGGATTTAATCCCTAAAGAGGAATCTAGGGCCATTAATAAGAAATATTATTGAGGTCATTGATAGGGATTTTGTAGCCTCTAAGTGATATATAAGCTCCACTAATATGTTTTATACAAGTGAAATGGATCTTAATGCCTAAACATCGTTACAAGGAAATAACGAGATTAAGTCCTAAATGACACTTAAGTATCAAGTTCCACTAAAAACACCTACTATGTACAAAGATTCTCAATATATAGTGCCATGAAGGAATACTTGAATTACTAGATCGGACCCCTTAAGGGTATTTTTTCCATACTAGAGGGATATGAAAACCATGATAAATTCACAACACATGCCCTAGATAGGAATGTTTCTCAATTCAAATTCATGAATCGTTCTTATGCCCATGGGATCAATTATTTATCCTTTGAGTGGGATATAGGAACCATGAGAAGTTTTTTCACAATGGAATGTGTCTTGTGACCTAAATATGGTGACAAGACGGAATAAGGAAATCAAACCCTAAATGAAACTTCTTGTTTTCAAGTGCCATGGGTTAGAGGAAGAAAAATGTTGGTTCTTAGGCTTGATATTCATGAACAACACCTTCAAATCACAACAAAGTCCCTTCTTAGGGTAGTTCAACATCACAATTCAATATGGATACAAATAAGAGGCTTTGTGCATGATAGATGGGCCACGGGGCTATTCCTATGGTTGAGGAATGAAAATAAGCTCTTTCATATTTTTTTGAATCCTACAACCATAAGAACCTTGAACAAATGTTTAAAAAAACACACTTGTCTTTTGTAGGGGGCCATTTAAGGATTTTATGTGTAATATAGGTTCCATCAATAGGTTCTATGAATTGAAAATTTGCATTGAGGCTTAGTCATGGCCAATGGGGGAGATAACATAATTAATGCTAATTTTCCTTAGATCTTATAATCAAATTACAACTTCCAATAAAATAATCATAGATGCATACAAAATTAACCTTAGATCTAACTTTATGAACCACACATAAGATCAGCGGAACAAGAACCAACCACACAACCATAAACACAATATTTTCACCCTAGAAACCCCATTATGAAAACTAGAAAACCATGGCTTTCTTACTAATCGTGCTAGAGAAAATAGAAATGATTACAATGAATATTTCATAGATAAAGGAACCTGAAGCCTTAGTAGGCATGCCATATCTCAAGTTCAAACTCAGAGCACTCAATATCTACAACTTTTACACTATATGAAGTGTGACCTTGCTAAGATGTGATTCCTAGCTTCCAACTTAGGAAAATTCCACCCTTTGTCTCTGCTCTAAAGTATCTTATGGTGTCAACCATAATTTCACTTTCACTGTAAATTAATGAAAGTCACTTCCATGGAAAAGTAAAAGTCTAGACATATAATGCATGCTTTTGACACTGAGTCCATGAAAATCACTTGTCCTTAGTTACTCCAAAGATCAAAACTCCCTCTTAATGAGAAAAGTGTTATGAGCCACTCCAAGCTTATCTATGAAGAAGACAAACTTCCTCTTCACCAAAACCTTCATAATAATGTATGCAGTTTGCTCATTTGTATATATGTACTGAAGCTTCACATCTTTCCTTTGAGAATAATCTCAAATGAAGTGATGCTTTATCTCTAAGTTCTTCAACCTATCATGAAACACTGGATTCTTAGATATTTTGATGCAACTTTGACTATCACATTGAATGATGGTTGGTTGAAACCTTGATGAAATAAACACATGAGTAAATTGCAAAACCAAATGGCCTCATTGTTAGTTTTTCTTTGGATCGATTAGTTTATCTAGGATATTTATCTGAAAGAATAACAAGTACAACAAGATGCATAAGATATAAAAGATACACGAGACACAAAGATTTTTACCAGGGAAATCATAAAGGATAAAACCCCACAAACTTCCTCATAATAGTAAGATGATCAAAAGTAGTGATAAGAAGTATTCAACAAATATCTATCTCTCCACCTTTCTCTCTCTCTCTCTCTCTCTCTCTCTCTCTCTCTCTCATGTGAACTTGAGAGTGTGAGGTGTGTATAAATGAGGGAGAGTTCCTCCATATTTATACCCTTTCAAGTCACTGACCAAACATAAGACTGGGGCCCACATGTCTTCCCTAATAGGGTCGACTTCTCCTAGAGAGACTCTGAATACACATTACATGATATTAAAATGGGGACTATTTCCTGACTTACAACGAAGGTTGCATCTCAAGATATAGACAAAATTAAGACTTCCTACAAGGGGGTAAACACATCCCCAATGGGGGTACAACAATATACAATGATAATAAACATTGGAATATTTTCTGAAGTTAAAAATACATCAACACTCCCTCTTAAATAGGAAGGTATTTTCTCTCTTCACGGTCATCAACACATCTGGTCAACTCTTCATCGCAGAGTCTTTATCACAGAGTCAGAGTCATCGTCATAGCTGTTGTCATAATCTTATAATTATTGATCATTGAACAGTACTCTCTGTCATTAGAAGTTTCTACAGAGCCATCCCTCTCTCGACTGGGTGTAGGCCTATTCCTTATCGAAGTCTTCATCACATCTCGAGCAAGCCATCTCATAGGAATGGTTCAATACCTTATTTACATTTCCATGGCAATAACCCATGTCTCCTACCTTCATCTCATCGTATCCAAATCATCTCTTTTGTCCTGCATAGAAAAAAATAAAGAAAAAATACTTAGATGCAGACCACCTGTGTTCTTTCACCGTAGTAGTAAGCCAGGATAATTTTCACGACATTAAGACAAATTGTAGCTTCTACTATGCAAGAAACGCCTAGGAGCGCACTCAATGCATTATGTCTCTACACGGTCAACCTGTGTTCTACCATTAAAGGGATAACCACCTAGGTGCACCTCTCGTGCTTCGTGACCTTATCATCTCAACATGGGAACACACACATGCATATATATGTAAGGACTGATTACGACCAAATAAACTGCTACATCGGGACCTTTTACGTTCCTTGGTCAACCTCAAGGACTTGACATCTGAAAAACCTGAGTCCAGGATCTTTTACATTCAGATAACATTCGGGGCGTATTAGATCCAAGTAACCTGCATACCATGCCAGGTCTCATTTTACACTTGGAAAACCCACAAGACTTATTACATTCGAGTAACCTACATACCACGCCAGGTCTCATTTTACACTCGAATAACCTGTCACGGGACATATTACATCTAAGGATAACCTATGAGCTTTTCTAAGAATGATTACATATGAGGACAACCTACAAGAATGATTATGTCTGAGCATCCTGATTCACCAGGATTTTTCTCGCCTGTCTCATTTCCCATGTGAGATATTATGCATCATCTATTTCTAGAATGGAAACAAATCAATACTAATTACATCCAAGGATAACCTACGAGCTTTGCCAGGACTTATATGAAGGATAACCTACAGTACTGATTACATCTAAGAAACCTACGAAATTTGCCAGGATGTTACAGTTAGACAACCTATCTCTCTAGCTATGCTAGAACACATCACTCCCTGTTTCGATGGATATTGATTTGGATCACACCAAGTATTTCTCTGAAGTACTCGAACTTCACTTGGTCAACACATAGGATATCTCCTCTATTGAAATGTACTGGAGCTTTAGTACTCCTCTCTACACCATATCCCTAATATAGTGGAACTTGATCTTGATGTGCTTCGACTTGTCATGGAACACTGGGTCTTTCGACAAATTCATGCAACTCTGATTATCGTAGAAGATACAAGTCACATCCAATTGGATATCAAATAAGTCGGACAATATATTTCACAGCCACATTGCCTCGCAACTAGCCAAGCAAGCAGAAACATACTCTTCCTCGGTTGTACTCAGCGCCACACATGATTGCTTCCTGTTGAACCAGGAGATCATGCCAAATCCCAAACTGAATCAGAAACCTAAGGTGATCTTCCTGTCATTGGCGCCAGCTGCCCAGTCTGAATCAACATAACCATGTAGGTTAATCTTCTAATTTGCATCATATTTGAGTTGGTAATCCACTGTACCTTTTAGGTACCTCAGAACATGCTTTGCAGCTATCAGGTGAACATGTCTTGAATCTGTCAGGAATTGGCTCAAGGTCTTCACCGCAAATCATATGTTTGGTCTTGTATTCATCAGATACATCAACGATCCAATCATCTGATGATACACTGTGGCATCGATTGACTTAGATGAAGCATCACTCATAATCTTCAAGCTAGATGACATAGGTGTGTCTATTTCCCTATAGTCCAACATTGTAAATCTCTTGATAATATCCATTGCATACTTTCCTTAACCAAGGAAATTACCATCTCCACTCTGCCACACCTCCATGCCTAAGAAGTAGTGCATCATACCTAGGTCTTTAATCTCAAACTTTGTACAAAGTATCTTCCTTGCATCTGTAATGAGTTCCTCTTTTGATGTTAGAAAAAAGTCATTGGCATATAGCAGGAGTATCATAGGTATTATGTCTTCCACATTGAAGTAGAGGATGGAATTTGCTTTACTCTTGGTAAATCCCAACCTCATCGGGAATCTATCCATCATGTCGTACCATGTCCTCAGTTCTTATTTCAATCCATACAAAAACTTATTCAATTTGCACATATGGGTCTTCATGTCATGTGTCTCGAATCCTAATGGTTGTTCTGCATACACTTCCTCCTTGACTACACCATTCAATAAATATGTCTTGACATCCATATGGTGTATTTTCCATTTCATGACTTCCGCCAATGAAAGTATGGTCTTAATGGAAGTGTACCTCACCACGGGTGCAAATGTCTCTTCGTAATCTATGCCTTATTTCTGTGAGAATCCTTGTGCTACGAACCTTTCCTTGTATTTCTTGATGTTTCCATATGCAACATGCTTGATGTTATAGATCCACTTTGAAGTCATGATAGACTTATTCTCTAGTCTTAGAACTATCTCCCAGAAATTATTCTTCATGATCGACTGATATTCCTTGATCATAGCATCCTTCCTTTCCTTATTTTCTGTAGCCTCTTCATAGGTGGAAGGTTCTCTATCAATGATGTCACACAATAGAGCCACATAGATATTGTAGGGCTTTTCCCTCTTTCTCTCTCTATGTATTTCTTCTAGAGCTCCATACCTTTCAGCTTCTTGTATGAGGTCTCGTGCCCATGTCGGTTTCCTCTTGTGGGAGTCATTCTCAAGGAATGTCTCTACTGACTCTTGTGGTTTTTTCATATCATGATCTTCATGGTATTGTGGAATTTCTTATCCAGTTTCCATTTCTTGGACTCTCATCTCTTCAGGTTCCTCAACTTCCTAGATAGGATTCCTCCTGAATCTTAAGTATGTCGAGTCTTTGTCAAAGTTTACATCTCTACTAATTTCGATCTTCTTGAATCTTGGGAAGTATATTTGGTAGGCCTTTGATGTATCACTATATCCTATGAATACACCCTTCCTCCGAGAAGGATTGATCTTGGTCCTTTTCTACTTTTGGATATGTATGTACACTGGGAAACCAAATATTCTAAGATAACTGACTTCTAGTTTCTCTCATGAGAAATCCTCTTCAGGAGTCTTATTGTCAAGTAATCAGTGAGGATTATAGTTCTGTACATACACAATTTGTATTGTTTCCTTTGCCCAAAGGTGCATAGGAAGATTGTGGTCATGCAGCATAGCTCTTGCTGCTTCCATGATGGTTCGGTTCTTTCATTCTGCAACCCCATTCTACTAAGGATTGTATGGAGTTCTCAACTCCTCTTAATCCTGGACTTTTTGCAGAGTTCCTTGAATTCATCTGATGTGAATTCTCGACCATTATCTGACCATAGAATCTTGATCTTCCTATTAGTCTGATTCTCAACTAAGGCTTTATATTCCTTGAACTTACTGAAAACTTCACTTTTCCCTTTTAAGAAATATATCCAAGTCTTACGTGTGAAATCATCTATAAAGGAAACATAGTATACATACCCACTTAATGAGCTAAAAGACATGGGTCCACATACATCCAAGTGTACTATCTCTGGTATTCCTTTATCCTTTCGCTCACTGCTAGGAAATGTCTTCTTCGCATTCTTTCCTTGTGCACATCCTTTTCAAATTAATTCATTCTTTTCTTGGATCTCTGGAAATCCTAAGACTACTTTGCTTGCCATCGGTAGTGCTCTGTAGTGCACATGTGCAAGCTTTCTATGCCATAGTTCTCTTGGTTCAATTGACTCATGAACCAGTGCTTGTTCAGGTTGTCCCTTTAGCTTGTACAAGCCTCTGTATTCTTCTCCAATCATTGTTGTATCATCTATTGTCTTTCCTCTGGACCACATCAGAACTTGTCCCTCGAAAAAAGAAACCCTAATTTTCTTTGCATCTAGTGTAGAGATGGAGAGAATATTCTTCTCCAATCCTAGAACATATAGCACATCCTTCATCTTTAATGATTTCCTAGATTTAATCTTGTATGAAGATTCTCCACTCCCTTTTATGGGGTATTGGTAATCATCCCCAAGTTTCACCTTGTGTGGTGACTCGTGTTCATACATATTGATGAATGATCCCATGTATCCCATCATGTGTTTAGAAGCTCCACTATCCACAATCCAATCATTACTTTTGTGTGAGATAGTGCCAGTAAGTGCTGAGATTAGCACATACTCTTCATCTGAATCATCCTTCTCTCGTTTGAATATTTTGTTTGCTGGTTCATCATCCTTGACAATATGAGCATGGTGTCTCTTTTTCCTGATGGGACAATCTCCTAAAAAATGTCCCTTTTCATCACAAGTGTAGCATTGAACAATTTAAGTATCTCTTTTGGTCTTCTTATGTTTCTTGTCCTTCTTGTTGTTGTGATGAAAGTTCTCCTTCTTCTTGAAGTTATTTTTGGTGTGAATTGTGAGAGCTTGATCTTTAGTTGCTCCCATATTCTCTTCTCTTGTCATGAGTCGAGCTTCTTCTTGTGCACATTCTTCTCGGAGTTTGTTGAAAGAGATCATCCTCTTTCTTGCACAAATCCCTTGAATGAATGAGTCCCATGATCTAGGGAGACCATTCAAGGTAGTCATTACAATTTCTCCTTCTTCAAAATTCTCTTCAACTCCTTCAAGTTTTTATTTGATTTGAGCAACCCTTTTGAAGTAAGACTGTATAGTCTCGAAGTTCTGTATCTTCACATTCTTCAACTAGTTCCTCAAATTCATCTTCTGGTTGATGTTCTTTCCTTCGAACATCTTTGTCAAAGCATCATATACTTCCTTCGGTGTCTTGAATGAATACACATGGGGGGAAGAGGTGATCATTAATAGAATCTATAATGATTCTCTTAGTCTTAGCCATGTTTCTCTTATTAGCATCCTTAGCCTCATCTCCCTCTGGTTCTGGAAATTCTCCAGTGATAAAATGATCCAAGTCATTTTCTTCAAGGATAATAGAGATATTGTACTTCCATGATTAGAAGTTATCAGCCCCTCCAAGCTTGTCCTCAAGCTGAGTAAGGTGAGTCATATTTTTAAATGAGAAACAAATGGAAATAGAAAAGATTTAGATATTACCAATTTGAGGTATCCGACCTGGTTTTGGAGCTGGATGATCTAGCATTTCTTAGAGAAACCATAATTTTCCAAACTTGGATTTTGGGAATTGTGTTTGGACAGAAATATGTACCTGCTTGAGGCAAGTTGCTCAGCCAGGTCACTTTCTGAAAAGTGAGGTGGGAAGCCTCCAAAAATTGATGCCCTAGTTCCTCTCGGCACCAGTGATAGGCTCAATAATGAGACGTTTTCAACTTTGAAACTGGTTCCACCAAAATATGCATCCTACTATTGGGTAAAATATGCACTATCTAATTCAACACTTAATTTGTCAACCCGAGAAGAGAGCTTGTGAGATGCAAACACTATATGTGCAGGATTAAAGGTTATTCTAATCTAAGCTAACTAAATATGCAAATGTGCTAGCATGCAACTATATTATTTTAATCTACATGCATGACTATCATGAGTTAAATGCAAGAATTTAATCTATCTATGAAAACAGGAAATTAACTAAGAACTTGGAAAGTAACTATAAATTCAAATCTAATCTAATGTTATATTAACCTATTCTATAAAGGCAGGAAACTGATTAATAACTGAGATTCAAACTAATCTAATGTTATGCTAATCTATTCTATGGAAGGGAATTGCAGATACTAATATAGAAAGCAGTCGCTTGGTCCAAAAGCGAAATGAGAGAAAAACTAACTACTTGCAGCAAATTATCTTATCTATATTATAAATTGGAGACTATTCCATGTATGCATGAGTAAATGCCTATCTAAGAATGCAAGTGCAACTGATTCATGGAAAGCAATGAATTATTTAATTGAAAATTCATAGAAAGCAAAGCAAGTAACTGCGGATTCATAGAAAGCAAAACAAATATTATTCTAAAGACCAACCGTAAATAAATGTGTATCAAAACAGTAAACTTAATCAAAGCAAACTAAACTTGGGGTTCAAGCAAACCCAAGTAACCACCTAATTAAAAGGAACAAATCCTACTTACAAGGTACTAACATATTGACATATCTAACCCTAAAAAGGTAAAATCAATTCAAGCTAAAAACATAATCACAAAGAAACACAATAAACCAAAACACAAAATATACTTCTAAACATGAGATGAAAAGAGGGAAGAAATAAGAATAAAACTCAATAAGTATTCTAAACAATTTAAGCAAAGGATTTTAGAAATAAATACAACCATTAGCTAACTAACCTAATCGAAACATACTCAGCAAAATAGAGAAATATACTGAAAATGGATAAAACAGGCCAGGAGATGAATGGAAGACTAGACGACAGGTTGGAACGAAGGTCTAGATGGCAGACCGAACAGACTGTCCAAACGACAATCTGTACATAGAAAATGCAAAAGCTTTTAAGAAATGATTAATCTAAGTGATCTAAGGTCAGCTGACTTATGCATGTGATGAATGAAATGTAAATACAAAAATTTAAACCTACTTAATAACTAAATCATTCAAATTCAATTCATAACTAAAAAGTATCGTTACCTATTGCAATGATAAGTAAACTGGAATGTAATTAGATAAATTCATAGCAGAAATGGAAATTAATAGAATTGAAACTAATTATAATCTAAATCCTACAACATCAAAGCAATTTATTTTGTTAACATAAAATCAAACAATCAAACTGGAAATACATCAAAAGGAAAATTGTAATCTAATCTATGCACAACCGGTTGCTAACTTGTGAAAAGAAATCTACATTAACATCATATTCAAATCTAATTTATGCGATGTAAAGCAAATAATCGTGAGCTATTACTGTAACTAAATTACATAACCAAACTACAAATGAACTATGCTAGTTGCAAAAGGAAATAAAGAGAAATACATTGAACATAGAAGACTCTGGTTGTTGAGGGGCCCTCCTAGCAATCAGAGATTTGAAGGTAAGTCAATCAGTCACCGATCATCAACAACTGAAATAGAGATTTTTTATTAAACTAAGGCAAAGTTTTACACAGAGTTTTTCCTCCTCTCCTCTTCAAAAACAAGGAGGTGTTTATAAGATGATTACAGTGGAGATCAGATCGACCACCTCTTGCTAAAAATAGAGTTTTATTACTGCTGTAACAACTACCCACAAATTCAGAAAATGGCCAACCACAATTTCTAGAAAAATTGGTTTCAGAGAACCATGATTTTATCCCAAATGGCTATGAATTTGGAGAAAATTCCTCACAGTGACCGAAATGGGCCTATTCTGCACAAAACCCATGTGCCATAATTTTCAATTTTGCTTCCGTTTTCCCAAAAATCAATTGTCTGTTAAAAACACGTGGTCTGCATGGGCATCTGGATGAACGTCCGGATGACTTGTAACCAATATTTGTTCATAAATCCGGATTCTGAGCGGATTTTCTGCTAGTTTGTTGGTCAAATTGATGGTTGTGTTCTAGATTGTTTAATTTTGGCTCGGTTCTATTGTTGCATCACGCGATTTTCCTTCGCGTGTGTTCATCAACTATTCTCATGCGCTGTCTCTTCCATATGCGAAGTCTTGAAAGATTCTTCGTGATGTTCTTCCTTCCACAAAAATAACCTGCATACAAACATACATGTTTAATACCTTTAACAAATCATTATGTAATGAATTCCAAATCAAATGTTGGATCACACCCGTTTCATGATGTCACATTCCAAATATTTTATATTTTTAATTAAATGGCAGAGTATAGAATTAATTATCTATTTTATGGTTATAACAAAGTTAAAGATTGGGATGTCTCATTCCATGAATTTTATATTTTTATTTATAAGAGAATTAAAGTATATGAGTGGAATGCTTTTTCCATGTTATGGTTAATGAATTTGGAATATCCATGTTTAATACATAACTAACTTTTAATGTTATTTAAGTATTTAAACAACTTTTGTTTTAAAAGATTATTATGTTTTTAAATAATGTCCTTTTAAATATTTTATTAAGTTGGTTTATCCACTTGTTTAAATCTCATCATCAATTTATGGTTTTAATTTTTCATATATAGGTATGACGAAATCGGCGAAAAATAGAAGGCGATGATCAAACAAACCAAGAACCTAATAAAAAAACATGCCATTAAATCTAGCGTGGAACATAGGACTAGACGAAGGGGTTGAATGGAGTGCAGAATACCTATTATTTGCAAAATACTACATTTAATACATAAAAATAACATACAGTGTCTTATTTTACATTTACGAGATTTTAATTAATAAAACAAAGTAAAAGACAACTTTATTGAACATAGATGTATTAAATTACGGTAAATAGGTCAAAAATTAATGTAAATAAAACCATTATAAAAGACAATTTCGAGGCCCAACACCTACTTAGGCGAGTTATCCTAGCCCTATTTTCTTGATGATCTGTGAAGAGAACAACTTGAACTAGGAATCCCTAGTTTATGCAGCTGCACAGTGCCTTCTTTCAGAGAGGCTCTGATACCATGTTAGTTTTTCTTTAGATATGATTAGTTGGTGCAGGATCATAGGCTCAAGAGGGTGAATCCATTTATGAATTCACAAGGTCAAGGGAACTCTTTAGGAGACCTAGGGTCTCATACATTTGTAATATTGTTTTGTTTTAGAAAATTTGAAAATGGATAAGGAATCTCGATCCTTTTCCACTTGTAATAGTTAGGATTGAGTTAGTTGTTTAGTTGAGTGAATTCAGCAATCTATTAGTGAGTCATAGGGTTAGTAGGGATTAATAAGGAATGTACTCCTTTGTTACAGGATCTAGAAATACAACCATGATTGTATAAGACACAGTTCTATTAATTTAGTTAGACAGCTTTTGGTTAGCTCATAGAGCTTAGATAGCTCAAAGAAACTTATTTAGCTCACAGACCTTGAGAGGCAAAGGAATTTCACATAACATGGGATGTATGATAGGATCGAGTGTGTGGAGTGCAGAGAGAATAGAGAAAAGAGGGTGTGCTTTTTGACTGGTTGATTAAATGAAGAACAGGGTTTTTATACTCTGCATGTGTTTTCTTAATTGACGTATTCTTTTCAATAGCCAGGAGAACAGTTTTAATTCTGTATGTGTATGAATCTAATAGTCTGTGTAATACAAGAAGTCTACATGGTGCTCCAGGAAGAAATTGATCGTTGCACTGATCGATTTACTTTTAGAATATCATAGAGAAATTAAAGAGTGTGTATCTTGGACAGATCCACGGTCGAGGTCTAATTTCACAAACAGAAGTTGTACCCGATATAATCCGAAGCCAATCACCCATACGATTGAGGATCGTGCGACAGATATTAGAGGCGGCCGAAGATCAAAGGCTAAGAAATATTTCATTGATAAAATAGAGAGGAGGATAGAAGGTGAGTCGAGTTGCGAAGTAAGAACAAATAGTTGGAATATGGGATCGAGATCAACGGTCTAGATCGATCGTGAAATTAAATCGATGACACACAATCATTCTGCTAGGTGGAGTTGCACGGTTTGGAAAAATTTTAATGTGCATGAAATCTTGATGGAATTTGCTTTATAGTTTTTGAAGTCCACCATAGATTTGGTGGGGACACTGATCCAACAGCCCAAAGTGGATTCCACAATCTAACAAAAAAGCTTTTAAAATTTTGGAGAGCTGCAAAATTTTGATTATGAAAAAGAGTTTACTGTGGATTTGAAATCCATGAACGAGTTCATCGACAGCTCAACAATTGTTTGCTTGCTGACTAGATCGGGTATTGGACCTATGAATCCTACCTGGCATTATGTTTGGTATCAAAGCAGAAAATAGATTCCGCGTGAAGGTATGAGAGTGTGGTCACAATAATGTTTGTCTCTGAAAAATTGTGAAATTGTTAGTTTATGAAGTTGGAATAGTTTTCTCATATGAAAAGCAAGGTTATATTTACTCCTATATTACTAATGGATTCAGAGCAATTCATTATTGACGGGAAAATTGTATCTAGTAGTGAATTGTTGTGTTGGGAGATGGAGATCAAAGTTGGAAGAGGCCGGGGCAAGAGAGGAAGACATGTTGCCAATGCAGAATTGAGAGAGGAAATAAGAACTCTGAGAGCAATGCTGGAAGCCTTAGAAATTGGTTGACATCATGAGCACACTCGAGACACAAGTGATGAAGAGATACATGAAGAGGAGGAGGAGACAACTACTGAAAATCCTAAGGTAAGAATGTTGAGGTCTATTTTTGGTGCAGGTTGTAGTTCAAGGGTTGATGTGCCATTCTATAATGGAAGGTTGGATCCATAGGAGTTAATTGATTGGATCAATGCTATGAACAAACACTTTGACTATGCTGAAGTGAAGGAGGATAGACAAGTTATATTTTTTGTCACAAGGTTAAGAGGCCATGCATCCTTGTGGTGGGATGGTGTGCAAGAGGAGAGGATCCTGAAAAACAAATCCAGGATCAATAGCTGGAGCATAATGACAACTAAATTGAGAGGTGAATTTTCTCCTAAGGACTATAAGTTGATTTTTTTTAGGCAAATGCAAAATCTTAAGCAAAATTAAATGACAGATAGGGAGTATATTGAGGAATTTTTTAAGGTAAATATTAGATCATGACATATGGAAGACACACCTGAGAGGGTGGCTAGGTATATTAATGGTCTAAGATTTGATATACAAGATGAATTGGATCTGTTGTCATTGAGATCTTTTGAGGAATCATATCAGGTTGCTTTGAGGGATGAGGAAAATTTGATGAGAAAACAGAGTCAGAAAGCAAAGGTGAGAAGCTCTGCAGGAAGGAAACAATGGCAGAAAGGTGAAGCTAGCAGTTCAAATCAGCAAATACAGTCTGATAGAACTGATGATAACAAAGGTGGGAGAAATGCTTCAAGAGGAAGAGGCAGAGGAAGAGGTGGACAAGTGAGATGTTATACATGTGGGAAACTTGGCCATATGTCATTGGATTGTCCAGATAATGTTGCAAGGAAAAGGGGAGCACAAGTAGTGCAAGTTGAACCTGAAACTCCAAAGGAAATAGAGGTGACTGTGAGTTACCCTGAACAAGGTGAATCCTTGTTGTTGAGGAAGGTAATTGATGAGTCATTTCAAAGGAGGATCATGTTTAAGACAGTTTGCAAAGATGAAGGTAAGTGCTACAATTTGATTATTGATAGTGGTAGTACTGATAATTTGGTGTATATAGAAATGGTGGACAAGCTAAATTTAAAGAGGACGGTATATCCAAAACCATACATAGTTACATGGCTGCAGATGGTCATCAAGTTCTTGTGAGTGAACAATGCCAAGTAAAGTTTCACATTGGAAGCTGTCGGGATGAGGTAAAATGTGACGTCATAGAAATGGATGCTTGTCATGTTTTATTAGGAAGGCCTTGGCAGTTTGATAGAGAAGAAGTGCATGATGGAAAGAGGAAAGTCTGTTCCTCTTAAATGAATGGAAAGAAACATAGTCTTAATCCATTTCGAGGTAAACAAGAGGAAGTTAGTAATCAATTACTAATAATTATTGATAAGAGGATTTTGAAAGATTGGAAAGTTGAAGATGAGGAAAAAGTAATTTCGCAAGTAAATAATTTTGAAATTGAGATTACTAACAAGGTGTGCACTGATTGGATGAAGGAAAGAACATACCAACAGGAAATGTCAAATGCAAGCATAACATTGATGGAGGAATCAAAATGTGAATTCATAAACGATGGTGAGATGTATATTCCTAATGAAATTTCCAAGGATGGTGATGTGACAGAAACAGGAAAAGGAGAGAAGAGCCGAGAAATTCAAGCAAAGAATTCTTACATGGAAAAATTTTCATGCTAATAAATTTCCTATTTTCCTTTGTAACAAGGAAGCTGATTTGTTTATATGTAGATGAAGATAAAGCTACTGATAAATTAATTGCAGGTCAAATGGAAGAGGAACTTGTGTGTTCTATGAAGTATGAACATATGATGGAGGAACCAAAAGAATTGTTTCAAACAGAGTGCTAGAATACATGGTTGAAGGGACTGTTAAAGATGAGAACACTACCCAGATTTACATTTTGGGTATCTGTTGCAATCCTATAGAAAAACAGCAGGGAGGAAACTCATGGACAGGATCCCATGAAGAATTTCAAGTTGGGGAGTCTGATGCAGGAGCATAGGTTCAAGAGGGTGAATTCATTCATGACTTCACAAGGTCAAGGGAAATATTAAGGAGACCTAGGGTCTCATACATTTGTAATATTGTTTTGTTTTATAAAAGTTGAATATGAGGAATCTTGATCCTTTTCCACTTGTAATAGTTAGTATTGAGTCAGTTGTTTAGTTGAGTGAATTCAATAATATGTTAGTGATTCATAGGGTTAGTAGAGATAAAGACTGTACTCCTTTGTTACAGGATCTTGAAAAAGAACCATGATTGTATAATACACAATTCGAGTCATTTAGTTAGACAACTTTTGGTTAGCTCATAGAGATTAGATAGATCAAAGAAATTTATTTAGCTCACAGAGCTTGAGAGGCAGAGGAATTTCACATAGGATGTGATGTATGATAGGATCAAGTGTGTGGAGTGCAGAGCGGATGGAGAAAAGAGGGTGTGTTTTATGACTGGTTGATTAAATGAAGAACAGGGTTTTTATACTTTGCATATGTTTGCTTAATTGACATCTTCTTTTCAATAGACAGGAGCATGATTTTAATTCTCCACGCATATGAATATGATAGTCTGTGTAATACAAGAAGTATGCATGGTGTTGCAAGAAGAAATTGATCGTTGCACTGATCAATTTACTTGTATAATATCATATATAAATTAAAGAGTGTGTATCTTCGACAGATCCACGGTCAAGGTCTAATTTCGCAAACAGAAGTTGTGCCCAAGATAATCCTAAACAAAACACATATACAATTGAGGATCATGCGACTGAAATTAGAGGCAATCGAAGATCAACGACTAAGAAAGATTTCATTCATAAAAGAGCGAGGAGGATAGAAGGTGAGTCAAGTTTTAAAATCAGAACAAATTTCTAGAATATGGGATTTAGATCAATGGTCTAGATCGATCGTCAAATTAAATCGACGGCGCATAGTTATTCCGCTGGGTGGAGTTGTACGGTTTGGAAAAATTTTGATGTGTGCAAAATCTTAGTGGAATTTGATTTATAGTTTTTGAATTACACCGTAGATTTGGTGGGGACACAGATCCAACGTCATAAAGTGGATTCTGCGGATCTAACAAGAAATCTTGTTAAAATTTTGGAGAGTTGTGAAATTTTGATTATGAAAAAGAGTTTACTTTGTATTTGAAATCCATGAATGAGTTGGAAGATAGCTTAGCGACTCTTTGCTTGCTGACTAGACTATGACTCCTACCTGGAATCATAAGTTTATCTAGGATATTTATCTGAAATAATAACAAGTACAACAAGATGCATATTATATACAAGATACACGAGACACAAAGATTTTCATCGGGGAAACCATAAAGGAGAAGACCCCACAAACTTCCTCATAATAGTAAGATGAACAAAGGAAAGAATAATAAGAAGTATTCATCAACTATCTATCTCTCTTCCTTTCTCTCTCTCTCTCTCTCTCTCATGTGAACTTGAGAGTTTGAGGTTTGTATAAATGAGGGAGAGTGCCTCCCTATTTATACCCTTTCAAGTCACTGACCAAACATAATATTGGGGTGCACATGTATTCCATAATAGGGTCAACCTCTCCTAGAGAGACTCCAAATACACATTACATAATGTTAAACTTGGGACTATTTCCTTGACTTACAACGGAGGTTGTACCTCAAGGTCTAGACACAATTAAAACTTCCCGCAAGGGGGTAAACACATCCCCAATGGGGGTACAACAACATACAATGATAATATACATCAAAATATCTTTCAAAGTTACAAATACATCAACACTCACAAATTTCTTGATTGGATACCATATACTCTGCCTTTTTTGAGCTCAATGCCACTAAATTTGGCTTTCATCTAAACCATGAAACTACTGTTGAACCCAAATTGAAGCAATACTTTGAGGTGCCTTTTCCATACATTTCTCTAAATTTCAAATTTGAGTTTATATAACCTATCAATATAACTCCATCCCCTTGCTCATAACTCAAACCATACTTTATCATATCCCAGAGGTACCTGAGCACATGTTTTGATGAAACCCAATGCACTCTCTTTGGTTCCACCATGAACTAACCAAGAATGTTAGAAAAAAAATTATTGACTTGGTTTTGACTAAATACATCAAGGACCATATAAACATCCTACGATATAATGTAGGATCATTGTCGCAACCATAGGCATGCACTTTATCATCTCCAATATCCTCAAGATAGCCACAGTATACTTTCATTTCCCTATGAAAATATGACTTGCCCTCTACGACACCTCCAATCCCAAGAAGTAATGCATCAATTTAACGTCCTTCATCTCAAACTCTGTAGAAATATCTCTGTTTCACCCCTCAATGAACTTCTCTAATCCAGTTAGGAACAATTCATATGCATATAGAACAAGAATAAGAGGGTCCTTTCCAACCATAATGTAGAAAAGGTTTAGATTTGCCTCACTATTCTTAAATATCATATGTTTCAAGTAACTATCAATCCTAGAATGCCAATATCTAGATCTTTTTTTAGTCCATACAACACTTTATTTAAGCTACACACACAATATTCGCTCCCGTGCACCTCAAATCCCTTAGGGTGCTCAATGTACACCTCCTCACCAATGACCCAATTTAGATATGTGGTATTTAAATCCATATTATGTATTATCTAACCCATCTCCACTTCAATAGAAATCACTAATATGATGGAAGTATATATGGTAGCTGGTGCAAAAGTATTCTCATAGTCAACTTCCTCTATCTATGAAAACTCCTATGCCACGAATATCACCTTGTACTTATCCACACTTCCATCTATTGCATGCTTAATATTATAGATCCATTTTTAACTCACCACAAACTTCCCCTTTAGTCTCATACTATGTCCCATACAACATTCTTCATGAAGGAGGCATACTCCTCCACCATTACATCCATCCATACCTGACTCTATAAGGACTACTCAAAACTATTAGGGTCAAAAACAATGATGTTGAACATCAATTCCATGTATATTAAATACTCCTGCGTTGGTTTATTCTCTAAACATTCTCCTAGGAGGCTCTACAAGATCCCAAGAAATCTTAAAGGTATTTTACAGAAATCTCAACACCTTCTTCCTTGAAGTGGAATTTCCTTGGTATTTGTTAGGAGCCTCAGGCTAGAATACCAAGATCTAGGAGATTTTTTTAGTCCATACAACACTTTCTTCAAGCGCCACACATGATATTCTCTCCCATGCACGTCAAATCCCTTAGGTTTCTCAATGGAGACCTCCTCATCAATGACCCCATTTAGAAATGTGGTCTTTAAATATATTTGTTGTATGATCTAACCCATATCTACCACAATAGAAATCACTAATCTAATGGAATTATATATGGACAATGGTGCAAAAGTCTCCTCATAATCGACTTCCTCTATCTATGAAGACTCCTACACTACAAATATCACCTTGTACTTCTCCACACTTCCATTTGTTGCATGTTTAATCATATAGATCCATTTCAAAATTACCACAAACTTCCCCTCTGGGCTCAAACTATGTTCCATATCATTCTTCATGATGGAGGCATACTCCTCCACCATTAGATCCCTCCATATCTGAGTCTATAAGGACTACTCATAACTAGTACAAACAAAATCAATGATGCCAAACATAAATTCCATGTAACTTGCATACATCTGTGTTGGCCTACTCTCCCTAAACATTCTCTTATGAGGCTCTGCAAGATCCTGAGCATCCTTTATTTCATGTTGCAGTCATATCAACTCCTTTTTCCTTGATGTATAATTTCCATGGTATGTGATAGGATCCTCATGCTCCAGTTGCTTGGTAGGAGCCTCTCCCTTCTCCTCATATGAAATTTGATGAACCTCTAGTTCCTCCTCAACATTCAAATCCTGCTACTCCCCGATCTTTGCTAGAAGTGACTCATGTTTCCATCTAAAATATTTATCCTCCTTGAAATTTATATCCCACCTCACCACTATTTTCCTCATTGTAGGAATGTAAATCTTGTATCCTTTCGAGGTCTCCTATACCCAACAAAGATTCCCTTCTTTTTCATTTTCATGCACCCCACATTAGCCAACTACACATATACTAATCTATGTTGCAGAAGCATGCTACATGTTATCAAAAAAAATCTCCCTTAATATGTATGGAGGTATCTTTTGGATTTCCATAGAAGGAGCTTGTGAATTATAGATTAAGTTTCTTATTTATTGATTAAATTATTTAATTAGTTAATTAATCAACATTATTAAACAATCACAATTCTTATTACTACCTTCCTGAATTAACTATACCTTCCTAATGTTTCCTACATCAGGAGTCAGATATCGAAACTGCATAACGGGGACTTAACCATACCTTTCTGATGTTTAAATCCCAATACACCCCATGTCAGAACGTCAAATCTAAAAAATCAGTAATCTCTAAATCAAATTACCAATGAACTTTCCGATGTTGACATCTACATCACCACCTCGGCATTGGAACTTCTGTAAATCCCAATCACTGGGCACTATCTCCCTTCATATTGGAAGTTAGAAATTAGAATGGAATCATAGCTCCATATGGAAACCCCTGATTCCGACATTAGTAAATCAATGTCGACACCTTGACATCATCACTGGTATGGTGATCCATTCATTGATAATATGTTAATCCTGATGTCGACATTTCGACATAGATTCCTTAACACTTTAGTATATCACCAATTAACTTATTGTTTAACAACATAATCTGTCGATGTTTCCCTTTCGACCTTAGACATCACCACTAGCATATTGGAAATGGAATCTCATAAATATTATTTAAATTTAAAAGACGTATGCAGATGCAAATTAAACATATGAAGTGTAAATAAAATTGATCCACACACATGAATCATGCATATACATGCATAATCAAATACAAGCATCAATTAAAAGCATTTCCAATTCCAATACACAAGCTTACTTATCTTAAGAAACACATATCCAAGAAAATAGCTATGTAAGAGTGACTTTCCACTGAACCATAGGTAATCCATCCAGCATATACTTCTTCTACAAATAGGATACCTCCAAGTTGGGATATGAGGCCACCAGGGAGAAGGGAACAACTATAGGATTCTTTCTCTCATCCCGCAAACCATTTTTCTCTCTATGCTCAGCCAAATCATCATATATAGCTCTACAGTGGACCTCACTAATCCCTCACGGATTTGGATCCACAATAACTGCTCCACACAACACCCTTTTTACCTCAAGCATCCCCTTCACCAATCCACGGTTCTCTTGTGTGATCCATCTTTTTAAGTGCTTCAAGTGTGTGCATAGAAGAATACCAACCTACTAAATGATGTTGGAGAACCACCTATATCCTAAATAGATTTCTTCTCAAGCATATATGAGCAATAAAATTTAATGAGAAAGGTTCCCTAGATTTTCTGGCCTCACTGCTCACCTACAACCATCATTTTTTTTCCAAATCAACAACTCTCTCCTGAAATCAATTTTTCTGAGTTATACACAATATGGTAATCAACATGACCCAAAGCAGGAAACTCTACGTAGTTTCAAAAATATCCAGGAGGGAATGACTGAATTTATTGTTGACTAAAAGAAAAATGAGATAAGGGTGAAGAGAAAACTAGCATGGCTTTTAATAGTAGAATAAAAGACTCCGGGTAGCTGATAGAACTGCTGTAAAGGTGCATTCATCCCCATGCTTTAATAACTGCATGAGGATATTTTTCCAGCCAAACTCACACATGCATTCAATGATTGGAAAAATTGCCAAAAAATGAGATAATTGGCTTATTCAAGGAACATGACAAAATTTGGGTGAGTCCTAAAGTTGACACTTGGAATCAAGGATTTGGTCTCCCATGGGCCCCCTTTCCTCTTCCCCTCTAGTGGAATCATAGCCACTTTGGGTATCTTTACAACCATTCTTGGATCATTTTATTATTTATGCACATAATATTTGCATACATTTTGAATTGGAATGACAATCCAAACACATATTCCAAATAAAATATTTACATCATGCATGCCTAACCATTCACTAGTCAAACCTTGGACTTTAGATCCACAATAGGAATCCATACTAACATATTTACATCATTTACATAATTTTGTTTAAATACATTCCAAGTCAAAACATGGGGTGTTTCAATCCCCTCCACCTTGGAATAACATTGTCCTCGATGTTTCCTCAAAATTTGGAACAAAAATTGGTATGCCTCATTCATGGAAGCCTCCAACTCCTATGGCACCTTTACCTGTCTCATGGCCCGGTTCTAGAGGAATGTTACCTTCCTGTCTATGATTCATAGTGGCTTGGTTTGGAACTATCCCATAGGTTCCACTTGGATCACATCCAAATCAATCACATGGTTAGGATCATGTACATATTTCTTAAGCAAAGAAACATCAAAAAAATTATGAGCTTTAGCGTTAGAAGGAAATTCTATGTGCAATTAGCCATATCCTCTCAAGCACTTCAAATGGCCCACAATATCTTGGTGACATCTTGGCACAAATTCCAAGACTTAAGGAACTCTTCCTTGGCCTCACTCAGAGTTAAACATGACCCCAACATGAAAATCCCTATGCACTCCATCCCTACTTGCATAGCTTTTCTATTTATATTGGGATGTCGTCAATTTTTTCCTAATCTTTGCAACGTCCTGTTCCATTTCCTTAAGCAACTCTGACCCAAAAAAAATATGTTCACTGGATTATCCCAAGTAACTGGTGTTCTACACCTTCTTCCATACAGATACTCAAATGGACGCATTCCCATTGATGCTTGTTTCCCATTGTTATATGCAAACTCTACCAAGTGTAGATAATCCTCTCTCAGATTGCATGCTTTCTCCATCACATACATACAAAGAATGTCTTCAATCACTTTATTTTCTCTTTCTATTTTCGCATCCATTTATGGGCGGTAGGAAGTACTAATATTTAGTTGCATACCATAATCTGCAAAAACACATTTCCAAAAATTTGAGGTGAACATAGTATCCATGTCTGAAATTATTGCCTTAGGAAAATAATGCAACTTGGAAAATTACTTCATGAAAATATTTACAATGAAATGCATTTTATATGTGTATTTAATCAATATAAAGTTTGCTTCCTTTGAAAATTTATCCACCACAACCATGATGGAATCATTCACCTTCATTGTCATTGGAGACCTTGTAATGAAGTCCAAGGAAATTACATCCCATTTCCATTCTAGAATTGGAAAAGGTTGCAACAAACCTGTTGGGTGTTGATGCTCAACCATCACTTGCTGACATTTTGTACACTTAGAAATATGCTCAATGATGTCCTTTTTCATTCCTGACCAAAAGTATTGCTTCCTTGTTCTATCAATTGTTTTCTGGTATCCTAGGTGACCGAAATATGGAATTTGATGGATTTCTTCCATAACAATTATCCTCAAGGAATATAAATTCTGTTTTTATAAATAAGAATTTTGTAACATTCCAAATGGTAACCTTCATACCCATTTTCTAAGCCTTTCTACTGTGATTTGTATTTTGTTTCCACATATAATTCATCTCCAGCAATACGGTTAACAATCAACCACCTCAAATATGATTGACATGTACTAATGGATTCCACATACATTGAATGTACTTTTTCTAATAAGTGCATCAATCTATTTATTTTCCTTACCTTTTATGTGTTTGATCTCAAAACAAATCTCTAACCCATCTCTACTGCAATAGAAATCACTAATCTGATGGAAGTATATATGGCCACTGGTGCAAAATTCTCCTCATAATAGACTTCCTTTATCTATGAAATATACTATGCCACAAATATCACCTAGTACTTTTCCACGCTTCCATGTGATGCATGCTTAATCATATATATCCATTTCAAACTCACCGCATACTTCCCCTCTAGCCTCATACTATGTCCCACACATCATTCTTCATGATGGAGGCATACTCATCCACCATTACATCCCTCCATACCTAACTCTATAAGGACTACTCAGAACTAGTAGGATCAAAATCAATGATGTCAAACATCAATTCCATTTATCTTGAATACTTATCTGTTGTCCTACTCTTCCTAAAAATTCTCCTAGGATTCCCTAAAAGATCTAGAGCATCTTTTAAGGCTCTGCTACAACCATCTCAAAACCTTCTTTCTTGAAGTAGAATTTCCCTCACATGTGGTAGGAACCTCATGCTCCTTTTGCTTGGTAGAAGCCTCTCACACCTCCACATATGAAAGTTGATGAACCTTGGGTTCTTCCTCAACATTCAGATTCCACTATGTTGATTGTACAACATCAAGAGTCATTCTCTGGACTCGTCGGTAATATCAAGTCGGACTTGTGAGTCATGTAAAGTCCTATGTATCCCCATATTATTGAGGTGGTGATGTTCTATTGTAAATATTGTGAGTAATATCAAGTTGAGTCTTGTGAGTAATATGAGGACTAGACTTGTGTTGTATCAATTCAATTATTATCATAGACAATACCCTATGAGAATGGATTTCCAATTGTGGATATGATATTTTGTTGTATCAAGATTGAATTATTGTGTTGTATCCATACTATGTACCTCCATTTGTTGAGGTGTTTATACTATGTATGGTCATTCAGTGCTATAAGTCTCCTTTAGGGATTAGCTAACCCTAGAGTGAATTACTTTATCATATGACTATATGGCCTGGGGTAATATATATGATCATTAGTTTGTACGGAATAATTCTTCTGAGTATGATATGATACGATGGATAAATAAATAATACACATATGGACCATGGATTAATTATTTAATGATAATGATATAAAGCATAAAGAAATAGAATTCGAACTACCCATGCAAATTTCTGAGTGAACTCAAGTTATAAATCTTCAGTAAAATATGAATGCCGCAATCAATGCCTCAGTCAAAGCATCAGTTAACTAAAGAGATCTATGCAAAAGTTAATAATAGAAATTGTGCATGGATGGAACTAAGAGTGAATCATTGATGACACTTAAGTTATCCTGTTAACTAAGTGATCAGTAGTCAATTAAATATTGATTTCAGTTCACATTCAGTTAACATTCAATTCAAGTCAATTAACATTCAGTTCAATTCAGTTAACATTTAGTTCAAGTAAGTTAAAATTCAGTTCAAGTCACTTAACATTCAGTTCAAGTTAGTTAACATTCATTCAAGTTAACTTTCAATTAAGGTAAGTTAACATTTAGTTCAAGTCAGTTAACGTTCAGTTCAATTCAATTAACGTTAAATTCAAGTCAGATCACTTTTAGTTCAAGACAATGAACATTCAGTTAAATCTAATTAAGGAAAGGAAGGGAACTAATGTTTTCATGGAGGGAGTTATAGTTAGATCCTCCTTGTGAATGCACTATGTGGTGCTCTCAGTGTGTTTACTGAGACTCCGATGTGCTACCTTCTGCATTATAGGTGTTTTGTCTTGTTATTAAAATGTTAAGAATATGGGAAGTTCAATACAGTTTCATACATTTGTTTTTGGAGGGTTGCATTGGATCTCTCTTCTCTACTATTGTGGTGATATCTCTTATCAGGCAATGCTTATGTGTTGGAAACCATTCTATGCAAAACTATATATCATACTTAAAGAATTGTTTGGTTTTTCCATTCTCTTTGTTTGGAGGGGTTTCCCATGGTATATCTTGTCTCTCATGGTTGATTGATTTATATGGATGATTTATGGAGCTGATTTATGTGGTTGATTTATTTATGAGATTTATATGTGGTTGATATAATGATTCATATGTGTCTTATTTATGAAATTCATAAGTGATGAAATTGTTTGATAAAAATTTTAAAGTTCAAACATCTCTGATTTTTCTCAAGACATCATCATGGTATCAAAGCATAGGGCATGAAGGGGCTTAATTTTGTGCAGAAAGCTAATCCTACGTAGATATTTAATATTTGAGAAAAATATTAGATCCATGACATTGACTTTCGTTCGATCGTAAGACACCCTTGAAGGTACTTCCAACCTCAACACATGGAAGGAAAGGGTGTTGAATATTCTTGAAGATCCTACCACTGTGGTAGAGTGGCCTACCACTGTGGTAGAGGAGCCTACCATTGTGGTATAGGATCATATTCATGACCACTATGGTAGATGAGCCTACCACCAATCAAGGGGAAATCAACTTCAAAAAGAATCAATCAAAGGCCAAGCATATGATCTTTGATTCAGTTAAGGACAATCTCATGTCCATGATCCTTCCGTTGAATACCATGAGGGAGTGTTTTGATGCACCCACCAATATCTTCAAGAAGAAGGCCTCGATTCAAGAAGCGGGATGCATCCAAAGAAAGGTTGTGTACACTAAAGAGGAGAATATTTTCCTCACGGCAATAATGAAGAAAAGGAGAACTCATTTCACTACAAATAAGTTCTTTCATTCAAGTGAATAAAGAAGGACTCTAGTATTCTCCACAAGGGTGCAGAGATCAAGAGGGAGCCCACAAAAATCAATAAAAGATAAATAATTTATATTTTGATTATTATATGATGTTATAAATCAAATCTTCATGACTATCATATAGAAATATGTATTCTTGGACTTTGGAATTGTGTTGATCATATACATTATTGTTTGGCTTTTATTAGTGTATCACCGATCTCATGAGTCCATATTATGTGATATGATATAGGACTGATATAAGGTTTATATAGGACTGATATAGGTTTGCAAAACATCACATAATATGAATGGGGTTATTTCAAAACATTGATTTAGTCTATGTATGTAACTATCTAAACCATTGTCAGTATGTTGAAAGTTTTCATGTGATTACATTTCTTGGCTATGGCATGTTATTAATCATTTGAATAATTTTTCTAGTAGGGAAAAACATATGCCCTGAACTACAAGAAGAGAATGGCATGTGGTCATTCGGATGACATCCTTAAAAAGAGCATATCGAGAGGTTCATATGTTCCTTGGGAAGAAGACAGAATAGAATCCCTAATTTTATTCGAAGAAATGTAAAGACTCTTGAAGTTAATGTATTTATATTAATTATATTCATGTATGTGTTAGATTTAGAGGAGTATTAGTCTCATGTTAAATGTACAACATCAAGAGTCATTCACTAGGAGACTTTTCTTGTATCAAGTCAGGAACGTGTGTTGTATCAAGTCAGGAACTTATGTTGTATTAAGTTAAGGAAAATTGTGTTGTATTAAGGATAATGTGTTGTATAAATTCCTATTCATGAAATATGTATGTACTATGGTATTGTGTTGTATCAAGATCGGAATCTTGTGTTGTATCAAGATTGGATTCTTGTGTTGTCTCAAGACTAGTCTTGTGTTGTATCAAGACTATAGACTTGCATTGTATCAAAGTCTAGACTTCTGTTGTATCAAGACTATAGACTTGTGTTGTATCAAAGTGTAGACTTGTGTTGTATCAAAGTGTAGACTTGTGTTGTATCAAGTCATGCAGATATGCTATGTGATGTATTCCCAGTCATAGTCATTGAGTGCTATAAGTCTCCTTTAGGGATTAGATACCCCTAGAGTGAATTACTTTAGCATATGACTATATTACCCAGGGGAATACATATGATAATCGGTATGGAAAAATTCTTGTGAGTATGATATGATAAGATGAATAATTAATTAATACACATATGGACCATGAAGTATTTAATTAAAGATAATGGGATAAATCATAGAGAAAGAGAATGAATTCAAATTGTACATGCATGCCTCAACTGAACTCAAATTATCAAGGCCTCAGTTAAACCTAAGTTGTAAACCAAGAATGTGTTAGTTAAAGAAGTAATATCTCCTTCATTCATGCAAAGTATATGTGCATGGGTGACACTAGTTGTGAAGTACCAAATACTCTCAGTTAAGTCTCCTAACATTCAGTTGAAGATTAAGTTCAGTTCAATTGGTTCACATTCAATTCATTTAGTTCACATTCAGTTCATTCAGTTCACATTTAGTTCAAGAAGATTACATTCAGTTCAGTTCAATTAGCATCCATTTAAATCCAATTAAAGAAGTATTGCGCATATAGGGAGCATATATTGTTCATGCGAGATAATTTGAAGTGTCAGTTGGTAACTAAAGTTTAGGAGGGTGTTAATGTCTTCATGAGAGGAGTTCTAGTGCATGCTAATATTAGTGAATGTTCCATGTATGATCTCAGTGTGTTTATTGAGCCTCCAATTCGGCCCCTTTTGCATTCTAGGTTCTTTTGACATGTTATTAATATGTTAGGCATATGGAAAGTTCAATATAGTTTTGCATTCATTTTTTTTTGTAGGGTTGCTTTGGATCTCTCTTCTCTATTGTTGTGGTGACATCTATTATCGAGAAATATATTGATGTGTTGTAAATCATTCTCTGCAAATATATTTATCATACTCAAAGAATTGTTGGGTTTTTCATCCTCTGTATTTGGAGGGTTTTCCCAGGGTACATCTTGTCTCTTATGGTGATTGTTTTATGTGGTTGATTTATTCTTGAATATTCATATATTGCTTATATAAAGAATGATATGTGGATGATTTAAATAATCATAGATGGATGATATAAATTTGGTTATGTTGTTGATAAAATTTCTTATGTTCCCGATTTAAAGTTTCTTAAAGTGCTGAAATTGTTCCATAAAAGTTTTGAAGTTCAAGAAGACCTGATTTTGCTCAAACATTAACATGGTATCAAAGCATAGGGAGTGAAAGAGATTATTTTTTTGAAAAAAGGTAATCCTCCATAGATCTTGAATACATGAGCAAAATATTGTATCCATGATTTCAATTTCTATTCGACTAGAAGACCGCCTTGAAGGTACTTCCAACTTCAACACATGGAAGGAAAGAGTGTTGAATATTCTCGAGGAGCATGATATTGATTAATTCATGACTTATTTGGTATAGGATCCTACCTCTAATGCAACAAGAATAAATTACATGAAGAATCAATCAAAGGAAAAGAGGATTATGTATGACTCCGTGAAGGACAATCTCATGTCGGTGATCACACCATTAAAGACGAAAAAGTAGTGTTTTGAAACACTTACAAACTTATATGAGAAGAAATATCCCACTCAAAATAAGGATTTGAAGAACAATTTGTGCAACCTAAAGATGGAGAAATACAATACCATAGCATCCTTCTACTCAAATATTTCACAAGTGAGAGATTAACTAGAAAGCATCGATGTGGTGATGAATGAGGATGACCTTCTTCAAACCTTCATCGATGGACTCCCTTCCTCATGGGATACTTTATTAGCAGCGGTAAATGGAAGAGAAGAGCATCCCAACTTCGATATATTATGACACGATTGCATTCAAGAAGAGTGGCACATCCAAATAAAGACACCATGCATTAAAGAAGAGAATATTTCCCTCACGTCAAGAATGAAGGAAGGGAGGAAGCCATTTTCTCCCAAGAAGTTCTTTCATGCAAATAATAAAAATATTAATAGAAATTTTGACAAATCAAAGCTTCTATGCTATTATTATCGAAATTTGGGCCACTTTGCATGGAATTTCCACTCAAGGAGAAGAAGAGAAGGAAGAGTTCATGCTTCTACCAATGTAGAAGAAACTTCCAATAAAGATACACCCGGAGAGAAAGAGACAAGGTTATTATATTATATTTTCTTGGAACTATCTGAATCACTGTCAAGGAGAGAATATTATCTTGTCTATGCACTTGGCAAGAGCAATACAGTGTTTTGTTTGATATCTCCTCTCTTTTGCTCTAGAACAACCAATCTGCTATTGTGTTGCAATCATTATCTGTCAATTATCTATCATACTCTAAGATTTTTTGTTGGGTTTTTTAATCCTCCAGATCAGTGGAGGGTTTTCCCAAGGTATATCATGTGTTCTATGATTTGATTTAATTGTTTCTTTGGATTATTGATGAGATCTATAAGCACTATAATTGTGAATTAAAGTTTTAAAGTTCAAGTTTCTCCATATTTCCTCGAACACTAACAAATTATTTATGTCCCAGGATTTAAGAAGAAGCTACTCTTAGTTTCAGTTATTGAAGATAAGAGCTTCCGAGTCATATTCATGGAGAATCAAGCTTACTTATGGCTGAAGAACCAAAACATTGAAACTGCAACTATTATTGGAGTTCGAGAGGGGGGACTTTACAAGGTCCTAGGAAAATATATTCATCCATGGTACATCATACTATCATCCCATGCAAGCTTTGACATAGGATACTTCATCACCTCCATTATAGAGCACTACCTGGTTTACAGCGCAAGGTGAAAGATATGCCTAGTTTTGATTTTGTACATGATAGTATATGCCGGGGGTTTACTTCAAGAAAGAATGTTAAAAAGAAGTTTCCTAGCAGCAATACTAGATCTTATGGGATTTTAGATTTAGTAGACTCAGATTAATGTGGTCCCATGTCAACCCCTCCCCTGAGTGGATATCTTTACTATGTATTATTCAATATTGATGATTTCTCATGTAAGGCTTGGATTTAGTTTATTAAAACCAAGAGTGAAACCTTTAGTAAGTTTCAAGAATATAAATCCTTAGCAGAGAACCATAAAAGTAGGCACATCCGTTCTTTGAGGTCTGATAATGGTGGATAATTTGAATCACATGTTTTTAATAAGTTTTGTAGTGATGCAAGGATCTATAGACAATTATCAGTTCCATACAACCCCCAACAAAATCAGGTTGCAGAGAGAAAGAATAGAACTATTTTTGAGGTTGTAAATTGTTTGTTACATGATCAAGACCTACATGCTTATTTTTAGGAAGACGCTACTAGTACAACAATGTACATTCATAACAGAATTTTGCATGCACTACTTGATGAGAAAACAGCTGAAGAGGTGTTCACTGGCGAGAAGCTAGACATATCTCACCTCTGTATATTTGGATTTCTTATATATGTTCACATTACAAAATAAAAGAGAACCAATATGGAACCTTCAGGAAAGAAGGGAACCTTTGTGGGATACGGTGAGACCTTCAAAGCATTTAGAATATGCGTACTTGGTGAGAGACATATTGGGATTAGTCGGGATGTGACTTTCCATGAGGAAGTTTCATTCGAGAAATCGAAAGAGCTTGAATGTGATATTTAGGAGCATGAGCCGCCTATGTTAGAATACCTTCATAATGATTTTTCCCCTTCAGATGTTCAGAGGGAGAATCCAATAGAGAATTCATAGTTACCTGTCATTGATGAACCAGTTGAGTTGGTCAATGAACCTCCTACAAAGGGGAGGGAAACTTGGTGCCGATATATACTAAAATATGTTTAAAATCATGGAGCACCAATGGGATATAGCAAAGAGCACAAGTAACCTAATAGATATTCATGATATTTTGCATTGATGAGCGACATCAGTGACTCATATCCTTCATCATATGAAGAAGTTGCAAAGGAGCAAGTTTGGAAATATGTTATGACAAAAGAGTATAAGTCGATACTAAAGAATGATGTTTGGGAAATTATTCCTAGACCTGAGAATAAGTTAGTTGTTACTTCCAAATGGATTTACAAGATAAGGCATGCTACAAATGGTAGTGTGGAAAAATGCAAAGCCAGATTTTTTTTTCCTATGTTTCTCTCAGAAAGAGGGAATTGATTAAGAGGAGAAATTTTCTTTTGTGGCCAGATATACCACCATTAGATATGTGGTTTCACTTCCATCAATATTAGGATGGAAGCTTCACCATATGGATGTGAATACTTCCTTGCTCAATGGTGAGGTCAAGGAAGAGATTTACATTGAGCAGCCTAAGGGATTTGTAATTCAAGGGAAGGAGTCCCATGTGTGCAAGTTGAACAAAGCCATGTATGGGTTAAAGCAAGATCCCCGAGCTTGGTATGTCAAAATACATAGCTACCTTCAGAAACTGGGTTTATCGAAGAGAAGGAGATTCAAACTTGTACTTCAAAGTAGTGGAGAACCAACCCTTGATATTGCTTTTGTATGTTGATGATGTATTCCTCACTAGAGAGGAAAGATTGATTATTGAGTGTAAGAGGGATCTTACCTCATACTTTGAGATGAAAGACTTAGGTCTAATGCACTACTTTCTAGGCCTTGAGATATGGAAGAGAAATTATGAGATATTTCTATCTCAAGGGAATTACACTATAGACATCTTGCGGTGATTTGGCGCAGTGTACTGTAAATACATGAGTACTCCAATGGTATCCAATTTAAGGAAACTTCATGAGAATGAGATTGGATTGGGTCCATTAGACCCCACTCTTTACATACAGCTGATTTCCTTCTTTATGTACTTGATATACTCGAGGCCAAACATTTTCTATATAGTTAGCATTTTGAGTTAGTTCATGGAAGATCCTAAACACAGACACTGGGTTGCAGCAAAGCATGTTTTAAGGTACCTCTATGGTATGATTGCTTATGGACTCAAGTATGCCTCCAATGTAGGAGTGTTACTACTTGGATATACTGAATTTGATTGGTGTGGCAGGATTGTGGATTGGAAAATCACTTCTAGATATTGTTTCAACTTGGGTTCTACTATGATTTCTTGATCTAGAAGAAAGCAGGGCTCAGTTTCCTAGAGTACCACAAAGGTTGAGTACATTGCTGCTAGTATTGCTTGCAAATAGGCAGTGTTGCTGAGAAAGATGTTGGGAGGATTGTTTATAGATAAGCTTGAACCTATAGTGATTAGGTGTGACAACTAGAGTTGCATAAATCTGTCTGAAAATCCAGTGTTTCATGACAAGTCAAAAGACATAGAAATGAAGTATCACTTCATTAAAGACATGGTACAGAAAGGTATTGTAAAACTTCAGCACATAGCTACTGATGAACATATTGTAGATGTGTTGACAAAGCCTCTATCTGTGATGAATTTCAGACACTTCCGAGATAAAATTGGTATAGCAGAAAATGTCTCCCTCACTGAAAGGGAGTGTTAATTGTACAACATCATGATTCATTCTCCAGGATACTTGTGTTGTATCAAGTCATGAACTTGTGTTCTATAAAGTTCAGAAACTTGTGTTGTATCAAGTTAAGGGACTTGTGGTGTATCAATTTAGGAACTTATGTTGTATTAAGTTAAGGAACTTGTGTTGTATCAAGTTAGGACATTATGTTGCATCAAGTCCTATTCATGAAACATGCATGTACTATGATATTGTGTTGTACCAATATATGAATCTTGTGTTGTATCAATATTGGAGTCTTGTGTTGGATCAAGACTATAGACTTGTGTTGTATCAAATCATGTAGATATACTATGTGATGTATTGTTATTCATGGTCATTGAGTGCTATAAGTCTCCTTTAGGGATTAGCTACCCCTCGTGTGAATTAATTTAGCATATCACTATATGACCCAGGGTAATACATATGATCATCGATATGGAAAAATTATTTCGAGTATGATATGATCAGATGAATAATTATTTAATACACATATGGACCATGCAGTATTTAATTAAAGTTAATGAGATAAAGCATAGAGAAAGAGAATGGATTCAAATTTCACATGCATGCCTCAAGTCAACTCGAATTATAAAGGCCTCGGTTAATCCTAAGTTGTAAATAAAGAATGTGTCAATTAAAGAAGAAATATCTCCTTAATCCATGCAAAGTGTTTATGCATGGGTGAGACTGATTGTGAAGTACCAAATACTTTAAGTTAAGTCTCCTAACATTCATTTGAATATAAATTTCATTTCAATCAGTTCCCATTCAGTTCATTCAATTCGCATTCAGTTCAAGAAGATTACATTCAGTTCAATCAAGTTAGCATCTATTTAAAGCTAATTAAAGGAGGGAACATATCTTGTGCATGCAAGAGAATCTGAAATGTCAATTGTGAACTGGAGTTTAGGAGGGCACTAATGTCTGCATGAGAGGCATTCTAGTGCATGCTACTCTTAGTGAATGTTCCATGTATGATCACAATTTTTTCATTAAGCCTCCAATTCATCCCCTTCTACATGCTAGGTTGTTTTGGCTTGTTATGAATATGCTAGGCATATGGAAAGTTCAATATAGTTTTGCATTCAATTGTTTTTTCAGGGTTTCTTTGGATCTCTCTTCTCTATTGTTGTGGTGACATCTCTTATCAAGTAATATGTTGATGTGTTGTAAATCATTCTCTGCAAATCTATCTATCATACTCAAAGAATTGTTAGTTTTTTCATCCTCCGTATTTGGAGGGTTATCCCACGATACATCTTGTCTCTTATGGTGAATGTTTTATGTGGCTGATTTATTATTGAAGATTCATATATTTTGATATAAAGAATGATATGTGTTTGATTTAAATTCTCATAAATGGATGATATAAAGTTGATTATGTGGCTGATATAAAGTTTCTCATGTGTTTGATTTAAAGTTTCTTAAAGTGCTGAAATTGTTTCATAAAAGTTTTTAAGTTCAATCAGCCCCGGTTTTTCTAAAATATTAACATCCCCATGATGGAGGACTCAAATTTATAATTCTCACGTCCTGTATGTTGAGAGGGAGAAGCTACATTTTCTAGCTCCTAAAAAAAACTAGTGGAACTGGTTAAATTAACCTCCTTCTATGTAGAAACCATGTATGGTACTCATATTCAAAGCGAATCTATATGTAAGAATCTTGGATTATTCTTAAGTTATGGGTGTAACAATCATTGGATAATATTTTTTATTCTGTTGAGGAAAAATGTTCTGTAGAGTTCTTAAAAGGATTCAAGAACAATGGATTGTAAATCCAGGACCACACACATAAAGATAAATCTGATTTTGTTCGTATTTTTAGGATCTCATATATGTTACATATATATCTATACATGTCCTAGTATTAGTTATAAACTTTACAGTCACTACATAGGCATGTACAACAAATCATGTCTTTTGTTACCTACTTGGTACAAGAACATGTGGATTCATACATGTCTCACTCAATGAAAGTAAGTTTCATGGATTTTGACTAGTACAATGATCGAGAAAGATCACATCAAATATGTTGCTCAGATAAAGCATATTGTAAAGTAGTAAAACTTTACAAAGTTCCTAGTTATTTATATCGTATACATGTTATAGAAAGGTGTTGTGTAACGCTTCTACATATCCATAGTTGAGAAGAATTTCCAGCATATTTACTAAGCCTATGTCCATAACAAGCTTGGTATAGTATAAAATACTCCTCTAGTTGAAGAGGGAGTATTGATGTATCTTCACAGGAAAAAACAATTAAAAATTCCCAAACTAGTTAGTCATGGTACATGACTTAATAACCCATGGGATGTTATATCTTGTGGAGAAAATCCACAAGAGAAGAGACATGGTCAAAGTCTCGGACACTATTGGATACTCAAGAAGAGTTATAGTCTAGATTGTCAGAGAACAATTAACCTCTTGGGGAGGTTAGATATCCATATAGTTGGCTATGTGGAGTAATGTGATATGAAATCAATATGAAAGAAATCAGGCCTTGAAGAATATCACGGAGAATGGTAATATCACTAAGAACTTATTCAGATGGTAGAATATTCTTGAAGTCAACAAATGTTGAAAATTGAAAGAAAATAAGATTTTCTTTATGCATGATAATTACACATTTAATGTGTTGTTTATGATGGATATGCAATCCATAGTTTCTATTTTAGAGAAACTGCATTCTGGATCGAATCTAGATGATGATACTTTGAATAAGTAGTTGGTTGGTCTCTTAAAGTACCTAGAAGATCTGTTCTATTTTTATGTGTGTGGCCGATAACCATATGTTTGAGTACCTTTGAGGTACAATAGAATAGGTTATTTGTTGTTTTTTATACATGGTATACCTATTGTGCTATCCAATTGTTGTTTTATCCTGAGATAAGCTATGTATATTGCAGTTAGTATTACCTGCTGATAAGTAGTGTAGCTTGGGAAGCTACCTACTATGGTGAATGAGTTGAACCTACAGATATTAGGTGTTAATAGTCAAGCTTTCTAAAAAAACCCATGTGTTATGATAGAACACATTGAGATGAAGTTTTACTTCATCAAAGTCATGGTCATGTAAAATGAAATTTCAGTACATAGCTACCGATGATAAGATTGCAAATTTGTGGAAAATACGCTATCAGTGATGAATTTAAGATACTTCTGAGATAAGCTTGGTATGGCAAGAAATTCCTGGTAGAGTAGAGAGTGTCTCCCTCACTGAGAGGGAGTGTTGATTGTACAACATCAGGAGTCATTCTCTGGACTTGTGAGTAATATCAAGTCGGACTTGTGAGTCATATCAAGTCCTATGTATCCTCATATGATTGAGGTGGTGTTGTTGTTTGTAAATCGTGTGAGTAATATCAAGCTGAGTATTGTGAATAATATCAAGGCTGGACTTTTGTTGTACCAATTCAATGATTCTAATAGATGGTACCCTGTGAGAATGGATCTCCAATTATGGAGACGATCTTGTGTTGTATCAAGACTATGGACCTCCATTTCTTCAGGTGCTTATACTATGTGATATATTGTTATTCATGGTAATTGAGTGTTATAAGTCTCATATAGGGATTAACTACCCCTAGAGTGAATTACTTTATCATATGCCTATATGGCCTAGGGTAATATATATGATCATCAGTATGTATGGAATAATTTTTTTGAGTATGATATGATCATATGGATACATTAGAGGAAATTTCAACTCAAAACGGGCCTTTTAACTTATATTCAAATTTCATGTCATCATGTGTTAGCCAATGAAATTGCTTTAAATTTGAATTACCGTATAGGTCTTAAACATTTTTTTAATATAAATTTGGGGATAGGTATCATAAACAAAACTACATTTTTTGTTTGTATTTTTGACATATCTCCCTGTGTTTTTACTCAAATTTCGATCGGGAGAGCTCGTTGGATGCAGAATTAAATTCCACATCCAACGAGTACCCACTTGGCATACTTTTGACGGACCCCGCTAGCCCAAAAACAAGAAATACCAGAAAAAATGAAATGATGATGTCATCATTCCGTTTTTTCAGGTATTTCTTGTTTTTGGGGTAGTGGGGTCCATCAAAAGTATGCTGAATGGGTACTCGTTGGATGCAGAATTTAATTCCGCATCCAACGAGCTCTCCCAATCGAAATTTGAGTAAAAACACATGGAAATATGTCAAAAATACAAACAAAAAAATAGTTTTTTTCTTTTCTTCCTCCAAAATTAATAAATATTATTTTATTATTTTAACTATTATTTTACTAGTTCATTTTAGGAGGCCCATTTTGAGTTGAAATTTCCTCTAATGAATAAATAATACACATATGGACCATGCATGAATTATTTAATGATAATGAGATAAACCATAGAGAAAGAGAATTTGAATTACCCATGAAAATGTCTGAGTGAACTCAAGTTATAAAGCTTCAGTAAAATATGAATGCCTCAATTGATGCCTCGGTCAAAGCATCAGTTGAACTATAAATGAATGTAATCAATTAAATAAAGAAGAACTTAATGTTCATCAATCAACATGCATTAGTTAACTAAAGAGATCCATGCAAAAGTTAATAATAGAAATTGTGCATGGATGGCACTAAGACTGAAGCACTAATGACTCTTAAGTTAGCCCACTAACTAAGTGATCAACATTCAGTTAAATATTGAGTTCAATTCACATTAAGTTAACATTTAGTTCAAGTAAGTCAACATTCTGTTCAAGTCTGTTAACGTTCAGTTCAAGGAAGCTCACTTCTAGTTCAAGAGATTGAACATCCAGTTAAATCTAATTGAAGAAAGGAAGGGCGCTAATTGCATGGATGGAGTTATAGTTAGATCCTCCTTGTGATTGCACTGTGTGGTGCTCTGAGTGTGTTTCTTGGGCCTCCTATGTGATATGTTCTGCATGATAGGTGTTTTGCATTGTTATTAATATACTAGGCATGGGGCAAGTTGAATACAGTTGCATACATTTTTTTGAAGGGTTGCATTGGATCTCTCTTCTCTACTATTGTGGTGATATCTCTTATTGTACAATATGCTTATGTGTTGAAAAATATTCCCGGCAAATCTATATATCATACTCAAATAATTGCTAAGTTTATTCATTACAGCAGTAGGAAATATGCGGTAGGAGTTTTTAGTTCTCGACTAGTTTCGAACCAGTTAAGTAGGTTCATCATCAGGAGACAAAGATCTCACTCTCTTTTGCATTTAGGGATTTTAAATAAATAGTTAATAATTTATTTCAAATATTTTATAAATCTAGGTTTTAGTCTTAAGTCGCTTAAGGTGTGTTTAGGTTTAAAATTTTTTCTTTCATTAAAACTTGTTTTAGACATATATATATTTTTATGAAAATGTTTATAAAAATTTTTATAAAAAAAAATTATTTTTATTTTTATTATAAAGTTTCTAAAAGAATTGTTGACTTTTATTTTTTATTATTAGATTTAATATTTTGATACTTTAAGTTTTTAATAATATAGTTATAATGTTTAAAATGTTATTTATTAAATAGTATTTTTATGCACTTATTATAAGTTTTTTTTAAAAGTTATTAAATTTAAGTTTTAATGTCAAAGATTATTTTATGATAATCCAATTTAGGTTTTTAACGGTTATAATGTAAAAGTAGTGTTTAAAGAGGTTTTTTTATTCATAAATTATTTTAAATTGTAAAATAAATAGGGTTAAATGGTTGTGGTTTTAATTAGGGCTAAAGGTTTGTATAATAAATAGGGTAAAGAGTAATGAGTAGGGTTATGATGTAATATATTATGTAATGTTAGTGTAGTAAAAGTTAAAAGGTAGTTCAAAATTTTTAGTTTATTAGAAGGTTTACTGCTTAATAAGTTTTTTAATGATAGGTTTTCAAGTGTCTTTAAGTTTTAAACCATTATCTCGGTTGAATATTTTATTGCATTTCTCAATTTCAATGGCTTCACGAATTTTCCTTTTGTAGTAGTTAGGGACAATCGCTAACACTTTAGAGTTTTCTAGGCAGATAAGATGTTTAGTGTTATGGGAATGTTCTGCTATGGTAGATTTTTTTATTATATCATATCGTAGATCTGCACTATGCTCTTTTAACCTAGTTTCAATTGAACTTTCAGTCTCACCAATGTAGGCCTCACTGCATGAACATGATATTTTGTAGACACCTTTATAGTTTTTAGGATCAATGGGATCTTTAGCCTTGTCAAGCAAGGTTCTTACTAAGTTTGGAGGAGTGAACACCACCCTTATGTTTTTCTTCTTTAAGATACTATTGGATACTCAAGAAGAGTTATTTCAAACATCTTAAAGAAGAAAAACACTATGTACATAATAATACTATTTAATAAATAACATTTTTAACATTATAACTATATTATTAAAACCTTAAAGTATCAAAAATTTAAATTTAATAATAAAAAATAAAAGTCAAGAATTGTTTTAGAAACTTTATAATAAAAATAAAAATAAAAAAAAATTATAAACATTTTCATATATATATATATATATATATAACAAGTTTTAATAAAAGAAAAAAATTTAAACCTAAACACACCTTAAAACTAAAACCTGGATTTATAAAATATTTGAAATAAATTATTAACTATTTATTTAAAAGCCCTAAATGCAAAAGAGAGAGAGATATTTGTCTCCTGATGATGAACCTACTTAACAAGTTCGAAACTGGTCAAGAACTTAAAACTCCTACCATAAATTTCCTACTATTGTAATTCACTGAACTATGGATTAAAATGAATAACTAGGTTTTTTTATCCTCCATGTTTGGAGGGTTTTCCCAGGGTATATCTTGTCTCTCATGGTTGATTGATTTATATGGATGATTTATGGAGTTGATTTATGGAGCTGATTTATGTGGCTAATTTATTTATGAGATGCATATGTGGTTGATATAAAGATTCATTTGTGGTTAATTTGTGAAATTCATAACTGTTGAAATTGTTTGATAAAAGTTGTAAAGTTCAAGCATCTCCAATTTTTCTCAAAACATCAACATGCTACTCCCCTATCTTTGTTGGAAGTGACTCATGTTTCTTTCGAAAGGATTTATCCTCCTTGAACTTTATGCCCCACCTCACCATTATTTTCCTCGTGGAAGGAATGTAAATCTTGTATCCTTTCGAGGTCTCATTGTACCCAATACAGATTCCCTTCTTTGTCATGTTAATGTACCCCACATTACACAACTAAAAAGATACCAATATATGTCGTAGAAGCATGCTACATCCTAATAAACAAATTTATCCCTTAATGTGTATGTAGGGATCTTCTAGCTCTCCATAGAGGAAGCTTATGAATTATAGATTAATTTTCTTAGTGATTGATTAAATGTAGTTAATCAGTTAATTAATCAACATAATTGAACAATCCCAATGGTTATTATCACCTTGTCAGCCTAACCATACCTTCCTAATGTCTAAATCCCAAGATACTTGATGTCATCACATAGGACCCAAAAAATCAGCACTCGCTGAATAAAATTACCAATGACCTTTTCAATGTCGACATCGACATCGCCACCTCGGCATTAGAACTTCGACAAATCACAATCACTGGGCATTATGACCCTTCAACTCCAAATTCAAAAGTTGGAAAATCGACATTAGAATGGTGTTATAGCTCCACAAGGAAACCCTCAATTCTGGCATCAGTACCTCGATGTCGGCACCTCAACATTAGCACTAGTATGGTGATCCATTCACTGATAATATGTTGATCATGAAGTCAACACTTCGACATCAAAACTTCAATATATCAACAATTAACTTGTTTTTTAACAACATAATCCATCGAGATTTCCCTTTCGGCCTTAGACATCACCACGGGTACATCAGTAATGGAAACTCAGAAATATTCTTTCAATTTAAAAGACATGTGCAGATGCAAATAAAACATATAAAGTGTAAATAAAATTGATGCATAGACATGAATCATGCATACACAAGCGTAATCAAATACAAGCATCAATTAAAAACATTTCCAATTCCAATACACAAGATTACTTATCTTAAGCAACACAAATCCAAGAAACTGGCTATGTAAGAGTGACTTTCCACCAAAACGTAGGCACTCTATCCAAGATATAATCCTTCTACTAAGAGTCCACCCCTAAGTTGGGATATGAGGCCACCAAGGATAAGGAAATAACTATAGGATTCTCTCTCTCAACACACAACCCATTCTACTCTCTATGCCCAACCAAATACTCATACACATCTCTACGGGGATCTCACTGAGCCCTTACAACTTTGTCTCCACAATACTTTCCCCACAAAACACCCTTCTTGGCTCAGGAATCCCCTTCACCAATCCATGATTTTCTTGTGTGATCCATCTTTCCATGTGCTTTCAATGTGTGCATGGAAGAATATCAACCTACTAAATGATGTTGGAGAACCACCTGTAGGCTAAATTTGGGGCTTCTCAAGCATCTATGAGCAGTAAAATCTAATGAGAAATGTTCCCTAGATTTCCCAACCTCTCTGCTTACCTACATCCATCAATTTTCCTTCCAAATCAACAACTCTCTCCTAAAATAAAATCTCATGGGTTATACACAATCTGGTAATGGACATGAAACACAGTAGGAAACTCTGCGTAGTGTCAAAAATATCTAGGAGGGAATGGATGAATTTCTTGTTTATTAAAAGAAAAATGAGATAAGGGTGAAGAGACAATTGACATGGCTTTCGACAGTAAAATAAAATGCTCCCGGTAGATAACAAAACTATCACAAAGGTGCACTCATCCCCATGCTTCAATAACCACATGAGGATATTTTTCCCACCAATCTCACACATGCATTCGATGATTGGAAAAATTGTCAAAAAATGATATAATTGGCTAATTCAAGGAACATGACAAAATTTTTGTGAGTTCTAAAGTTGACACTTGGAATCAAGGATTTGGTATCCCATGGCCCCCTTTCCTCTTCCCCTCTAGTGGAATCATAACCCCTATGGGGCTCTTTACACTACCATTCTTGGATCATTTTATTTTATATGCACATAATATTTACATACATTTTGAATTTGTATGGCAATCCAAACATATTTTCCAAATAAAATATTTACATCATACATGTCTAGCCATTCACTAGTAAGGCCTTGGACATCAGCTCCGCACTAGGAATCAATACTAACATATTTACATCATTTACATAATTTTGGTTAAATACATTCCAATCCAAAACTAGGGGTGTTATAATCCCCTCCACCTTGGAAAAACACAGTCCTCAGTGTTTACTCAAAATTTAGAACAAAAATGAGTATGCCTCGTTCATTGCATCCTTGAACTCCCATGCAGACTCATCAGGACTGAAGTGATTACATTGCACCTTTACTTGTTGGATGGCTCAGTTTTAGAGGGACGTTACCTTCTTGTCTAGGATTCATAGTGGCTTATTTTGGAACTCTCCCTTGGGTTGCACCTATATCACATCCCAAACAATCACATGGTTAGGATCATGTACATATTTCTTAAGCAAAGAAACATGAAAAAAATTATGAGCTCTAGTGTTAGAAGGAAATGAAATTCTATATGCAATTGGAACTATCCTCTTGTTGAGGCCTGGAAAATCGCAGGCAACAACAGCAAGGGATTCTCCCCAATAAATGTTCCCAACTAGCCCATAACTATTTGGTATTGGAAATCCGTCCGGTTTACGGTCCGGCTACCGTAGGTCAAAGTAACCAAAAATAAAAGGTTTTATCGGTTACGGCCCTGTCCACCGTGTATGTTTTAGTTTTTTTATGTTTAAGTATGAGATGCAAGTGCCTATATAACAATGCAAATTAATAGAGAATACGAGGAGCGTCACAATGTGATGCACAGGTTATTACCTCTCGTCTTAACTCTCTCGCATCTAAATCACACACAGCAAGAAACGAAAACTAACTATCTAACCTATCCCTAGGGAGCAAGATTATCATTCATTAATGAGTAATGTGTTTTGCGCATGCATTAAGAAAAATCACAACTAGCTGTTACTTATTTCAAAATACATGAACATTTATAGATATATGAACAACCAGATAGCTAATTGTTTATGAACAACATTCATTACTCATAGTGGAAATTTCATTGAATAAACTAGAGAGCATTCATACAAGAACATAGGTTCAAAGAGTTAGAACGATCTCACAGTTAATGGACACAAAGCTAAAAACGAAATAGTTCACATTCAACACATCCATGGCACAGCATTTGAAAAGTTCCACCAGGGTTTCTCCAACAGGAAAATTGTAATTCTAATTGCAAAAGGAAATAGCTCTTCTTACAACAGGTTCTCACAAGTCTCAAAGGAAAAAGTCCCCTATTCTGTCTAATTCTCCTATACTTATACTACGAGCAAAAATCTTGGGCTACCCCTCGGTAACCTTTAGGCTCCCCCAACCATTTAATCTCACACTTTTTTCCTTTTGTGAGTGCTCATGATTCATACAAACATTACATTTCAGATTTATGATTTAAGAGCACTTTTATGAAAAGGGACCAACTTGGTAACTGACAAAATTTTCCAAGCCTGGGCCTCTGCTTCTATTTATAATGCTCAATAATCCGTTGGTCCCTTGCTAGATCCTGTTGAAATTAGACCTGACTTTCTTCTTCTCTATCCTCATCTCTGCTTCTGCATTTTCTTTCTCTTTTGTCTTCTAGGCATGTCTTCTCTACAGCAGCAATAACCCTGTCATGAATAACCAATCCTTACATCGCTTAGCATTTGACAAAGTAACACAAATTGTATCAATACATGCATTCTGTGAAATGAACTATAAACAAATCTAAAGTATGAAAAGATAAGGAAAAGAGAATCCTACAAGCTGGGCCTGAAAATCCTCTAAATCCACTATCCGAACTAAAACCACAAGCCCAAAAAATAGACTTGTATCTCAATCCAAGCCACATCTGGACCAATTCGACATCCTCCGATGAAAGCATGAAGAATGACAAAGTAACCACCATTCCTCAAAACACAAAACCCCCAAACTGCGCTCTTCATCTCAGAAACCTTGACTCGACCAGCGCCCATGGGAAAACTCCGCCATCCCATAAAATAAAGTGACAACACAACAAACGGCAGGAAAACCCTACCGACAGCCGGAAGAAAAAAATACTAAGCACGAAGGATCAGTTCAAAGAGGAGTTGCAACAGCGGGTGATGGACAAACTCTAGTCTCTACAATTTCTGTGAGAAAAAAAACACTAAGTGTCACCGTAGTCATGCATCGGATAGCGGGGCCACTAACTTAGTAAGGTATCGATAGATGAAACAACTAAAACGCCGGAGCGATAGTGTACTGCGCAAATGCAATGGCAAAAATCACATGGACTAAGGGTCTTACAACAATCGAAAAAATCGGCGAAGATTGAAACAAATCATCAGCAAATGGAACAACTATACATCAGATGGTTAGTCTGCTGAGGAGCCGCAACAGCAGATGACATAAGGACTATGGCTTCCCATTAAAGTCATAAACCGTTCCAAGAACGAAAAGCAACAACATCGCAAAGTCAAAACCACGGCATCAGAAAAGATAAGAGCTAACCGTCGGAACATTCAGCATTTAGCTTTCGTAATGGTGGCTACGTAGAGAACTACGGCCCCAATTCTTTGTTCAAATGACTTCCGACAGTGGAAAAGGAAATTATCAACAAACCAAAACTTCAATTTCAAGTCAATCAAAAGATAGTCATTCACCTCCAAAAATGTTAAACAATTTATCTCAATTCAACAAAGTTCAGCAATCCAAAACAAATCCGTGCAAGATAAAATTAAAAGGAGGGTCCAAAATTTTTTAGAAAATTTGGGAAAAAGTTGCAGTTGCAACAATTGGCGACTACCTGGTGAACCAAGATCTCTGGACAATTTCTTCCTTAAGTAACAGACTGTTTGACAATAAAACCAATATGTTGAATTCTTCTAGATGTCTGGATTTCCCAAATGGAAACTGTATGTACTTTTAATCATTGATGATAGTCCAATTTAGGAAAATTGAAACCAAGATTTCAAAGTCAAGATAACTCTTTTGAGGCTAGGAATATGAATTTCATTTTTTTACCTCTTCCTTCGGGTAGCTTTCAGCTTGGACACCACATGATTGTAACATATGGTAAACAGAAATATTCATTTGTTCCTCATTCCCATGCCATTTTGCACTTTTTGTGCTTTTGGACTTTTGTCCTTTCATTTGAGTCCTCTTGCATGCCTTTCTTTCTGAATTTTTATTCAGGCTCCTCTATCCATAGTGTCCTTTTGTGTGAGAGATATATTTAATTTTCAGCTCACAGACAAAGAAGAACTTTTGGCAATTTTGTACCTATATGATTCAGTACTTTGTTTCGATACATATTGCTTTCATCAGAGTTTTTTTTTACTCTTATTTTCCTTTTGGATTTCAATTCTTGGCATGGGATCATTTATATATAATATAATGTTTATCCTGCTTCCTTTCCATGGGTCTTTTACTGTCACCCCCTAGGACATTTTTAAATGTGAGATGGATGGAGCCTCGAAATAGTATTCCATACCTTTTGATCCTGAGTCATTTTACAAAGATTAAGTAGGACTTCAATATGTTCATAGCCATTCAGGAAAACTTCTAAACTAGAAGAAATTCTTTCAGATAAAACAATAGCACACAGTCTTACACTCAAGGACTTTAGTTAATCCAAAATTCTGATGCCCTCCATGCAACCAAAATTTTTCCTCTTTTATTGAAATCAATCAAAATCTAACCTAAAAACAAGCAGAAATAAAATAAATCAAACATACAACAAAATCAGTTTATTTATGTACAAAACAAAAAACAAAAATTAGGAAAAATAAGGTTTGAGAACTAAACCATTAACTGGTAAGTTCTCTTCCCAGCCCTATAAATCTTGCAATTTGTAGGTTGAGGGGCCAAGTTTTGCTGCAATCTGAAAAGGGCCTACCCATAATTGTTGAAACTTTGTGTGTTTCCCCTTTTCATCATGCGGGTGATCCCACTTAAGAACCAGGTCTCCCACTTCAAATTCCTTTTTTCCATCTTTGTGCTTATCAAACCACCTTTTCACTACTTCTTGTTGTTGCTTAAAACGTTCTTTGGCCCTGGACCTAGACTCTTCCGCCTTCAAAATATTATAGATTCTAATTTGCAGGATTTCGTTATCTATGCCTCTAGACTCTTGAGCTATTATGGAAGATGGTAGCATAATGTTAGGAGGAAGTATAGCCTCTTTTCTATAAACAAGGGTATACGGTGACATACCTAAGGAATTCTTGGGTGTGACCCTATCAGCCCAAAGAGCGTTCAGTAATGCTAAATTCCAACTTCTCTGGTTTTCTATCATAGTCTTTTTTAAGATCCTAATCAGATTCTTGTTGGTAGATTCTGCCAAACCATTTCCTTGTGGGTAATAGTTCGCAGAATAATGCAACTTGATTCCTCTTTCATGAGCAAACGCAATTGATCTAATAGAAGAAAAATAAGTATCATTATTGAAAACCAGGGAAATTGGAACCCCAAACTTGGTCATAATATGATCTTGCAAGAAATCCATGACCGCATCTTCATTGACTTTACATAACGGAATGGCCTCGACCCATCTAGTGAAGTGGTTAGTTGCCGTTAAAATATATTTGTGCTGCAAGGAAGAGTTTGGTTTTATTTCTCCAATGATATCAATCCCCCACTGCTCAAATGGTTCCGTTATCATCACAGGCTTCAATGGTCCTGCTTCTTTGGCTTGTCTTCCCCCACACCTCTGGTAGATATCACACTTTCTAACATGGGCATGCGCATCCTTGAACAACGTGGGCCAATAGTACCAGACTCTGAGAATCTTGTCAGCTGTCGTATCTCCAGAAAAATGACCTCCAGCAGGCCCATCATGTAACTCTGTTATGACCCTTTTTGCGTCTTCTTTCTCTAAGCATCTGAGAAGGACTCCATCATAATTCTTCCTCAATAAAATTCCATCAATGATCTGATACGCAGCTGATTTAAGGCGCAACGCTCTTTGCTGTTTGGAATTCCAATGTTCTGGCAACAATCCTTCCTGAAGGTAATGAACAAGGTCTCGGTACCAGGAATCTAGAGCTGTAAAAAGAGTACATACATCCATCATATGTAATTCGGCTTCATTTTCCCAATCATTTTCTTCATTGTTTTTACCTTCAACCATTAATTTGCACAGTCCCTGTCGTTTAACTATGGATGCTGGTTTGAATTCGAGGTCATATTCTTGCAAAGTTGTTACCCAGTTGCCTCTTCTTTCTCCTTACTCCTTTTGTACGAAAAGAGACCTTACAGCTGGGTGTGGAACTATTACCTTCATCCGGTTCTTAAGTATGTACGGCCTAAATTGGTTTACTGCTTTGAAGACTACATAAGCTTGTTTATCCGCAGCTGGGTAATTCAACCCGGCCCCCTATAGACTAGTGCTCATAAATGATATGGGGTACTCATCTCCCCCTTCTTCCTTCTGAGTAAGCACCGCTGCTAATGAATCGTCAGATGCGAAAGTGTACAAAATAAAATCCTTCTCAAAATTTGGAATTTTGAGAGAGGGTGCATGAGCAATAGATGTCTTTATTTTACTGAATGCATTCTTCTCTACATCAATCCATTTGAATTGTACACTTTGTTTCACCATTTGCTGCAAAGGTTTAACAATTTGAGCGAAATCTGGCACAAACCTTCGCACGAAATTTATTGTCCCCATGAATGATTGCATACCTTTTTTATTATGGGGTAAGGGGATCTGTTCGATGGCTTTGATCTTTTCTGGTTCTATGGAGATCCCATTTTTAGACACCAGGTGACCCAGTAGCTTTCCTTCTGTAACAGCAAACACACATTTCCTTGGATTTAGTGAGATGCCATATTTTCGACAATGTTCAAAAATTTGTTTTAGATGGAATGCGTGTTCTTCTCTCTTCTTTGAAAATATCATGACATCATCGAGATATACTACAACACTACAGCCAATTAGACCGTGAAAATCTATATCCATAGCCCTCTGGAAAGTAGCTCCAGTGTTAATGAGTCCAAAGGGCACCCTTCTGTAAGCAAAAGTTCCCCATTTTGTTCTGAATGTAGTTTTAAGTCTATCTTCTTCAGCTACTAACACTTGATTGTAGCCAGAGAATCCATCTAATAACGAAAATAACTCAGAAACCGAAACCATCTGCAATATCCGTTCCATGGGTGGGACTGGATAGTTGTCTTTGCCTGAAGCATGATTTAAGTTTATGAAATCCACACATAGCCTGATTTCTCCAGATTTCTTCCTTACTGGTACCAAATTTGAAACCCATTCTGAGTGTCTAACTTTGAATATAATTTTGGCATCCAATAATTTTTTTACTTCACTATGAATTAAAGGCTCCAGTTTTGGATGCATCTTCCTCAAAGGTTGTTGATAAGGCTTGACTCCAGATCTAATAAGAATGATGTGTTGTATAATCTTGGTATCATATGTTTTAAGTTCTTCATATGTACAGGCGAATACATATTTGTACTGTTTGAACAAACTAATGAACTTATTTCTTTCACCCGAGGAACAACACTTTCCCAAATTTACATATTTGGGTTTAACTTCAGTTCCCAAATTTATCATCTTGAATTGCAAAGACGAGCTATGAGTCTTGACATTTGCTGGTCTTCTGAATTTGTTGTCTAAATCAAACATCCGTTCTAAGGTCCTGACCCCTCTGGGAATGAAGTTGTCTAATTTCAACTCAGCTTGGTGTTCTTCGTCATTGATAATTGCCCCTTTGAAAGTTTCATCATTCATCAAACATTCCAAGATTTGTTGATCATCATCAAAAACTAGTAGATTAGTAATCATGTCTGGAACCGAAGGCCTAAAATTTAATTCAATAGAACACTTGTTATTTGTAGGTACAAGCCTTGCAGCTGAGGTAGCTAACAATTCAGCCGTTGCATTCTTAATTCTAGGAATGGATACAATATTAAATGCATAAAAAAATTTCAGCAAATCCCACACTTCATTCTGATAATCTTTTAAATGAGGTGAGATGCAATGTATCTGTTTTCGAATTTGCTTTACAATTATTTCAGAATCCCCATACACTTTCAGATTTTCTACTTTTAATTCAATTGCTTTTCTTAGTCCCTGAACTAAAGCTTCATATTTGGTTGTGTTATTGGTACATTCAAACTCTAATCTACATGAAAGAAAGTGTTTATTTTTCTTTGGATCAATCAGGACACAGCCAGCTCTTGATCCTTCCAAAGTTTTAAATCCATCAAAAAAAAGTGTCCAAAAACTATCTACTTCTATTGTACTTGAATGAACAACTACATTTGAAACTGAGTCTACTATTTTACAGTTAAATTCATCAGCCTGTGAAAACCGAAGGAGATCGGGCTGTGTCTGGTGTACCGCTAGCTTCTTCCACTTGGTAGTTTCCTAGTTCTAGTTCAATGAAGTAATTACCCAATACAGAATTCACTGGTTCATTCTTACCCTCCAACTGAGTAACATTGTGCTTCATGTGGGGCTCTCTCAATACTTTAATTTGATTGGGGCTTCCCTTATAAGGCAACCACAAATGTGACCAATCAGAGGCAAAATATCCATTTAGCTTTGCTAACCAATCCCGACTCAAAACAAGTCCATAAGCCTCAGGTATGTCTGCTACTACAATATCGATGAACTGACATACCTTTTCATTTGAAGATAATCGAATCAGAACATCCTCCATTTCCCCAATTACCTTCACATTTGTTCTGTCTAACTGAATAACCTACCAGGTAGATGGTTTAGGCTGTCCATTTATCTTTTTGCAAACTGAAAGTGGCATAACATTGACTGATGCCCATGAGTCTACCAAACAGTTGTGCACGTTATGGTTGAAAATTTCAAAGGTCAGGAGAAAAGGTGGGGTTTTGCATTTAGGCTTACCTCCCACACTTGCTTCACCAATTTCTTCTTCTTGGGGTTGATTTTCGATGGGAATATTTTCAGGTGTTTCAAGTGATTTTAGCAATCTTTCTTTCTGTTGAGGCATATTACACATTTCAAATAGTGAGATATTTGCCTTAGCCCTTTTTATATCTTCCATAATTTCATATTCCATCGTGTGTTCTTTGAGATTCTTTTTTACATCATCAGTCTTCTCCTCAATGGGATTAACATGCATGTTGATTTTCTTTGGATCCTGACTCGTAATGGTGAATTCAGGTATTCTATCAGCTGTGGTGCTCTTCTGAATTTTATTTACATTCTTTTGAAGTCTCTTAATTTTCGGGATTACTGATTTGTCTTTATTTAACAAACCTTGACTTCTTGTCGTCACATTTGTTTCTGATATTTCTTCCTGTTTCAGAGTACCTTTGTCTTCTATATCAAAAAGTGAGACACAGTCCCATAAAACCAGAGCATCATCCTCTTATTTTTCTGTGGATTTATTTCACTTTTCTTCATCATCATCAGCTTCTGTTAGTTTAGAGTCCAATAGCTGATTCATTACTAATGTCATTGAATTTATCCATTGAGGGCAATTTTTCTCATAATGGAGCTGCTGATGAAAGGTGCAAAAGTTATCCATACCCACCTCTGTTAAGTTCATTGATGCAGGACTGTGTGGAGGAGTCTTAGATTGATTTTTGTCCTCTCTCCTTTTATAGTAAGGCTTATAAGATTTCTGAGCTTCTTTTTCCTTTTCCAAATCTATTATTCTGTTAGACAGTTTCTGCATCATTTTTAACATTCCTTCAAAGGCATGTGACTGCTCCTCCTTAGGCTTAGACAGTAATAAGTCTTTCTTACCAAAATGTTTTTCTCCTGACTGCTCAGGATAATCTTCTATGCTCTCTTTTTCAGCTTCTACTCACTCTACTTCTTCATATGTTTCTGACAATGTAGGTTTGACTTGCATCTTGGCAAACATGGCCAAGTCAGGCCCTAAAGCTGAAGTATAGTATTCGATCAGAAACTTATCATATGGTTTATCAGTTGCAGAAAAAATCTTAAGATAAGCAGCAAACCTTTGGGTGAAACTATGCACTTTCTCTTTTCTTTCTTTCTTCAAAGCACATAATCCTTTCATTAGGGTTGCATGAGTTTTCTGTGCTGCATATTTATTTCTAAATATCCTTTCAAATGTGTCCCAGTCTGGGATTGAGTTTGCAAGCATAACAAAATACCATGAGGCTGCTGCTCCTTTAAGGGTATGTGGAAATAATCTGCAGACTACATATTCATGTTCTCTCGCCCTTAATCCTTCTATGGCCAAGTAAAAGCTTTGCAAATGGTCATCTACCAAAATATTTTCACTTGGGTCAAACTTGGGCAACATTTTCTCAAAAGCCTAAGGTAAGTCATGCAAAGGAGGTCCTAGGTTTAGAGGTGACCTAGCCTTCCAAGCAGGTGGTGGATTTGGTGGGTTGGGTGGCTGATTTTCATTTACGCCTGCCATGAGTCTGGGTGGAGAATGAGGTGGTGAATGAACAGGGGTATGAACCAATGAACCATAAGGTGTATCTGGGCCCAACTAATTCAGAGGTTGAACAACTTCCTGTAAGGTTGTTTCTAATAGTTCTTCAAAATCTCCAACCAATACTGCGTCTTCCAATATAGGGCGGTCTTTCTTCTTATTTCTCTTCTAGGTAAGACAGGAATAATTGGTAATCCTCCAATATTCTTCACATATGCCCTAGTATGTCTTCTTAGATCATTAACTACTTCGTTATCGACAGAATACAGATGCTCTTTACCCTTCTCTTCAGGAATTGGATTGGGAAACAAACTGCTCTCAGAACTGTTACCGGTTGAGTAATTTCGAGGAAATGGGTTTCCTCGGCCAGCCATACACTGGCTGCCCTCCTTCTAGCGCCAAAAACTGTTGAGGCCTGGAAAATCATAGGCAACAACAGCAAGGGATTCTCCCCAGTAAACCTTCCCAACTAGCCCATTACTGTTTGGTATGGGGAATCCATCTGGTTTACGGTCCGGCTACCGTAGGTCAAAGTAACCAAAAATAAAAGGTTTTACTGGTTACGGCCCGGTCCACTGTGTATGTTTTAGTTTTTTTATGTTTAAGTATGAGATGCAAGTTCCTATCTAATAATTAAAATTGATAGAGAACATGAGGAGTGTCACAATGTGATGCACAGGTTCTTACCTCTCGTCTTAACTCTCTCGCATCTAAATCACACATAGCAAGAAACAAAAACTAACTATCTAACCTATCCCTAGGGAGCAAGATTATCATTCATTAATGAGTAATGTGTTTTGCGCATGCATTAAGAAAAATCACAGATAGTTGTTACTTATTTCAAAATACATGAACATTTATAGATATATGAACAACCAGATAGCTAATTGTTTATGAACAACATTCATTACTCATAGTGGAAATTTCATTGAATAAACTAGAGAGCATTCATACAAGAACATAGGTTCAAAGAGTTAGAACGATCTCACAGTTAATGGACACAAAGCTGAAAATGAAATAGTTCACATTCAACACATCCATGGCACAGCATTTGAAAAGTTCCACCAAGCTTTCTCCAACAAGAAAATTGTAATTATGATTGCAAAAGGAAATAGTTCTTCTTACAACAGGTTCTCACAAGTCTCAAAGGAAAAAGTCCCCTATTCTGTCTAATTCTCCTATACTTATACTACAAGCAAAACTCTTGGGCTACCCGTCGGTAACCTTTAGGCTCCCCCAGCCGTTTAATATCACACTTCTGTCCTTTTGTGAGTGCTCATGATTCATACAAACGTTACATTTCAGATTTACGATTTAAGAGCACTTTTATGAAAAGGGACCAGCTTGGTAACTGACAAACTTTTCCAAGCTTAGGCCTCTACTTCTATTTATAATGCTCAGTAATCCATTGGTCCCTTGCTAGATCCTGTTGAACTTAGACCTGACTTTCTTCTTCTCTATCCTCATCTATGCTTCTACATTTTCTTTCTCTTTTGTCTTCTAGGCATGTCTTCTCTACAGCAACAATAACCCTGTCATGAATAACCAGTCCTTACATCACTTAGCGTTTGACAAAGTAACACAAATTGTATCAATACATGCATTCTGTGAAATGAACTATAAACAAATCTAAAGTATGAAAATATAAGGCAAAGAGAATCCTGCAAGCTGGGCCTGAAAATCCTCTAAATCCACTGTCCGAACTAAAAACACAAGCCCGAAAAACAGACTTGTATCTCAATCTAGGCCGCATCTAGACCAATTCAACATCCTCTGATGGAAGCATGAAGAATGAAAAATTAACCACTTTTCGTCAAAACACCAAACCCCAAAACTGTGCTCTTCATCTTAGAAACCTTGACTCGACTAGCGCCCATGGGAAAAAGCTGCCATCCCATAAAATAGAGTGACAACACAACAAATGACGAGAAAACCCTACCGACAGTCGGAAGAAAAAAATACTAAGCACGGAGGATCAGTTCAAAGAGGAGCCGCAACGGCGGGTAACGGATAAACTCTAGTCTCCGCAATGTCGGCAAGGAAACAACACTAAGTGCCACCGTAGTAACGCATCCGATAGCAGGGCCACTAACTTAGTAAGGTATCGGAAGATGAAACAACTAAAATTCCATAGCGATAGTGTACTGCGTAACCGCAACGATGGAAATCACATGGACTAAGGGTCCCACAACAATCGAAAACATCGGCGAAGATTGAAACAAATCATCGACAACGGAACAACTATACGTCGGATGGTTAGTCTGCTGAGGAGCCGCAACAGCGGATGACATAAGGACTGCTACTTCCGATTAAAGTCATAAACCATTTTGAGAGTGAAAAGCAACAATATCACAAAGTCAAAACCACGGCATCAGAAAAGATAAGAGCTAACCGTCAAAACATTCAGTGTTTAGCTTCCGCAACAACAGCTACGTAGAGAACTACGGCCCCGATTCTTTGTTCAAATGACTTTTGATAGTGGAAAAGGAAAGTATCAACAAACCAAAACTTCAAGTTCAATTCAATAAAAAGATAGTCATTCACCTCCGAAAATGTTAAACAATTTATCTCAATTCAACAAAGTTCAGCAATCCAAAACAAATCCATGCAAGATAAAATTAAAAGGAGGGTCCAAAATTTTTTAGAAAATTTGGGAAAAAGTTGTAGCTGCAACACCTCTCAAGCACTAAAAATGTCCCACAATATCTTGGTGACATCTTGGCAAAAATTAAGAGATTTGAGGAACTCTTCCTTGGCCTCACTCAAAGGTAAACATGATCCCCAACATGAAACTCCCTATAATGCACTCTATCCTTACTTGCATAGATTTTCTATTTATCTTGGGATGCCTTCAAACTTTTCCTAATTTTTTAAACTTCTTGTTCCATTTCCTTAAGAAATTATGAGCCAAATTTGTTTCAGTAAATTATCTCAAGTAACTGGTGTTCTACACCTTCTACCATACAAATACTCAAATGAAATCATTCCCAATGATGCTTGCTTCCCATTTTTATATGCAAACTCTACCAAGTGTAAATAATCCTCCCACTTGGATGGTTTGTCCATCACATACATGTGAATCATGTCTTCAATCACTTGATTTACTCTTTCTATTTTCCCATTCATTTGTGGACGATAGGAAGTACTAAGATTCAACTGCATACCGAAAATCTGCAAAGACACATTTCCAAAAATTTGAGGTGAACATAGTATCCCCGTCTAAAATTATTTCCTTATGCAAACATTGCAACCTGAAAATTTCCTTCATGAAAATATTTGCAATGAAATTCATTTTATATGTGAATTTAATCGATATAAAGTGTGTTTCCTTTGATAATTTATCCACCACAACCATGATGGTATCGTGCACCTTCACTATCATTGGAAACCCTGTAATGAAGTCTAAGGAAATCACATCCCATTTCCATGCCAGAATTGGAAAAGGTTTCAACAAACCTGCTATGTGTTGATGCTCAGCCTTCACTTGTTGACATTCCATACACTTATAAATATACTCAGTGATGTCCTTTTTCACTCTTGACCAAATTTATTCCTTCCTCATTGTAGCAATTGTTTTTTGGTATCCTAGGTGACTGAAATATGGCATTTCACGGATTTCTTCCATAACAATTCTCCTCAATTTTTATACCTTTGGAGAATATATTATATTTTTATATATAAGAATTCTGTCACCTTCCAAATGGTAACCTTAATACCCCTTTTCTAAATCTTGTTGTTGTAATTTGTATTTTTTTTGCTCATACAGTTCATCTCCAGCAATACGGTTAACAATCAACAACCTCAAATGTTATTGGTAGGTACTAATGGATTCCACATACATTGAATGTAATTTTTATACTAAGTGCATCAACCAATTTATTTACCTTACCTTTTATGTGTTTTATATCAAAATTGAATTTACATAAAAATTCTGTACATTTAGCTTTCCTGGCATTCAATGTTGGATGCTCAAACAAATATTGCAGACCACAATGATTTGTCCTTATCTCAATTTTTCTTCCCATTAAATAGTGCCTCCACATTTTTAAAGCGTGCATATGGCCACAATCTATAAATTATGGGTAGCATAGAGTCTTCTCATGATATTTAAACTTCCTTGACTTATAGTATACCACATTATTATCTTTCATTAGAAATCCTCCAAGTGATTGTTTTCATGCATCTATACACACCACAAAATATTTTTTCGGGTTTGTGATTTCCAAAATTGGAGCACTTGTGAGAAGCTTCTTCAATAGCTAGAATCTTTCTTCATATTTCGGTGTCCATTCAAACTTTATTCCCTTCTTTTTCAAAAAGTGATTAGGTGATCAACTTTGGAGAATCCTTCAATGAACCTCATGTAGTAACCAATGAGACCCAAAGACATCTCACATCTATCACATTCCTTAGGTTTGGTCAATTCATGATTCCTTTAATATTGTTAGGATCAATTAATATTCCTTTCTCCAAAATAACGTGACCCAAATAATGAAATTTATTTTTATAAAGTTACATTTGATTGGCTTTGCATACAAATTATGCTCCCTTAATAATGTGAAAGCCATTATCAAGTGTTATTCATTCTCCTCTTCAATCTTAGAATATATGAGAATGCCATCTAGAAACATAAGAACAAACTTGTCCAAATATCTATTGAAAACACTATTCATGAGACACATGAATGTAGTTGGTGCACTAGATACCAAATGGAACCACCACAAACTCATAGTTCACATACCTTGTCCTAAATGTTATATGGTTAATTTCGTATTCTTTGATCCTCAATTAATGGTAACTAGACCTCAAATCAATCTTCAAAAATACCTTTTCCCTCTCATTTGATAAAAAAAATACAATGAATTTGAGGAAATGTGTATATGTTCTTCACAGTAGCCTTTTTCATTTGTCGGTAATCAATGTATAACCTGATTGTTCCATATTTCTTCATCACAAGTAGGACAGGTTCTCCCCATGGAGACACGCTGGGACAAATGTACTTCTTTCCTAAAAATTCTTGCAATTACATTTTCAGCTCTAATAATTTCGGTGTACTCATCCTGTAAGGTGTTTTGGAAAGTAGTGCAGCTCCTAACACAAGATCTATTGTAAAATCGATGTGCCTCTTTTAAGTAAATCCTGTAACTTCATCGGGAAACACATCCTGGAGTTCTTGTAGCACATGGTAGTCATCCAATTTGGGAATTTAATTTCCTATTTTCTCCAAAACATGGGATGCATATGATTGGAACCCTTTCCTACAAAATTTATTCAACTGCATGGATGAAATATTCCTAATAGAAAATACCTTTGGAATTCCCTTTAATACCCTTGGGTTTGTTTCTTCATCAATGCATTCAAAAGTATTTCTATAACTGTCAAGTTTGACTCTATGTACCTCTAACCAATCCATTATAATGACAATATCATAGGAATCAAATGGGAAAATATTTAGATTTGCACAAGTGGAAAATCCACCCATTTCCAATGGACAACTTTCCACCATCTCACTAACCTTCCTCTTGGTTCTCGTGGCTAGTTGGACCAACCATGATTTACTATGATTTAATTTCTTAAAAGCAAAAATATCAACAATTTTAGGAGTGATATAACTATGCGTATATCTAGGGTCATTTAAAATAGAAATATGTTTCTTAGCAATCTTACCTTCAACTTCAACAATAATTGATTGGTGGTCTACTTGATGGTACTCTAGTACTACATAGATTCTAGGGATGGTCCTTGCAGCTTGACCCACAGTTTCAACTTCTTGATTATTGTGAACTTGCTTTGCACTCCCATTTCGATGTAGATAGTTCCTAATCATATGGTCCTCTCCACATTCTTGAAATTGAAGTGTCTCTCTTTTCTCTCTTGGATTGTCTCCCATCATCCTCGATGGATTAGTCACACCCTATGCTTGATGCCTTATATTCTCAGGAAAAATATGTAATTATTTTTCATGCATTCTTGGAAATCCCATATTGTTAATTTATGTCAGATTACAAAAATATCTGAATCACCCCATTTAAAATGTAATTGTGCATAGTCGGCCCATTTTATATTTTTCCAACATTCATGGTTTCCATAAAGATATAACTTTTTTGATTAAAACAAATAGGGGGACGGTTCAAGGGGGTTTGCCTCCTTATATCCTCCCTATTGTTGAGTATATGTTATATTATTTGCATGTGTGTGTGGGAGGTGCGCCTATCAATGACGCGCCTAACGATCCCTGTAGGCACCTTCACGTAAACGACCATTAGGATGTTTTTGGTGTCGAAAATCATGTAACACAGCGAGTCCAAATTTTTGGGCTATGTTCACTATTTTTTGGAATTTTCTAAAAATATGTAATTTAATACAAATTAAGGGATTAGGGTCTATTTTCTAATCCAATTTAACAGATTGGGATATTGGAGGCTACATAATACCTATATTGTATTATGATCTATTGATAACAATAATGAGAAAATAGGAGGTGTGGCTCCAAGGTTTGTTGGTTTTCCCAGTAAAGGGTTTCTAGTGTAAATCTCTATGTTGTATGTGTGAATGTTGTGGTGTAATCTTTATTTTACTTTAAACAATATGTATTCTTTGCTTCTCTGCACAGGTTTAAAACTTACATGTGGTATCAGAGCTCGATTATTGGCATTAGGGGGGAACCTTTGTTGTTGAGGGTTCGATGTGGTTGATAGATCTTGGATCTATGATAAACTTGGTTTCAGGGGTATATTTCTAGTGCTTATTTCTACATTGAAAGAGAATGGAGAGTCATTCAAGAATTGAGATCGAGAAATTTAACGACTAGAATTTTGAGCTATGGAATCTCAAAATAGAGGATCTTCTTGTAGATCGGGAACAGAGGATTTATATGGGTCCAGGTATAAACCCCATTGGAACGTCACAAGAACATTTGGATAAATTAGAAACAAGGGAAAGGAGTACAATTAGACTGTGCTTATCAGAATCTGTGTTGTTGAACATATCTTGTGAAGATATTGTAGTAAATATTTTGGGGAAACTAGGGAGTTTGTATCAATCAAATCCCTTGTGAACAAGTTGTTTCTGCAAAAGAAAATATTTCATCTCAGAATGGATGAAAATGACATAGTAATAGAGCATATGAATGTATACAATAATATGGTAAGTTAGATAACTTGTGTTGTCCTTAAAATGGATGAAGAAGATAAATGTTTACATCATTGCATTCTTTTCCAAATTCCTAGTTCAACCCAACTATTGCAATAGGTAGTGCTAGTCAAGCAACCTTAAAATTTGATGAAATAGTGCCATACATACTATCAGAAGAGATGAGGAAGAAACCATGGATAATCATAGCATGGATTCCTTGTATGTGAGAGGCCACCCCTATGAGAGAAACAAAAAAAAGAATATATGGGGAGATATAAATCTAAGGGTAGATCTAAATCCTTGAGAAAAGAAATAAGGAAGTGTTGGAAATGCAGTAAATTCAGGAACTATAAAAAAGGATTACAAATATAAGAATCTTTAGAAATCAAAGGGATCTGAGGATACCCCTTTCACATAGGAAAATACCTCCTTAGAAGAAGGAGGGGATGTGTACCTAGCTTCCATGGGTAGTCATTCAAAACATGATAAATGGTTGATTGACTCAGGTGCATCATGTCATATGACCCCTCATAAGGATTGGTTCTATGAATATGAAAAGTAAAATGGAGGATATGTGTACTTGGGAGATTATTCACCAGCCAATATCATTGGACATGGTAGAGTCCAGCTAAAACTAACGTATGGAAGGATTAGAACTCTACCTGGAGTGCTACACTTTCCAAATCTAGAAAGAAACTCGATATTTGTCGAAAATATGGATGTTGCAAGTGTAAATACTATGTGTGGAGATGGTTGTTGCAAAATGGTTCGAGTTTCAGTTGTATTAATGAGGGGAGTTTGGTATGGAACTCTATACAAACTATTGGGAAGCAGCATCATTGATGAATGTAACAGTTTTGTTGTGCCTAAAGGAGTTAAAGATGACAAAACCCTCACTGCATTAGGAGGAAAGACAATGCTATGGCATCAAATATTAGGGAATATTAAAGAAAAGGGCCTTTGATCATCACAAGGTAAAGGTATGGTTTAAGGTATTACTAATTGAACTTTGTATTTTTATTTATGTGAACATTGAATATATGGAAAAAAAATCGAGTAAGATTTCCATTTGGTGCTACAAGATAAAAGGAAATTCTAGAATGAATACATAATGTTGTGTTTGGACCTCTTCCTATTCCGTATTTAGGAAAATTTGTGTATTATGTTTCATTTATAGATGATTTCTAAGGGAACACATGGATATGTTTCCTTTGAAATAAATCTCAAGTACTTGCTACGTTTAAATAATTTAAGGCTATTGTAGAGAATCGGTTAGAAATGAAAATGAAGGTATTGAGGACAGATAATGGTGGAGATTTCTATGGGAATGAATCTGAGGACTTATGTAATGAGTGTGGTATAGAAATGAATAATCCTAATCCATATACACCTCAGCATAATGGAGTTGATGATAGGATGAATATGACACTGATGGAAAAGGAAAGGAGCATGTTAAGCAATGTTGGGATAGGACAAGGATTTTGGGCAGAAGCAGTGGAGACAATATGTCACTTGGTAAATTGGTCACCCACATCAACATTGATTGATGAAAATACGCAAGAGGTATGGACTGGTAAGAAACCATGTATTATTCAACTGAAATTTTTTTTTCTTGGGATGCTTATGTACATGTTCCAAAGGAGAAAAGGAGAAAGTGCCATAACATAGCTGATAAGTGTATATTTATTGGCTATAAATATGGTATGAAAGGTTATAAGCTTTGGAATCTTGTAACTAGGAATATTGTTTATAGTAAATATGTTTTGTTTAGAGAGGTCAAAGAATTCCCCAGACAGGAAGTGATTCCAATGGAAAAGGATCCAGAGAAAATAGAGTTTGAGTTAGAAGGTGAAGAATATGACTAAAAAAAAGAAGCTAAATAAGAAGAAGAAGAACCTCATACCCCAGTTTTGAGAATATCATCTTGAGAAAGAAGGAAACCAAAAAGGTATTCCCCTCCTGATTTTTGCTCTCATTTTCTTTGTCTATTACTGATGATGATCCTATAAATGTGAAGGAAGTTGTTGATTCAAAGGATAGTGATATCTGGAAGAAGACCATGATTCAAGAAATTGATTCCTTGGATAAAAATGAAGCTTGGGATCTAGTCCAATTACTAGTTGGAAGAAAAGTCATTGGGATACAATGGTTGTTTGAAAATAAGTTGAATGATAAAGGTAAAGTGCATAAGTACAAATACCACATGGTAGAAAAGGGATATTCTCAGATAGAGAGAATTTATTTTGGTGAAATATATTCTCCAGTTGCAAAATTAAATTCTATTAGATTTCTTCTTTCTATTGTTGCTTCATTTGATCTTGAATTAGAGTAGATGGATGTGAAGACAGTTTCTTAAATGGGGATTTGGAAGGAGAAATATACATGAAACAACCAGAATGGTTCATAGTAAATAGAAATAAAGAGCTAATATGTAAACTAAAGAAGTCCCTTTATGGTCTAAAGAAATATCCAAGGATTTGGTACCAAAAGTTTGACACATACATACTTGGATTAGGGTTTGTGAGAAGCAAATATGATCACTATGTATTCTCCAAATAGGGTTGTGATCACTTCATTAACAAAGTATTATATGTTGATGACATGTTTTTGGTTGAAAACAACAAAGATGTTATAAAGGAGGTGAAGTATCAATTGTCCTCGAAATTTGACATGAAATATCTCAGTGTTGAAAACTTGATTCTTGGAATGGAGATAAGAAGAGATCATGCAAAAAGGATGATATGGTTAAATCAAATATAATATGTTGATATGATACTACAACAATTTAACATGTAGGAAAGTAAGTCGGTCAAGGTTCCTATTCCTGTAGGTGTAAAGTTATATGTAGATAAGTGTCCCAAACCACACTAAAAATAATATTATATGTCATGAGTTCCATATGCTAGTGCAGTTGGTAGTTTGATGTATGTGATGGTTTGTACCAGACAAGGCATTGCTCATGCAGTGGGATTTTTGAGTAGATATATGTCAAAACTAGGAAAGGAGCATTGGACAGTTGTAAAGAGGGCCTTCAAATATTTGTGTAGCACACAATTTATGCAATTTGTGACCAAGGAAGACCTGGACTAGATAGAGTAATAAATGTACATATATTTGTTGATGCAGACTGGGATGGAGATCTTGATCACAGAAGATCTACAAGTGGGTATGTTGTTAACATATTTGGAGGAGTTATCAGTTGGATGAGCAAGAGACAAGATGTAGTTTCACTCTCAACTACATAAGATAAATACATGGCAGCTACTCATGCAACCAAATAATTTGTATGGTTGCAAATATTGTGTTTAGGTATTCGGTTTGTACAAAAATAAGTTAGATTTTGATAGAAAAAGTTCAATCTTCCTGGAAAAGAACTTTGATTAGCATGCTAAGACAAAGAATATTGATGTGTAATATCACTTTGTGTGAGATATGTTTGAAGACAAGAAGGTGTTGTTGGAAAAGGTTGAAACCTTGTAAAATTTTGTTGACTCATTAACAAAGTCTGACAATACATAGAATTTCTCTTAGTGTAGAGAATCTATGGGCAATTATGCCATGAACCTAGGACTTTATGAGTACATGGTTCATTTCTATGCAAAGAAAACATTAAGTGGGATAACGTTGGGTATATGTTATATACTTTGCATGTGTGTGTGGGAGGTGCATCTGTCAATGACGCACCTGCAAATACCTGTTAGCATAGCGAGCCCAAATTTTAGGGCTATTTTTGTCTATTTGGGAGAGTTTTCCAAAAATATGTAATTTAATTTCGGTTAATGGATTAGGTTCTATTTTCTAATCCGAGTTAAAATATTAGGGTATTGGAGGATACATAATACCTATATCGTATTGTGATTTATTGATAATGATAATGAGAAAATAGGAGGTTTGACTCCAAGGTTTTTTGGTTTTCCCAATTAAGGGTTTCCAGGGTAAATATCTATGTCTTATGTGTGAATTATGGGGTGTAATATTTATTTTTCTTTAAATAATATGTATGCTTTTCTTCTCTGCACAGTTTTAAAACTTACACCTACGCCACTCGAAGGCGGGTTGAGGGTAGTGTCCTCATTTTATTTTTGCGAATCTTTCCATTACCACCCAACGACCAAACCTCATATTCCTTCACACTCTACCACGCATGATCACCTACAGGTGGATCTGAGATTTTTGGTCCACATCACACTCTCTATCCATAAGGAACCTCCACATCAGCCTACCACCTAACACTGGTGGGTCCAACTAAAATTTTCTATATTTTCAAATTTTCACATTTCCACAAAAAATCAATTCACCAATTACAAGGACTAATCCAAAATTAATAGATATTTTATTCTACCCCCTTATCCGTTACGTAGAGGAACTCAATTTTTCTATAACCACTTTTTATTCCTTCCTATAAATATGAATTTATGGCCCATACAACTTCAGTATTGAAACCAGAAGCTCTGATACCACTTGGTCATGTACCCCACATTACATAGGCACACAAATACCAATCTATGTCACAAAAGCATGTTACATGCCAATAAACAAATTTCTCCGTTAATATGTATGGAGGTATATTTTAGCTCTTCGTAAAGGATGCTTATGAATTATAGATTAATTTTCTTAGTTATTGATTAAATTTAGTTATTAAGTTAATTAATTAACATAATTAAATAGTCCCAACAGTGATTACCACCTTCCTCGACTAACCATACCTTCGTGACAATTCAAACATTGGGATCCGAATATCAAAGCCACATAATAAGGACTTAAACATACATTCCCAATGTGGTTGCCTCGACATATGAATCCCAAGTTACCCGATGTCGACACATCGGACCTCAAAAGTCAGCACTAGCTTAACAAAATTAACAACGACCTTTCAAATTCCAAACATCAGCATCACCACCTCGACATCGAAACTTCGACATTGACAAACACCGACCACTATCACCCTCTGAATCGAAAGTAGGAAGTCATAAATAAGAATGCAATCAAAAATCCATAAGGAAAGTGTCAATTATAACATTGATACCTCAGTGTCAAGACCTCGGCATCAAAAACATTATGGTGATCCATATACCAATAATATACCGATATTGAAATTAGCACCCTGACATCGACACATTTCCACTTTATTATATCGACAAGAAACTTGTTCTTTAAGAACATACTCCTTTTATATTTCCTTCTGTACTTAGACATCAGCACAGGTACCTCAAAAATGGAAACTTAGAAATATTCTTCTAATTTAAAATAAATATGTAGATGCAAATTAATCATACAAGATGCAAATTAATCATACAAGATGGAAATTAAATTGATCCACACAAATGATTCATGCATATACAATCATAATCAAATACATGAATCAATTAAAAACGTTTTTTATTCCAATACACAAGAATAATTATCTTAATCAAAGTATATCTAAGAAACTAGTTGTGTAAGAGTGACTTTCCACCCATCGATAGACACTATGTATAACATATACTTGTTCTGATGAGAGGCCACCCCCAAGTTGGGCTATGAGGCCACTAGGGAGATGGAAACAACTATAATATTCTATCTCTCATAAACCCATTGTTCTCTCTATGCTCAGCCAAATTTTCATTCAGAGCTCTATATGGATCTCACTCATCCCTCACATCTTTGGCTTCCACGATAATTTCCCCACACAACACCCTTCTTGTCTAAGGAATCCCCTTCACCAATCCATGACTCTCTTAAGTGATCCATATTGTTGAGTGTTTCTAATAATTCCATAGAATAATATCAACCTACTAAATGTTATTGCAGAAGCACTTCTAGCATAAATTCATGGCTTCTCAAGAATCTATGAGAAGTATATCTCAATAGGAAAGGTTCCATAACTTGCTCAGCCTCTCTACTCACATACAACTATCAATTTTCCTGCCAAATCAGTAACTCTTGATAGGACCATGATATAGGTATGTATTGGAGTCATAAATTCCCTTTTAACTATTATGGAGTAGTAATTAAGCACAATATCAACCCTTTTCTGTAGGTTAGGCTATGATTGTAGTCGATTTCTAGGCAATAATGGAATGTGATGATATTTCCTTAATTAATGGGATTTTCAATGATCTAACAAGTGGTTTAGTTTACTATATGGTTAAAGGCATGTTAGTGGGAAAAAATAGCAAGATCACATTTTCATAGGAGCTAACCATAAGTGAGTTAAACTTCAAATGTCCACATGAAAGGGTGAAGAATATTGAGATCCATTTATGAGACTACAAGTCTCTTTGTTTTTGTAGATAGTGGGTGATCATCAAGCAATTAAATCTCGATACCACTATCGTAGATATTTTAGGAAAATGTCTTTTGAAAATTTGTAATAAGTAAAGAATCGTGCCTCTTGCAAAAGGTTAGTCGTAATATTGATACAACTCTGTAAGAAGGCTTATTTTGAATTTTGGTAGCAGTTTATCTTGTATTTTGGATAATGATTTCTTAAAGCGGATAACATGAGAATCGTGTTTCAGATCACTTGTGAGTTTATATTTTCATTTTAGCTCCTGTCACATGGTTTGAGGTGGGCCCCCTCATTGTGTTAAATAGAAGTGTTGTGTCCATTCCCATATTACATAGAAGAATTTCTGTTTTAATTAAGTAGATGATTTCAGTTGATTCAAAATTTACCATCATTTAGATTTACAGTTTAAGTTATAATTCTAGGAATTTCGTGTTTTTATCTATAGATTCATGGAACATTGTCTGTAGTTATTTTATTTAGTGTATGTAGTCCTGTAAGATGCATTCCACAAGAATAGTTTAATATAATTTCATTTTCACACATCATATTAGTTCAGTCAGTTATCTTTCATTCCATCTTTTGTTTTAGAGTAGTTCCTTTTGTGATTTCTTAGATCAATTCATTTCATCTCTCATAAAGTAATTTCCATGGATTTAGATTAAAGATATTGAAACATTTTTTAGAACAATCTTTCATTCTTTGTTAGATTAATTATTTTCTACTTTCTTAGTTTAATTTAGTTATTTGAATCAGATCCTTTATTTAATAAGTAGATGCTTTTGTTAAATAGATTTGATGATTCCATAGATCATAAGTTTAAATGATTTTTCTAAAATAGTTGATTTCACTTAGAAATTGTTTTCGAATTTGATAGAATATATATTTTTAGATAAGGTTCTCTCAACAGTTTAACATACAGCTCCTAGCTTATCTTAAGTTTGTATGATCCCTAGTCGATAATTAAAGTAGGAATTCTGAACTATAATACCGTAAAAATGTAAATCTATCAGTAGACAACCATTTTTGGTTTCATTGTAGGGGAGGTTCTAAGAATCTAAGAGAAGAAAATAAACCTTTTTTTAATTTAAAAAAAAGGAAAAGAAAACTAAAAACAAACAAAACAGAGATTTAAAACCTAAAATCTTGTCTTCCATGAATGCCTCGATGAAGGAGGGATGGATTTGGGTGTTTTCTGCCTAACCATCCTATGAGCGGGACTAGATCTAGAAGATTTAACTTTGAACTCTTCCCCAACTCTGACAAAGATGCTTCCATCTACAATCTACACCAAGGAAATTTCTTTGCTGACTCTAATTCAGACATTGCTATGGTTGATGAAGAAGAATAGTCCATGGATTTGTTCACTTTCCCATTAACATGCCCAAATGAGATGTTCGAATGAAAAACATCAATCATGTCAACCTCCAAACTTTCATGGCTTGACCTCATAATACCTTGATACCTTTCAGTTCAAATTTCAAGTCATCAGTAGAACCTTTGGTAACATTGCAAATGCCCAAAAACTAAGGCTCATTCCTTCAAATCTAAATGATCTAGCACTTAGATGGTTTATGAGCTTAGAAATAAATAGTATTTTCTCATAAAATTAAATGGAATAAACCTTGTTGAAAAAATATAGGGACTATTGTAAAGCCAAATATATAAGAGATGATATTTTCAGGATGCAACAGGGAGAGAAATAATCCTTGGAATATTATCCACAAAGATTCCAACTTAGTTACAAAAGAGCCATTAATTGTACACTGGATGAATAATTGTTGAAATTGGTATTTATTAGGATTTAACAAGCACTAAAATATAATAACTTGCAAGAGGAATAAAATTAGAGAAGCAACAATTAAAGATAGAAACACAATGTTTAAGTGGAAAACCAAAAACTGGGAAAAACCACCATAATAGATCTATTATCCCTTGACCGAAACCATCCAAACTGAGCCAAGTAAGCTAGCCACCACTCACCTCCAAGCCACTTTACAATGGATCCTCCTCAATACTTATAAATACTTCCTTATATTGAATACCATGAGGCACAAAAATACCATTGGCCACCAATACCATAGAAAAATACCATGGGATATAATAAACCATGCTGCCTAAACCATGTTTTATACCTCAACCACCTTTGACTCATTCTTGAGTCAAGGTTAACCCTAGAAATCCCCCCTTTAAACTTGGCTTGGAGTAATCACCAATGCCCCTCAAATTTTTAACTGAGGAATCTCACATACACCCCCTATCACCTATGTCTATCTCCCGAATTTATCGATGAGTTACCAGGGGTATGCATGCCTTACCAGGTCTTACAGCCATATTCCCATTTACATGCAAACTGCTCCATTAATTTTTTTTCATGTGTCTTCATGGTGACTACACCATCACCATCTGTTGCTTCATCCTCTCTCTTTTCCATGCTCGCTTTGTTTCTCTTTTTTTTGTTTGTCATGTTACTTTCATACCTACATCCAACCTTTTCATTGACGTCCATATAAAAATAATTTATCTACCATATTACATGGGCCCTTAGCCATTGTAACCGCCAGTTCTCTAGAAATTCTCTTCAAATACATGGTTCATCAATCTGGGTCCCACAACTGAGATTAAACCATCTCAAATTCCTCCTGTAATCAAAGACTTAACTTCTCTGATCCACATCAAGTTAGGCTACGAGTACACATGCCACCCTTGTACGTACATAATGGTTCATTCCACACCTGATGCCACATCCTTTCTCTACGGATAAAAGGGATACCTTGCGCTTCTAGCACCCAAGGAAATTACATTTTAATAGGAACCCCAAAATACTACTAGGGTGTCGGGTACCACCGAACATGCACCCCACAATTAATTCAAAAAACTAGGTACAACACAATAAGCACAAGTATATGCCAAACCATGTCTCTGATACCACTTATTAGGAATTACGAGCAATAAAATATAACAATATGTGATAAAACCATAAGAACAAGCAACCATTAAATATAGACACACAATGTTTACCTGGAAAACACAAAACCGGGAAAAAACGCCATAATAGAGTTATTATCCATTGACCTAAACCAGCCAATTCGAGCCAAGTGAGCTAGCCACTGCTCACCTCCAGGCCACTTTACAATTATGGATCCTCCTCAAGCCTTATAAAGACTTGCTTACATTCAATACCATGGGTCAATACCATGAGCCACCAAAATACCATTGGCTACCAATACCATAGAAAAAAACCATGGGCTATAATAAACCATTTTTCCCAAACTGTGTGCTAGACCTAAACTACCTTTGACTCATTCGTGATTCAAGGTTAAACCTAATAGTAATCCTAATATGAATTAGGGATGAATACACGGAAATACTAAACCTATTAAAGGATGGATATATATTTCACAAATCCTTTAAATAGATCTTACAAATATTCAAAAACTATTCCAGGTCTAGAAAAGGAAAGGCTAGAGTCAGAGGCATAACCTCACCAGTAGGAGGATCATCCTTCCTAGTACTAACCCTGACTAAATCTGATTTAGGAAATATCCTAGATAAAATGAAAATTTATATCCTTTAGTCATTGGAAATGAAACTATACATATTACAACTCAAGAAAAAATGAGATGAAATTATTCAGGCGTTAGCTATTTTCTGTCCAAAATGTAGGAATAAACATGAGTAGGGTCAACTCTCATTAAATTCTGATTGAAGTCTATGGATTGTGCATTGAAAATCATACTACAAACAAATTTCCTCGACTTCCTTCATGTCAAGAATCCATGCAAGGTTCACTATCAGAAAACCCTGTAGAACAACTCTATTTTGTCAACCAATGTTGAAATAATTTCTCTAGGCCATTCCAAGCTAATAATCAGGCATACTTCAATCAAGTAAATTAATACCAAACACTTAATTGGAATCCAATAATAAAACCCTAGTGGCCTATGAATACAAGCATGACTCAATGGAATCAAAACCAAAACCTATACCATCAACCATACTTTGTTGATTCATAACAACAATACCCTCCACCATTCTAGTAACAACAAATAAATTTTAGAAATCCATCTTCTTCGAGTTGGAGACCTCAACCGTAACAGGATTTCATAATGCCTCCTCAACCACAAAATCAACAGCCACCAAGTCCGCCTCCAATTCCATATCATCCCATTCCAAACCCAAATAACAATTGTCAAAACCAGAAAGTTCACAACAACGAAGTAATGCAGTTCCCAACTTATGTTGTGGAAACCCTTGATTTAAATGAGGTAAACTTTAGATAAGGAAAATTAATACCAAACCCACTCCCACCAACACAAATTGAACAGAAAATTTTTCAATATCAACAACCTATAATTGCAGATATCCCTGAAGAAGAGAAAAATGAAGAAAACCCACCATAACCTACTAGTCCAAACCCTTCATTTCCTGTCACACTAAAAGAAACGGTTCAAGTAGAAATGTAAAATGTTATTCTTAATGAAATAAGACACTTGAACATACAAATTCCACTACCGCAAGCTATCAGAGATATTTACATATGTAACATATTCATAAGAGAAACCTACATTAAGAGACCCAGAAAAAATAAATAAATAAAAGGATCCTCCCACCATTAACGTTGTAGGGAAGCTTGCAGACCTCGTGTTGGGGAGAGATATCAACCCTATGTATCCTAACCCAGGAATCCATGTAATCAATGTAAGCATAAACAAAAATCATATCCCAAGTATCATCATTGGCTTTGGAGTCGCAATCAATGTAATGGAAAAGTATACCATGTTAACCCTAAACCTACAATGTCTCATAACACCAACAACTATTGTATTACAGCTAGAAGACACATCCATTATCCAACCATAGGGTATACTTGAAGACATCATTATCAATATTGAATCTTGGGAATATCATGCAAACTTTGTAGTCATCAAAGTCAAAAGTAAACTTAGTGAATATTCCCTCATATTGGGAAGACCATAGCTAGCCACAACATATGCATATTTAGGTTGTCGATTTGGAGACATGACCATAACAAGTGGGAAATCCAAAAGAAGATAATTATTTTCCCTCTTTCCAAACTCTCTATGGATACATATAAACCTATCTGGCTAAATGATTATGGTGACACTTATGATTAAGTAGTGCAAATTCTCCTCAGCGTAAAAAATGCTTTAACACTTCAAGCTTAGGATGAAGACACTTATTTATTTAATTTCCTTCAAAAAAATTATCCTAACAATGATGTACTTAAAGAAAGTTTTGCAGCGGGTGAATAAGAAGAGATGATTTCAGCTTCATCTAAGGATCCCGAAACAATGTGGTAGCGATTATTCTATGTGGAATAAGAACCCATGACAATAAAGGTAGTGGAAATCCTTCCAAGAAAGACAGTGAACATCAACACAAATCTAAAGCTAGACCAAGAACAACTCTTAATTAAAGTACTTACCAATCATAGCACAACTTTTGCATGGACATACTCATATATGAAAGGAATACATCTTGATATTTTCAAACATCATAACTACATCAAGGAATTATTAAATTGAGCACATAGATCTGTGGACAAAGACACAACTCACAAAATAGATCACACAATTTACTCATCAATTGAAGAATGAAACAGTGCAAAAATGGCTTGCAGCTATGAATGCTTTCATTAATCAAAAAAGTAATCAGATAATAATTACAATGAAGTACAATGGATTTAATAGCCACATGAAATTCGAATCCACATGAGGAAATTCGAATTGATAGACTCTACTTGACTGTAGGTAACTAAGACCTTGTCTAAATCACTATCAGAGGACTCAATAGTTAACTGACCTTGTCTAAACCATAACCGGAGTTCATCGGATCTCTAAAACACAACTCAAGTGTTACATTCAGTGTTGACTAATGCTAACTGACTGTGGTAGGTGAGAAATGTGCCCCTCTTGAGTGCAGTCATGTAAACCTAGCGCTAACTAAATCTAGAGGACTAGAATTGAATGTAACTGACTCCTAACTTAGCTTGACTAGTCATTAACTGAACTGAACTGACCTTGGTTGGTTTCGGCACTCCCAGTGGCTCCTAAATTGTAGGGATTAGTCTAGAAGGATCCTAAACTAACGCAATTAAGTGCAATCAGTGGCAATAAGCCTTTCCCCACACTTTAGTAACTGAAACATGTGCCTCAATTAGGCCAAGTGGACCCAATGGTGCTAATGACTATAAATAGACGGGATAGACTCCCGATTTAGACATGACTCCTGATTTAGACATATGACCAAATTTGGACAAGGGAGGATTAATAATCCTAACACCCCCCCTGAATGCTAACTTGGACAATCTGTGGGCCCTGGTAACTAAGACCATAGGTCACCCATTAAATCAAGTAAAATAAAGTAATTGCTTAATACAAGGAGCCGGGGCAAAAACCACATGGGAAAAAAGATCCCCCTCTATCTAAGCAGGTAGAATCAGGTCTCAAGTTTGAAAAACTTGAAAATATGTTGCTGCAATCTTCATCTCTGTGAGGTAGCGAAATAGCATGTATGGTGTGATGTGCACAAATATTCTAGGTCCTAGAATGTAGACTTCTCCTTCTTCTCCAAAAATGATGATGGAAGGAAGGAGCAACGTAACCTTTGTCTCTTGCTGAATGAAGAGGTGTATGATCATATCCATTATTCTGAATGTAGTGAGACTGAGCCCTTGCCATATAGCATCTTACAGGGAGTCTATTGCATCTCTCTGAAGGAGGTAAGATTACATGGCATAGCACAAAGGTCTTTCCTTTATGAGTGTCAGGTGAGTTTCCAGTCATCTTCCTAGCTTCCAGTTTGGCAGTAGGGACTGAATCTAGATCTGAGTCACCCTGAATCTCAATCTCATAAACTGATAAAGATGGATTTGCAATACTAGTAGAAGCTGTAAAAGACGTAGATGCAATGATTTTACCTTCCCTTGCAAGTGGCTGTTGAGAGTGCACTGGTTTTGAAGGAGGCATGAAATGTGAGAACTCATATGCTTTCGAAGCATGTGTTTATGCCATAAATTTTTCCCAGACTACAAGAGAACAAGCCAACACAATCTCAATAATCTCAATAAAACCAAATAGGGTTTTTTAAGGGTTTTTAAGTTTTTTTGGTTGAGAAGTTTGATGACAAGAGGGCATGCATTCATAAATCCAAATAAACACTAAATCATAAGCATAGAAATCCTGAGATGCATAACATAATAACCATAATCCAACAAAAAACAACACTGAGATTCACCCACAGATGGCAAGCATTCCAAGTATAAAAACTTTAAACAAGCAATGAAATTACCAGCTGAGTAACTAAAACAAGTTATAAATGAAGCCAAAGAACAAACTGAAGGGCATATAGATCATATATTTCATAATCAGTCTTTCAAATACACATAAGAGTCTTTACTTAGCTTATAAACAAGTCTAAAGACCTCCTCTTGCTAGCCAAAAAATTGAAAACATTTGTCTTCTTTGAGACTTACATTAATACTATTCTCCAAAATTGGTTAAGGAACTGAACCCTAACTGTTTTTTAGTCTACCCATCGAATAGTTTCATCTAAATAATATTTACAACAATAAAGTAACTTTCAAACCTAACTAATAACTGATTATCTTAACAAACTTTACAAATCCTTAGCTGCTTCAGCTAATAAGACAATCCCTTTCAGGGCTTGATATTTTCTTCTTGCCTTCAATTGATCTGCCTCCATATCTGCAATCTTCCTCGTTAGTTATTCATTATGTTGTTGTAGGTAGTAGATGGTTTGCTTCAAAATTGTGAATTGACCTTCTGTATTCCTCTTCCTTTTCAATGCTTCTCTTGAAACTGCAATCAGCTCCTGATAATGGCTATTTACCTCCTCCAAATCCTCTCTGAGCCTTCTATTTTCCCTGACTAAGCCATCATTAGTCTCATGCATGTACTCAACCTGATACTTATATTGTTTTACACTTCTTTGTAAATTCTCTTTTTCTGAATCAAAGGTTTTATTTCCTGCTATGGTTTGCATCTCATTTGGAAGCCATGGAATATTCAATCTCTTATAAATTTCTTCATCTTCTGGCAACAATTATGTAGGTGTTTCAGGAAAACCTAGGTGTTCTTCACTCTCAGCTTTACATGGAACCTTTTCCTCAACCATCACCTTCTTTTCTGAGTAAGAAATCTTTATTTCACCTTCTTGTTGTTCCTGCAACATCTGACTTCATACCTCTAGAAATATATCAGATATTTTAGTATCAGTCAGGATAGACTCTCTTTTTTATTCAATTGACCTTTTACCCTTACTGTCATCTGTAGCATCATTCAATTTTTCCTCATATGAAGAATCATCTATCACTGTTACTCTTTCTTTGTTCAATTTAGGATTCAGCAACTTCTCCATATTCAGTCTGAGTTTATTTCTAGGTCTGGCTTTGGGTCTCCACACAGGAGCAATCTCCCCCAACATTTTGAGAGTCTTACCCTGATGAGTAACTGAGGAAAACTCAACAACTTTTATTTTCTTTCTTTTTGGTAATGCTACCTCATCACCCTGGCTGTGAAATTCCTTCTCAGTACAAACCCTAGTTGCATCAGTGACAAAGACTTTATCATCATCAAATAGGCATTTCTCATCTTCTGATAAAACTATGATAGGACTCTGTCTTTGTACTTCGATCTCTTCTTTTTCATCTGAAATTGTCTCTACAGGTACAACATTCTTAGCAGAAATTGTCTCTGCAGGTACCGCATTTTCAACAGGCTCGGCTTGCTTAATATCTGACTGTAAATTCTTGCTCTCATTGTCATTAAGATGTTGTTTAGATTCAAAGTCTTCATTTGCATGATCTAAAACTTCCTCTAATTTAACCCTGTCTTCATCCTTGACCTTTACCTTTTGCCTGAGCTTTCTGATCAAAGTATTCCCTTTATCATCTTGTCTTCTATGAGACTGTCCTTCTTGATCATTTTGAAAACCTGACCAGAAAATGAAATACTCCCAAGCCTTTCCCCTACTCTGCAGAACAATGTTTATGATAAGTTTGATGAGTCCATGATGGAAAATGGACTGCTTAGTATGATTTTGGTGCTCCTTAACTCTGCATGACATCTTTTACAAACTCTTAAGAAAGAAGAAGAGTAAGTTCATCTTGGACTCATCACTGAGATGCTGAAGAAATATGAAGTGGTATTTGAAAACCAAGGCATATCTACCCTCATAGGTAATATAACTCTTTAAAAATTTAATGAGATCAATCCATTCAGGGTTGAAGTTATGAATTGGTACACCTTTACCCCAATCTGCAATCACACCAGGAAGTAAGTACTTTTGTGCATTGAAGGTGAATGGAACCTTTTTAAACCATAATTCTCCTTCGTTCAAGATGCATGTTGCCTCAGCTATCAACTCCTTAGTCATTTTGAATTGTAAAGTATCAAAAGACACAGTGTCTTTATCATAGCACTGAGCAAATTTATGAGACACCTCTGCATGATATCCATCAATCTTTTTGAAAAAAGTTAACCATCCTGCATTTGAAAATAAATCTGCACATTCTGGAAAATTATCTACCCAGCTTAGGTCAGTGGGCTCTGCTTCATTTTTTTTCCACTTTTCTTCATCTTTACTATGGTTTAACAGCACCTATCGATATCCCACAGTCTAACTATCTTCAAATCATAACAGTCTATCCTAACACACATTTCAGAAATATTTGTGCCAAATTACAACAGTCTGAACCAATCACAAAGTTCAGGGAACTCCAACAGTTCTGCTTTGAATTTTACTATTTTAAATGATGAATACTTTGAATATATTTGTTAATAATTCATCATTCACAGTGTATTAGGTAAAAAACTCATATTCCTCCTTCGAATTTTATCATTAAGGATTTTATCAGAAAATCCCCAAATTAAGCAAACCCTAGCAATGACACGCAGGCTACCTATTTAGAAGACCAATACGAGCGCTGGAATGCAATCACTTCAATGTTTAAGTGTCAAATTTCATGTTCCACCTGTCTCTAACTGTCTAGACCACTTCAAACAGTCGCTGCTGAAAAATCCCTAATTCCTCATTCAGTTGAAAAATCTTGATTTCTCAGCAGTGTCTTCTCACCACAACCTTCAATATCCTTTATGTCCTTCAGATAAGGAACATACTCCCAAAAAACTCTGTCTCATTCTACTCATTGTCATCATTCATCCTGCTCTGTATGCAATCGCCACGATCTACCTCTTATGATGATCATCCACCTGTTTCAATGATAAAACTATGCAGGACATGTATCAAATGCATCAAATGATATGATTAACAGCTTAGAGATAAGACACCCAAAAAATCGGACTGAAAAAATGGTGATTTTAGCATTTGTGACTTTCTTGTAGCGCTCTAGTGTATCAATTTTGCTCTTGCGCTACAAGAAAGTCCAATCAAATAATTTCACATCATTAGGCCACTAATTAGGATTAAAAATTGGTTTATGTGTTCAATCTTGACCTTAGTGTCATTTATAAAACTTATTTAATCCATATATGCCTTGTAAAACCCTTCAATAATGAAATCAAAGCAAAATTTATAAAAGCAGGCTTAAAAAAATCAAAATCATAAAAATTAAAAGTTTGAACTCAAAATTATCTTTATAAACAAAATTTCCTAAAAGCAAAAATACTAGCAAGGTTCAAAAACGTAAATAAAAGCATGAAACTAAGGAAGATGAAATCATGACCTAACATATGGCTCCTACTGCGGGATGAAGTCCTCCTTGTGAGACTTCAAGAACCTGTAGACCAGTGCCTTCTTTAATGCTACCTTCTAATCTGCAAAATTTCCATTGGGTTATGGAGTCCTTATTGTGTTTTACTCACACTGGTATATACAATGAAAACTAAAATTCACCTCCAAAACTGTAGAAATGCTTGAGGAATCGTCCATTAACTGGACTTGACAAGTCCTCACCCTCCAAAGTCTGTAGAACAAAAGTGTTGTTTTTCAAAAACTTAGATACTAGGAAAGGGCCAAACCAGAGGTTATCAAATTTACCATGTTTCCCTTTTTGCTCTTTCCTAGCATCCCATCTTAGAACCATATCTCCTATTGAGAAAGTATTATCTTTGATTTTCCTGTCAAATATTTCTTTTATCTTCAATCTGTATAGTTGTGCCTTTTCTTCCACTTTTTCTCTATTCTGCTGCAACTCTATCACTGCATAAATCCTTCTCTGCATATCATTAGGTTCTTCCTGACAATCCTGAAAAAACTTCATCACTGGGATGCCCAACTGAACAGGAAAAACTGCATCTGTACCATACACTAATTGGAAAGGAGAAGTTCCAATTGCTTGTTTGACTGTTATTCTATCTGCTCATAATGCATATTTCAGCATAGAATCCCATGATCTCTTATTATGCTTTAGCAATTTTATGATACTCTGAATGATATTTTTAATGGAGGACTCAGCTAAACCATTACCTTGAGGATAGTAAGGAGTTGAATGTTTCAACAAGATGCCATTCTTTTCACAAAATGCTCCCATTGCCTTAGACTTAAAAGCCTTTGCATTATCTGTTACTATTCTCTGAGGACATCCAAACCTACTGAGAATATTTTCTTCAATAAATTCCATAATCACCTTATATGTGGCATTCCTTATGGGTATAGCCTCCACCCATTTGGTAAAGAAATCTGTTGCAGTCAAAATCCATTTGTGTTGTCCTAAGGAAGATGGATTTATCTCTCCTATAAAGTCCAGACCCCACTGCCGAAAAGGGGCACTTACTGTAATTGGTTTTAAAGGTAATGAAAACAATATTTTTTGTTTACCAGCAAATTTCTGACAAGGGATGCATGCTCTTACCTGCTGATATACATCTGTAAATAAAGAGGGCCAATAGTATCCAGCTCTTAAGATTTTGTATGATGTTTCCTTCTAATACTTGTGACCTCTATAAGCACCCTCATGAGATTCAGAAATCACTCCTTCAATCTCAGGTTTATCTAAGCATCTAAGTAGAATACCCCCTGGATCCTTCCAAAATAGTTGCTCTTCTACCAAACAGTACTTAGTAGTTTTTAGCTTCAAAGACCTAGCAGCTTTTTTATCTAAGTGTTCAGGACATTGCAAATACAACAGAAAATATACAATGTCTGCATAACATGTGGATGTTGAATAAAAATCCATAATCTTCTCTTTCTCTAGCTTTGCCTGATTTTCTTCCTGTGTTGGCTCCTCTGCCATCAAATGCAATCCTAAAGCTTGGCAATTTGATTCAGCCAACAGCTTAGCTAAACCTTGTCCCTTTACTAGTTTGGTAGGTCGATATCTACATCATACTCCATGATTTTAGCAATCCACTTGCCTCTTTTTCCCTTGCTGTCAGGTTGTGTCAAAACATGTTTTACAGCAGCATTAGGCACATATGAAATAAATTTGGAATTGAAAACATAGATTCTGAAGAATTTCAAAGCTTTTACCAAAGAGTAAGCCTGTTTTTCCAAGATGTTGTATTTTAATTCAGAATCTTTGAGAGTTTTGCTGAAGAATGCAATAGGTTGTTCAAGACCATCCTTATTCTTCTGCAACAAAATAGCAGCCAATGTATCTTCAGATGCAAAGGAAAAGGTTAGAAATTCCCTGGTAAAATCTAGACTTACTAATACTGGAGCTTCGGTAAGAGCCATCTTAATTTTTCAAATGAGTTCTTTGCTTCAGTGGTCCATTTGACTTCTTGATCCTTATTTAGCATGGTTGTAATCTATTTGATAGTCTCAGCAAAATTTGGTATAAACCAACGCAGAAAGTTGATTTTACCAATGAAATATTGGACATCTTTTTTACTCCTTGGTAGACTTATATTCAGTATTGCTTTCACCCTTTCTGGTTCAATCCTTATACCATCAGCTGAAACTAAATGACCCAATAATTTTCCTTCCTGTACAGCAAAGTGTGACTTCTTTGGATTCAAGGATAAACCAAATTTTCTGCATTTTAGGAAAGTTTGTTTCAAATGTTTTAGATGTTCATCATCTGATTGTGAAAATACAGTAATATCATCTAATTAAATTACCACAAACTTGTCCTTTTCCCTAACAAAGGCTATATCCATAGCTCTTTGAAAAGTTGCTCCAGCATTCATTAAACCAAAAGGCATCTTATCATACATGAAAGTTCCCCATGGAGTAGTAAAAGTTGTTTTTTCTTTATCATCAGGATGCATAGAAATTTGATTGTATCCTAAAAATCCATCAACCATAGAAATCCTTTGTGCTCCAACAACCTTCTGCAATATTTGCTCAATTTTAGGCAGAGGATAATTATCCTTTAGTAAAGATCTATTCAAGTTTCTAAAGTCAACACACAGTCTGATTTCTCCATTCTTTTTCCTGACAGGAACTATATTAGCAACCCATGAAGAGTACCTGAGAGGAACAATGATCTTGGCATCTAATAACTTCTTAACTTCTTTTTCAATAACAGGAAACAAGGCTGGATTAATCCTCCTCAATTTCTGTCGAAAGGGTTTAACATTCGGTTTTAAAGGTACTTTATGTTGTATAATCCCAGTATCATATGTTCTCAATTCTTCATAATACCATGCAAAGACATCAACATGTTCCTTTAACAACTTAATGTACCTGTTTCTCTATTCTATTGTAAGTGCTTTTGAAATCTTCACCATTCTTAGATGTTCTGCAGTACCAATGTTACAATCCACTACATTCTTTTCTGAAGACTGTACAACAGGTTTTAGAGGTGTATCATCTTTTGAAAATATCCTTTCTAAAGGTACCAAACCTTTTGGGATGAAATTACCTTTTAGTTCAATAATCTTGTGGCCATCAATTTCATTTTCAGCAATCTCTTCAACTTCTTCCTCCTCGTCATCTTCTTCTTGATCAATCAAGGAATTAGAAAACTCATGTGTAAGCTCCAAAAATATTTTAATTTCAATGTCATCTTCAAATCTCCACTGCTTTACATTATCAGGTACATAAGTTATGTACCTAACATCAATGGGATACTTCAACTATGTGGTTTTGGGAATTCTAAAATGTGTAGCTGCTAAGGCCAATGAATCAGCAGTTTGATTATGATCCCTTGGAATATAGGTAATGTTAAAAGATACAAAATAATTGTCAATCATAACCCCTACCTCATTTCGGTAGACTTTCAGAAAATCCTATTTCACTTGATAGTTGTTCCTCACCTGCTGAACAACCAACTCGGAGTCACAATATGTAGAAATCTATTGAATGCCTAAATATTTAGCAGCCTTCAAACCTAATAGCAAAGCTTCATATTCAGCAGTATTATTTTAGTAATAAATTCTAATTTATAGATCAGCTTTATTGTTTCACCACCATGTGATATGAGAAGAACCCCTGCTCCAGAACCTTCTTTACAAGATGATCCATCAAAGTATAATTGCCAAAGCTCATCTTCTTGTTCCTTACTACATTTAACTGGCTGTTCCTTTTCAACCTATAGCAAACCATTAGTATTATCATCATCGCTAAAATTTAACATGCAAGTACCCAAATCTTTATCAACAGCATACAGAGGATGGTTTGTAGGGTTCTTGTCATCTGTCACAATATGGGCAAATTGAAGCTCTATGTACAGCGTTCTGTTTTCTCCTCCAAACACAGGAATAGTAGCATATGTTAAATCCATTTGTAAAGTTCCACCAACTTTCTTTTCCCAAGACCTAGAGAGAAGTAATCCAAATTTAGGTGTAATATCTGCTACTACCACATCCATGATCACACTTTTCATTGGTAACTGAGCCAAACAAACAACCATATCTTTAATCACACCCAAACACTTTACAGCTCATGAATCAAAAGCATACAGATCATGGTAGGGTTTTGTTATACTCAAACCTAAAGCCTCCATGACAGCCTTTGGCATTAGGTTATGTGATGCTCCTGAATCTAAAAGATAGTTATGTATCATTTGTTCATGGATTGTCAGTGTAATATAAAATGGAGGTGAAGCACCTGCTTCATTCTCAGTTTTTTCAGCCAAAGCTGATCCAATAAAGATTTTAGGATTTTCTTCCTATAGATTCACTGTATCAGAAAGAGGCTGACTGTTTGCTGAAAAAATCATTTTAAGAACTGATTCTTTGTAAGAATGATTTTTCATTAATTCAGTAAAAGGCATAGGAATCTTTATTTTGCCTAATTCATTTTCCAGATTAAAATTCTGCACAGTTTTATTTACCTCTTCAACCTCCATACTCTTCTTTTGCTTATCCTGAATTTATTTTTTCTCTGACACGGGATCAGATTGTTGTTTAGTAGGTACAACTACCTTCTTCTTTGGGTTTTGTACTACTTGTTTTGGTCCTGACCTCAAATTCAAAGTCTTCTTTGGTTCATTCTGATAGACATCAGTATTTACAGCAGTCATTTTCAGATTTAAATCATCTTCTATTTCAAACATATCAGCATCATAGTATTCTGCATTTAAAAATTCTTCTTCAGTGACAAAACCCTTAGTCAACTGTTCTCCAAAATAGTTCATATCTTCATCTGTGTCTTCAAATAACACTTCCTCTTCAATATCTTCTTCTTCAACAACAATGTTTTGAAGAGGGGGGGGTACCCGTTGATCCTCAGTCTCTCTCCTTTCTCGTTGTATATCATTATTTCTCCGTTCTCTAGGTATGAAGTGAGGAGCAAACTGTCTTCTGAATTGGTTTTGATTGTTAGGGTTTCTTTCACCTTCTGGGATAGGTTTGTTTGAATTCCTTTCTAGTTATAACTTGTTTAATTTTGCAGTCAAGATATTAACTAGCTTGGCCATCTCATCAATTTTACCTTCTGCAGAATGAGATGTTGAAACCCCTGAAGCCGCTTCCTTCTTACCTTTCTTGTCATACATCTGTTGAGTTGTTTCCTTCTTCAATCTATTGGAAGCTAATATATTAGACTCCACCTCTAATGCTACATCTTACATGTTCAGTAAAGAAATAAGTCTTCTTTCTCTTAGTAATAAGGAAAATTCATGGTCAAAAGCGTTTGCATATGTGAGTCTTGCAGATGTTTCTGAAGGTTTTATCTCTGCAGAAATTCTGCCATACATTTTATTGAATCTCTTCGAAAAATCTGCAATGGTTTCATCCTTCTTTCTCCTAAGGGCTCCAAACTCAGTTATATAATAAGTATGATCTTTGGTGTCACCCCATTGTCTCATGAATAGGTCCTAAAGCTCTTCTATGATGGTGATAGAATTTGCAGGCAACTCCCTAAACCATTTTCTGACATCTCCATCAAGGCTCTATACAAACATCCTCATCCATACATCATTAGCTTCAATCTTCTGGTTATCAGCATAACTGAGAAAGGCTTCCCAGTGTTCCTCAGCTGTAGTTTCACCCTATCCATTAAACCTAGGCAGTTAATTCTGATAATCAGCTCCAGGAAGTGCATTCAAAGGTTGAGGCAAAACTAAGGGTGCATACCTAACTACAACCATTCGGTCCATCATATCTACTGGCTGATTTTGGGCTGTCATTTTAAGGTTGACTGACTTTAGTGATGGAGAGATTTGACTGGAACCTAGATGAAAAGGGGTTTTACCAACTTTCAGATGAAATAGAGGAATTTTACCAGGAGACACTGTTTTTTCCTTTTTGAAGGATTGAGGATTAGTGAAAACTTGAAAGTTACTGACGGGAATTATAGGCTTCAACCAAGGTGAAGTTTCTTATTCCTTTTTCAAAATAGATAAAGGTGATGAACTATCCAACCGATCAGGGTTATATAGGGTTGGTGATGACTGAGACCTTCTAATCTTCCTTGTTGTTTTCAGTATCTGTTCTGGGTCTGAAACACCCAACTGCAAAGGTGAAATAGGTTTGTTTCTTGTTCCAATTCTCCTAGTAGCCACTATGACAAACTGGTGAAAAGTAGTCTTTACGATTTGCTGGTTTAAGTTCACCTCTTAAAACTAGTGAAATGATAAGTATCCTAGGGAAAAATATGTTTTCAACTTTGTTCCTCAGCAATGGTGCCAAAGATTTTTATGCCAAAATTTGCTCCCAGACTACAAGAGAACAAGCCAACACAATCTCAATAATCTCAATAAAACAAAATAGGGTTTTTTAAGGGTTTTTAAGGTTTTTTGGTTGAGAAGTTTGATGACAAGAGGGCATGCATTCATAAATCCAAATAAACACTAAATCATAAGCATAGAAATCCTGAGATGCATAACATAATAACCATAATCCAACAGAAAACAACACTGAGATTCGCCCACAAATGGCAAGCATTCCAAGTATAAAAACTTTAAAAAAGCGATGAAATTACGAGCTGAGCAACTAAAACAAGTTATAAATGAAGCCAGAGAACAAACTGAAGGGCATATAGATCATATATTTCATAATCAGTCTTTAAAATACACATAAGAGTCTTTACTTAGCTTATAAACAAGTCTGAAGACCTCCTCTTGCCAGCCAAAAAATTGAAAAATTTTGTCTTCTTTGAGACTTACATTAATGCTATTCTCCAAAATTGGTTAAGGAACTGAACCCTATCTGTTTTTTAGTCTACCCATCGAATAGTTTCATCTAAATAATATTTACAACAATAAAGTAACTTTCAAACCTAACTAATAACTGATTATCTTAACAAACTTTACAGATCCTTAGTTGCTTCAGCTAATAAGGCAATCCCTTCCAGGGCTTGAGATTTTCTTCTTGCCTTCAATTGATCTACCTCCATATCTACAATCTTCCTAGTTAGTTCTTCATTATGTTGTTGCAGGTCCTAGATGGTTTGCTTCAACATTGTGAATTGACCTTCTGTATTCCTCTTCCTTCTTAATGCTTCTCTTGAAACTGCAATCAACTCCTAATAATGGCTATTTACCTCCTCCAAATCCTCTCTAAGCCTTCTATTTGCCATGACTAAGCCATCATTAGTCTCCTGCATGTACTCAACCTAATACTTATATTGTTTTACACTTCTTTGTAAATTCTTTGTTTCTGAATCAAAGGTTTTATTTCCTGCTATGGTTTGCATCTCATTTGGAAGCCATGGAATATTCAATCTCTTATAAATTTCTTCATCTTTTGGCAACAATTCTGTAGGTGTTTTAGGAAAACCTAGGTGTTCTTCACTCTCAGCTTTTCATGGAACCTTTTCCTCAACCATCACCTTCTTTTCTGAGTAAGAACTCTTTATTTCACCTTCTTGTTGTTCCTGCAACATCTAACTTCGTACCTCTAGAAATATATCAGATATTTTAGTATCAGTCAGGATAGACTCTCTTTTTTATTCAATTGACCTTTTACCCTTACTATCATATGTATCATCCTTCAATTTTTCCCCAGATGAAGAATCATCTATCATTGTTACTCTTTCTTTGTTCAATTTAGGATTCAACAACTTCTTCATATTTAGTCTGAGTTTATTTCTAGGTCTGGTTTTGGGTCTCCACACAGGAGCAATCTCCCCCAACATTTTGAGAGTCTTACCCTGATGAGTAACTAAGGCAAACTCAACAACTTTTATTTTCTTTCTTTTTGGTAATGCTACCTCATCACCCTGGCTGTGAAATTCCTTCTCAGTACAAACCCTAGTTCCATCAGTGACAAGGACTTTATCATCATCAAATAGGCATTTCTCATCTTCTGATAAAATTGTGATAGGACTCTATCTTTGTACTTCGATCTCTTCTTTTTCATCTGAAATTGTCTCTGTAGGTACAACATTCTCAGCAGAAATTGTCTCTACAGGTACAGCATTTTCAACAGGCTCGGCTTCCTTAATATCTGACTGTAAATTCTTGCTCTCATTGTTATTAAGGTGTTGTTTAGATTCAAAGTCTTCATTTGCATGATCTGAAACTTCCTCTAATTTAACCCTGTCTTCATCCTTTACCTTTACCTTTTTCCTGAGCTTTCTGATCAAAGTCTACCCTTTATCAGCTTGTCTTCTATGAGACTGTCCTTCTTGATCATTTTGAAAACCTGACCATAAAATGAAATACTCCCAAGTGTTTCCCCTAGTCTACATAATAGTGTTTATGATAAGTTTGATGAGTCCATGATGGAAAATGGACTGCTTGGTATGATTTTGGTGCTCCTTAAATCTGCATGACATCTTTTGCAGACTCTTCAGAAAGAAGAAGGGTAAGTTCATCTTGGACTCATCACGGAGATGCTGAAGAAATATGAAGTGGTATTTGAAAACAAAGGCATATCTACCCTCACAAGTAATATAACTCTGTAAAACTTTAATCGGCTCAATCCATTCAGGTTTGAACTTATGAATTGGTACACCTTTACCCCAATCTGCAATCACACCAGGAAGTAAGTACTTTTGTGCATTGAAGGTGAATGGAACCTTCTTAAACCATAATTCTCCCTCATTCAAGATGCTTATTGCCTCATCTATAAACTCCTTAGTCATTTTGAATTGTAAAGTATCAAAATACACAATGTCTTTATCATAGCACTGAGCAAATTTATGAGACACCTCTGCATGATATCCATCAATCTTTTTGAAAAAATTTAACCATCCTGCATTTGAAAATAACTCTGCACATTTTGGAAAATTATCTACCCAGCTTAGGTCAGTGGGCTCTACTCTATTTGTTTTTCCACTTTTCTTCATCTTTACTATGGTTTAACAACACCTATCAATATCCCACAATCTAACTATATTCAAATCATAACAGTCTATCCTAACACATAGTTCAGAAATCTTTGTGCCAAATTACAACAGTCTGACCCAATCACAGAGTTCAGGGAACTCCAACAGTTCTACTTTTAATTTTACTATTTTAAATGATGAATACTTTGAATATATTTGTTAATAATTCATCATTCACAGTGTATTAGGTGAAAAACTCATATTCCTCCTTCGAATTTTATTATTAAGGATTTTATCAGAAAAGCCCTAAATTAAGCAAACCCTAGCAATGACACGCAGGCTACCTATTTAGAAGACCAATACGAGCGCTAGAATTCAATCACTTCAATGGTTAAGTGTCGAATTTCATGTTCCACTTGTCTCTAACTGTCCAGACCACTTCAAATAGTCGCTGCTGAAAAAGCCCTAATTCCTCATTCAGTTGAAAAATCTCAATTTCTCAGCAGTCTCTTCTCACCACAACCTTCAATATCCTTCGTGTCCTTCAGATAAGGAACATACTCCTGAAAAAATCTGTCTCATTCTACTCGCTATCATCATTCATCCTGCTCTGCATGCAATCGCCACGATCTACCTCTTATGATGATCATCCACCTATTTCAATGATAAAACTATACCGGACACGTATCAAATGCATCAAATGATATGATTAACACCTCAAAGATCAGACACCCAAAAAATCAGACTGAAAAAATGATGATTTTAGCATTCGGGACTTTCTTGTAGAGCTCTAGTGTAACAATTTTGCTCTTGCGCTACAAGAAAGTCCAATCAAATAATTTCACATCATTAGGCCACTATTTAGGATTAAAACTTGGTTTATGTGTTCAATCTCGACCTTAGTGTCATTTATAAAACTTATTTAATCCATATATGCCTTGTAAAACCCTTCAATAATGAAATCAAAGCAAAATTTATAAAAGCAGGCTTAAAAAAATCAAAATCATGAAAATTAAAAGTTTGAACTCAAAATTTCCTAGAAGCAAAAATACTAGCAAGGTTCAAAAACATAAATAAAAGCATGAAACTAAGGAAGACAAAATCATGACCTAACAGCATGATTTGAAGTACCATTTGCTATGATGCACCCAGTAGAGATATTTGCGATCTCCACTGAGTCGGGAACAAAGATCACTCGCTTTGGAGATCCATTATGGGTCATCTGATAGACAGATAACAGGTTTGAAGCTAGGGAGGGAACAAATAGCACATCTTTGAACCTTCCATGTTCAAGCTTGACAAATCCCTTCCCTTTTGTTTTGACTTTACTGTTATCGCCCATCTGAATACTAGTACCATCAAAGGACTGAAAAGAAGACAATGATTCTCTAGATGCATCCATATGGTTGGAAGCTCTAGAGTCAATTAGGAATACATGTGCTGATGTGCAGCAAGCCTTCAGTGCATGGCCTTTCCTTTGGTATTCTTCATCTTCTTCTTCTTCAAAGTCATCCTTCCTTGCGCTAGCAGGTACAGAAATGTTATGTTTCTTCAAAAGAAGAGCCATTTCATCAAGTTGTCTTCTCATATAGGAGATTTCTGAATGAAAGCCCCTTCCACGGTAAGAGCAAAGGACCTTGCCTTTTCCATTCTTCTTGCTTCTCTTTGAACCTGAAGGCTCTTTTGTCTTCTCTTCTTCATAGGAGACTCATCTCTTTGCTTCCCTTTGTCATTCGTACCTTATCTCCTCTTGCAACCAGAGCTATATCTTTGGAAGATCAAATGATCCCCATTTGGATCAATTTATCATTCTCAGAAATAAGAGATTGGATGAAGGAATTAAGAGTGGGCATCTTCCAATTTGGAGTAGTGAGCCTTACTGTTTGGAAGGTGGATACAAAGACTGATTAGTATGCATTGAGCTTTGTGAGAATGGAAAGGATGAGTTGATCTTCATCCTTCTCCACTTTGAATTGCTTCAACTGATATATCAGGTTCTTGAAATTTGTGAAGAATTCATTCAGTGATTCGAAATTGGATGGATTAAGAGTGATTAGATCATTTTCTAGCTAATGGATCCTCATCTCATCCTGTTTATCAAATAAGGAGAAAATATTTTCCCAAACCTCCTTGGGAGTCTTCAATCCTTGGATGTGGAATCGAAGATCTCTAAAGATTGAGGAGAGCAAGTGTCCATGGACTTCATCAAGCCTGTTCATGTACTTTTCTTTGTCTTTATCTGAAGCTGGCTCTACCTCTATTTCTTCTATGAGTCTGAAGAGTTGCTTGGTGCGAAGCATTACCACCATGTCTTCCTTCCACTGGTGATAGTTGAAGGGAGTGAGAGGCTCTACTGGATGAGCCATTTTGAATGCAATAAGAAGGACTGAGCTGCTGTAGCGAATGCAGTGAGAAGAAAGGGCTGCTTGTAGTGAATGTTGTAAGAAAAGCTGATAACTTGTCACACAATCAAACATATAAAGTAAGGTCGATAGTCTGCACTTTTAGAATTTCCTTCACACCCAACATAGTTGATCAAGCAAGCTTGATCAACAATTTCCTAACTCGGGATATTAAGTGGTAAATTCTCCGCTTCTGGTGTAGTACTGGAAGGAGCAATTTGCTCAAAAAAAATGATCCAGCTAGAGATCTGAGGAGAGGTGTCTTGTCCATCAAGGCTCTGATACCATATTAAATTGAGCACATACATCTGTGGACAAACACACAACTCACAAAATAGATCACACAATTTACTGAGCAATTGAAGAATGAAACAGTGCAAAAAATGGCTTGCAGCTGTGAATGCTTTCATTAATCAAAAAAGTAATCAGATAATAATTACAATGAAGTACAATGGCATTAATAGCCACATGAAATTCGAATCCACATGAGGAAATTCGAATTGATAGACTCTACTTGACTGTAGGTAACTAATACCTTGTCTAAATCACTATCGAAGGACTCAATAGTTAACTGACCTTGTCTAAACCATAACCGTAGTTCATCGGAGCTCTAAAACACAACTCAAGTGTTACATTCAGTGTTGACTAAGGCTAACTGACTGTGGTAGGTGAGAAATGTGCCCCTCTTGAGTGCAGTCATGTAAACCTAGGGCTAATTGAATGTAGAGGACTAGAACTAAATGTAACTGACTCATAACTTAGCTTGACTAGTCATTAACTGACCTGAACTAACCTTGGTTGGTTTCGACACTCCCAGTGGCTCCTAAATTGTAGGGATTGGTCTAGGAGGCTCCTAAAATGATGCAATTAAGTGCAATCAGTGGCAGTAAGCCTCAATTAGTGTTCTCCACACTTTAGTAACTGAAACATGTGCCCCAATTAGGCCAAGTGCACCCAATGGTGCTAATGCCTATAAATAGACTGGATGGACTCCCGATTTAGACATGACTCCTGATTTAGACATATGACCAAATTTGGAAAAGGGAGGATTAATAATCCTAACAAGAATATGATGTCCCAATAAGGAAACCACAAAGAAATATGAATATACCGTGAAAGGACAAGTTAAGCAAGAGTTACAAAAGCTAGTTGGTTCGAGCTTCATATATCCTATCTTTGATAGTGAGTGGGTATCACCTCTAGTGGTAGTTCTCCAAAAAGGGGGGAAATGGATAATATGTGTAGATTGCAAAGAACTCTAGAAGGAAACCAAAAAATACCACTATCTCTTACCATTCATTGACCAAGTATTTGATACTCTTTCTAGGAACAAATTATTTATATTTTTGGACGATTTTAGTGGATATAATCATATTCAAATCCATCTAGTTGATCAAGATAAAACCACATTTACTTTTCCATGGGGGTATTTTCATACAGAGTGCTACCATTCAAACTTTTCAATGCCCCTGTGTTACGGGAGAAAAATTCCTATGGCTTGGGGTACCACAACAGACAGCTTGACTCCAGAAATCAATCCCTTCCAATATGCAATAGAAATTAAATATCTAACACTAAATTATCAGACCTCGTACCTTATTCCGGATGGTTGAAGTAGATCCCCGTTGAGCTTTCCAACTTCAGCTTGAATTGATAAATCAATTCCTCAACAACAAGTAAACAAGGAAAGCATACTATATATTGGTGTTAGATCTATTCTAGCATATATAATCAACAATGTATAAGCATTTGAAATCATCCATGGATAAAATATTCATTCAAACATACATTATTGGACAGGAAAAGATATTTCTATTAATATAAAATCAGAGATTACGATGGATCAACCTCTGTCGGCACGTCTGTGAATCGGAGAAACTGAATCCCCCACTTGGGCATCCACCACCTCAATCCTCCATCTCTCGATAGCAAGCTCACAAGCAAAGGCAAGCTTGGGAAGAACACAAAAGTGCTCCAAGGGACAAAGTGATGCAAACTCAAGCACAAGTTCCGGCAACAATGAACTATAGTTTCTTTGCTCTCAATTCTCTCTTATGCCTTCAATGTACCAAAGAGTTCCTTATATAGCTTTTCAAAGGGGTAATGAAAGGTCGAATCTGAGCGATCTCAAGGCATATGGAAGGCCAGGAGTCAAGTGAGTCGGCTCCATGTCAAGGAAAACTCCAAAAGGATTTGGATTATGCACACATCTCGATGTACGCAGTTTTAGGGATCAAACCCGCGTATATACACGATTAGGGGTTTAAAAGTCGCGTATGTGAATTTACACATGTTTTTAGGGATGGTCAAGGAAACATCAAAGGACAAAAAATGATCCAAGGGGTCTAAGGAGTATGCAGAGGGACAAGGGAAGGCCATACAAGTGTGATTCACTGGAGTGGTAAAATCGGCTATAATAGATGCCCCCTAATGTGTGAGGTCAGAGGGGTCATATGATGGCCGAAATACATTATAAGTCCATCCCAGAAGTGGAGTGATGAAGGATCCCAAATGGAAGACCAGCCACCCAATCAGCATAGTACAATGATACAACTCTGCACATAACTGCAAATACATATAGCAGTCCTGGATACATAAGAGTACAATGGCCATGAATAGGCATGATACAAGATATCACATAAGTGGTCATCGCCACATACAATATACATAGATGAGAATCTCCATGATGAAGATATACAAAGGATCATGATCTCCATAATAGTTGAAGATATATAATGGATCAAGATCTCCATAATAGCTGAAAATGTCTGACATATACTGGAATCAAGTTACGAGATTTGAAATCTCATGAACACTGGCACGATCAAGGAGGTAGCATATAAGAGATGCCACCAATCTGGAAGGTCTTCTACACAAACCGCTACAAGTACATGTCCTACTATGTGAATAGAGGTGTCAAGGTCAAACATAGTAGTCAATCATCTGATTACCGGTCATTGATGTATACTGTTAACAGACGCGACATCACCTACCGATAATGAAAATTGGAATCAAGGTACTAGAGTGCAAACTAACAAGTGTGAATAAATGTCTTGAGGTCGAACACTTGAGAGGATCCATCGATCAGGGGACATTGTTTTATTCCCAAAGACTGTCGATGGCGAGATAACCTTCCACTGATGACTGCAAGTCTCAGGGCACTCAAAAATGACTCTAGATTCCATTCCCAGAATAAATGATCTAAAGTCGATGGGATGAAATCCTCTGGAAGGAGGGCATTAAGGCATCCCCCATCATCCAACACGAGGTACTCAGCAAATTTGTATAATGTGGAAGGACTTGATCATAAGGTGCACGAACCAGTAACTATATCGGGAATGGTCGACTCAGGTTTCAAATTCCTTCGAACAAGAGCATAACGGCGAATTATGACTGAATAAAGGCAACATAGACTCAATATACAAAACTGGGACATCTCTGCAACACAGGAGGCATCAACAGAGGCTCCATGGGGACTGGAAGCTTAACCAGTCGGTGGAGATAAACTCAGATAAACGAGTACAGCTCCTAAAGTCAAACTATAAACCCAACCAACAGATGTGATATACAGTGCTCTATTCGAAGGCAAACTCAGATAAATGAGTACAGCTCCTAAAGTCAAACTATAAACCCAACCAACAGATGTGATATACAGTGCTCTGTTCGAAGGCAACACAACTCGACAGCTGCCAAAGATAACATCTTTCCTTGTCCGACTTTTTGGTTTTTTGATATTTTTGGACTTTTTCAAATATTTAAAAATCTTGAAAAAGAATAAAACTGCTTTATAGTTACAGATAGGAGCAAACGAGTGTCATAGGGGCAAACAAACTAGTTCCAAGTAGTAGAACATACCTATGCTCAATGCAAGTATACATGTGTAGTATAGCGACACTCGGGAGAAAATCCCCTTCTGGTAAAAAGGGAATCAAGCTACAAAGGATATATAAAATGGCTCTGCATGGCTAGACATGAGACAAGCTCGGGCTATACGGCTGAAACTCAATGTCAGTGAAGCCGGCATAAAGCTCAATAAGGCAAGCAAAGCTCATGATAATGCAATTACAACTTGACATAAGGGAGTCCTGAGGGAAATAGGTCAACAAAATATCAAGAGGAGTATGAGGCTCTTGCGAAGTGTCATGGCAATACTATACACCGGACTCCCACACCCTAAGGGACAAAACGTCAGCATGGGCACCAAATGCAAATAAGGCGCTAACTAGGGTACCCATGTAAGGTCAAGCTCTACCACTCATATCATGCCAATTCTAAAACAACAAGAAGGTTCCATGACATAATAGAGTGGGTTCGTACCTAAGGCTATAATGAAATGGTCACAAGGTCATGCAAAATGCAAACGGGATGAAACCTAACCTATATGCCAGTTTAGACATCATACCTAAGATCAACACGAACGGGTCAATCCAACGGTTGAAACGGCACTCAAAAAGGTCTCCTACATCATAAATTAGTCCAAAAACGGTCCAAAAGGATTAGAAATGGTCCAAACTATAGGAAAGGGGGTAAAAAATTTCAAAAATTTGAAAAAATTCTATAAATAGTAAAAAATTCAAAACATTATAAAACATTTGAAATTTTTACCCATTTGAGCTTAGATTTTCAACAACAAATTCCAGGAGATCCAATCGACGGAATCCACTACCGTTTCTTCCAGGTACTTACCCATGTTCTACTCCTCCATTTTGATGCAATTTTTATCAAATTCCATGGTAATTTTGGATTTCTAGGCCAATCCAAAATAGGCGCTGCGGCCCACGCGGAAATCGAGGGTTTTTTCGCGTATAGGGCTAGATATATGTGGAAAATGCCCTCACAGTCGTGTACATATGCGGCTGTTTGGAAAACAATCGCCTGTGCAGCTGTGCATTAGGTTTTTTAAGTATTCTAATGGGAAAACTTCCAATTTTTTGTGCAGGATGGTCCTAGCATGGAGAGAACATGAACATGGTGATGTAGAAGAGGTAGTAAGGGTCGATCTGATGGCTCAACAAGCGCTACGTGCATGTGGGCTCTACAAATTTTGGAGTCTTGGTGTCTTGGTGGCTATTGCAGATGCTGGTGGACTACTGGGATCCAGACTCAGAGTCATTCCAGATAGATGGGATGTCTCTCACCATAGAGGTGGAGGACATATACTTTATTAGTGGACTTTCCCAATGAGGGGAAGTAGTGAACCTATGTTCTCGCGGACCCAGAGGTGGCCTGGCTATAGATAAGTACATTGCGGTGTGTTGCTATCGAGACACGGAGAAGGTGGGGAGTCAGATCCCTACTAACTCCATACAGGTGCTGGGCCTAAAGGCCATCCTACTAACACTGGGCAGGATAGCAGGCTTGGCTTCACTCCACCAGGCCTCGTGGCCTCTGATGTTCTATGCAGTGGAGTGCATGAGACCCACAGTATATGACTAGAGCACTACACTACTGGGCAACTGAAACACTAGCTCAGTGAGTGTAATATGGGCAGAGTGTGAAACTTCAGTTTCAGCAGCATACTGAGCATGTTTTTCTTCGAGCATGTTCCAGGATTGAGCCCCAGAGTTGATGTTCCTCTACACAGGGTTTGAGATCTGGCCCAACGGCGTTGGGCGGATGCGATGCGCAGACTGGGTGGAGGTAGGGTGTCCAAACCCTATCCAACTGAGTTCTTTCCGTGGTGGCGAAGACATATAGTGGCCATCGATGACTACCCCTATGCGGGGATAGATTTCTGGGGGGACCCGGATCGGCATACGGTGACATAGGTAACAAATCTCGACCCTCTCTTTAAATTTTTGAGTTATTTAATTTTTTTTGTTTTCTGATTATATGGAATCAAAAGACATGTTTTTGGGTGACAATACATAGTGACATCTACCATATGCATGCAGATGTGGGACCACGGCAACCTGAAGGCTTCCCTTGTCATAGACAGAGGGGAAGAGGAGACGATATCACGGGTGTGGATGCGGAGCGGACGCTCCAGAGCATTCATACCAACTTTGTTAGGCTGACACACAGATTTCCCATGGTGCAAGTCGAGGACTTGCCTGAGGCCATGCAGCCCCAGGTGGTGGGTGTACGACAAGCATGGGTGTGATTTTTCCAACGGCTAGCTAGAGCCGTAGTGACATTCCATGATCACAACCCCCCTCCTCCTCCACAGGCTTAGATACCTGGGAGTGATACATTTTGTATTACCGTGTATTATATTTTGGTGGCTTGAGAGCCCAATTTTTGTATCATGACACTATGTATTACCACATTTTGGATGTTTATAAAAAAATTTATGATGATAGGTTTATTTATTTACATGTGTAAAAAATTTGTGTTTGTGATGAATTTATTGTGTATGAAACAAATGCCAATCTAACACGTAGTTAGCATATGAGTCAGCAACTTGATTATTAATTCTTGGAATATGTATGTATGTTATATTGTCAAATTGTTGTTCTAATAATCTCACACGTAAGAATCTTCTTAATAACGTCGGATCTCTAACATGGTACAAACCATTAAGATGTGACACTACTAACTCCGAATCAAGACGTACCTCAAGAGAGAGAACGCCATGTGAAATGGCATCCCGTAGAAGCTCAATAATGTCACTATATTCAGCAACATTGTTTGAAGATGGTCGTAAACGTACGCCTCCTGAAAAAAATACCTGACCCATAGGAGTATAAATCACCCAAGCAGCAGAGGCTGAGTGTTGAGTGTGACGGCTCACACCATTCGTGAATCCTGTGTAAGTGGAAGATTCCATTGACATTTGCCAAAAGAAATGGAAACTAATCACAAACACGATCACTATAAGAAAAAGACCTAACTATGCAAAACTATACAATAATATACACTAACCAGCCTTGGCTGAAAATTATGCATAGTATTTTTTGAGATAGAGCCCATTTCTAGGCTCCGCTAAGGTCGTTCCCTCGTAATCCACTAACTCATAAGCGCCCTTCTCTAACACACGTTTGACGACGTAAGGACCACGCCACATGGGATTAAACTTCCCTGCCCCCAAGGGTTCTTTCGGTTGATCCCACAAAAGGACCAAGTCTCCCTCACTAAACCTCCTTGGATGGACAGACTTATCATATTGGACCTTTACGCGATGTTTATTTACTTCTAGAGCCACCAAGGCATCTCGACGCTACTCATCAAGTTGCTCAAGGTGGACCAAACGCTCCTCCAATGGGGAAGTGTCTGGTAAGATTTCTACAGCTAGCTTCAAAGAAGTAATCTCGCACTCAACCGGCTATACCGACTCCACTCCATGTACAAGTTGATATGGAGAAAAACCCGTGGCAGTATTAACAGCGGTTCTATACGCCCACAAAGTAGGATATAACATGATGTGCCAATTATTCTTGCTTTGTGCGATGGTTCGTTGGAGAATGGATTTTAGTGACTTGTTCACTGCTTCTACCTGTCCATTCACTTGAGGGTAGTAAGAGGAGGAATGCTCTTGTTTATACCCTAACTTTGATGCCAACTCTTCCATCATACGGTTCTGAAAGTGCGAGCCATGGTCAGTGACAAGCTCTTTCGGAATCCTAAACCAAGTAATAATCTGGTTGAATACGAAGTGCGTGGCTATCTCACCGTCGGATTTAACTATAGGCATAGCCTCATCCCATTTCATGAAGTAATCAACAGCCACTATGATATGATGATGCCCCCCAGCTGAAGCTGGGTTTCAATCCATAAAATCAAGCCCCCACTTAGTGAAGGGACCGACGGTGATGATGGGACGTAACGGGGCAGGTTTTGAGCACATATTACATGCCAACACCTAGCAAGGGTGGCACCTCTTGACCGCATCTATACAATCCTTAAAGATCAACGGCCAGAAATAACCCGCTCTTAAGATTTTTTGGGTTGTAGAAATCCCAGATAAATGACCACCACACACCCCTCCGTGGCAATCATTCAGCACTACATCCGCCTCCTCATGGGTTAAACAACATTGTAAAATGGAATCTACCCCATGGCGGTACAAAGTGTTATCCACTATGAGGTAATACTTAGACACATGACGTAATCGTCGTCGTTCATCTCGTGAGAGGTGAGTAGGGACCTTCAATGTTTGTAAATATATAATGATATCCCTATACCATGGGTCTAAAGTTGAGATTAAGAATATTTGTTCATCGATAAACGTATTTTCACAAACCAACTCCTTGGCCTCGCTTGGGAAATCCGATATAAGCTCTGCAAAAATTAACGATTTCTTTGATTTTGCCGAAACAAACACAAGATCGAATTCTTGCAGGATGACAATCCATTTATTATATTTTCCCCCAATCATCCTTCGAGTGAGGACAAATTGAAACAGATTGACATGGGCTACAACCAAGGTCTGGCGAAGGAGAATATAATGTCTCAACCGTTGAACCGCATGTACGCTAGCTAAAGCAAGCTTCTCAACATGAGAATAATGGATCTCTACGTCAATAAGATTTTGGCTCAGATAGTATATGACATGCTCCTGGAGCTCCTCATCCTCTTGAACCAAAACCATACCAATCATCTCCATGGACGCAGCCACATAAAGTAGAAAATCACGGCTATAGTCTGGGGGAATAATCACTGGGGCCGATGCTAGGGCTCGCTTGAGCGCATCAAAGGACTCCTAGGCTCACTCATCCCAACAAAAGGTGGTGTCCTTCTTCAAAAGATGCATGAAGCCTCTAGTCAAATTGGAAAAATTGACAACGAATCTCCGTAAGAAGTTTGCCATGCCTTGCAAACAATGAAGATGATGAATATTTTTTGGGGGAGACAACTAAAGTATTGCCTCTACCTTCAAAGGGTTGACTCTTATACCCTCTTTAGAAACGATGAATCCTAACAAGCGACCTGACTTCACACAAAAGATGCACTTGTGAGGATTTAACCTGACCAAATAATGGCGACATCTTTCAAACACCAATCTCAAATGATAGGAATTACGCATTCTCATGCGAGAATGAGCAGCAAGGTCATCCAAAAATACTTCGATAATCAATTTGATATCGTGGAAGATCAAGGTCATGGCCCGCTGAAAAGTAGCTCCGGTGTTCTTAAGGCCAAAAGGCATTTTCTGATATGGAAAAGTTCCCCAAGGACAAATAAATGCAGTCTTATGTTGGTCCTCAGGTTTAATTTGTATCTGATTATATATGGAAAAGCCATCCATGAAGGAAAAAACCTCACTACCCGCACACTCATCCAAAATTTGATCAATAAATGGTGTGGGGAAATTGTCCTTAGGACAGGCACGATTCAAATCACAAAAATCAGTACATATGCGGATCGCTCCTTGCTTCTTATCCATTGGAACGGGGTTTGAAACCCACTTAGTCAAGGGAATGGGATAGATAAAACTGGCTTTCAACAGTTTCTCTATCTCTGCCTTAATCGTGGGTGCTTTCCTAGGATTCACCGCACGCAAGCGTTGCCGAACAGGCTTAGCGTTGGGATAAGTATTAATCTCGTGTTCGACAATACGAGGGTCGATACCCGACATTTCATAGTAATACCAAGCAAATATTTTCATGGAATTCTTTAAACAGCTCGGTGTATTCTTGAATCTCAACATGGGAACATTCTGCCCCAATATAGACATTCTCTATCCTGCCAAGATCGTGAGAGATATTGATAGGAATCGTTGGAGATATATTTTCCTTGGTTCCATCAGCCATCGGACTAGGAGAGCTTAATGGAACCATAGGACTACCAATTCTCTCACTAAGAACCTCCCTAAAGTCCTAACGCTCCAAGCGGTCAAGCTCAAGAAGAAAGTAAGATCTATGATGGAGTTCTTCCCATGGTGGCTCAACTCCAGACATGGCCTCAATAATCGCTTCATCCAAAGGGAAAACACTATCAAGGCAGTTGTGCGTGTGAGAATAATGTACTGCCCATGTAGGCAGCACATAAGGGTCCTCCTCCTCCATCCACGAAGAGGAAGGACTGGGCTCTGCAACACACTAAAGATTAGCTTGATAGGCTACCATAGTTGCAGGCAACGGCACATCCGTCACGATGGGCTCACTCGGAGTACTCGGTGTAGGAAGAATCCAAGGATCTTCCATATGACTCGTGCGAAAAGACACCGATCTCATAGATGTCGAAGCCTCACCAAAACTAGACCCTATCATAAGGATCGATGCAGGACAACTAAAACTTCCCATGAGGGATGGATACATGCCCACACCCACACTCCTAGTTGCTGGCTGAGAGTGCGCAATGATAGGGATCAAAGCTCTCGAAGATGCGGTAACCGATGGATTCTTGAATGACGTTTGATCAATCGTGACTATCTTCCTGTTAAATGGAAAGCATACAACGTGAAATAGGGAAGAGGCTACGGCTTGCATATTGTACATATGAATTCCTACCCAACAAAAGATTGTAATCAAGGGGCGCATCAACCACCTCGATCTCTATCGTAGCGGTCTTCCCTCCCAAACAGACCTTAAGGGAAGGAAGGATCCCATGCAGCCTAAACGATCTCCCATCAAATGCAGTTAACATGGTCGCTGATTTAGACAACTCAGGGGAACCTAAACCCTTCCAATATGATAAAGACATCACAAAAGTAGCAGCGCCTTCGTCAATCACAATGTGCTTAATGGTCATGTTAAGACATTCTACGTGAATCAAAAGAGACACATAGTAAGGCAAGCGAGGATGAAGTCCTGCGGTTTCAAATTTAATCACGAAGGAAGAATTATCATCATTCACACCAAGGGCAGAAAGCAAAGCCTTCCTTTGCGAAGGACAACTCTGAAGCACTTCCAGTGCAGACATCGCACAAGGAGTGTGTCCAAAATCCTCGACAACTGAATAGTTCTGGGCTGCTCGAGCATTAGGATTGTACCCCAAATGCTTAAGGACTTCCTTAGGAATGCAAGGTGCAGATTCAGGTTTATCCATAGGTTTTTCAATACGCAAAGGAGTCCCTGGTGGATTAGGTTCCTTTCTTGGGCTGAGTTGTGACGAACCATAGTCTTTCGCACGGGTCACAACTTTCACTGCATGTACCATGTTAATACAACCACGACCACTACCCTCCGGTGGATCTTGATCACCACCAGACTGATCATGGGTCCTCAAGTTCATATTTTTATTGTGAGGTAAAGGGTTAGTCAACACAGTTGGGCCCTGTGCCAAGAATCTTGAGGCTTCATCAATACGAGGGCACAAGTAAGTGAGGTGATCATCCTTACACAACTTGCAAGGAAACTTAACCTTACGTTTAGCTTGCTTGTCCCCCCCAGCATTATGTCCATTATTGTCATTATTATTAGCATTCTCATTCCTATTCCCACCCTTATGATTATTTTTACCCTTCTTTTTATTCCGTTCGGGCTGCTAGCTACCCTTCTGGTCCGACGATTGCACTGAAAGCACACTCGCCATTTGGGCGGGTTGAGACAAAGTCATGGCTTGTCCCGAAGCAGATTGGTTGATTGACAATTGAATAACTTGTTTTGCAACCGAATCCGCAGGTTTACCACTCGTACAACTAACAATGCCATCGACATGTGGTCCAGGTTTAACTTTGGGATTGAAACTAGAACGCGAAGCATTGGGAATAATTTCATATAACAAACCGAACTAAGCATAAATCAAATCCAGTTCCTGCACCCTAAAAATGGCTTGTTCCTCATTTTGCACTCCGGATGTAGAAACATCCTTCACTATATATGGCAATAACGACTTAAGGAACCATTCGAGGAGGAATACCAATAGTATAAAGGCTTTAATTAACCTCTTCTGTCTACGCCACTCTTGGATGTGGTCCGAGATATGTGTGCCTTTATCCTACCGAAATATCAACAAGAGTTCAATACCAACGTCATAACGCACTGCTAGCTGGAAGTGGTTAAGAAAAGTCATCACTAGGTCATCGAACAAAGCGAATGCCCCCCTAGGTAGCTCTATATACCATTTCGCGGTAGGCCCTGTAAGGGTGAGTTGAAATAGCCTTAAACGGATTGAGTCCTGGTGTAAGGAATTCGAAGAGCACCATAAGTGAAAGGTAGTAACATGTTCCCTCGGATCCTCTCCCGGTTTGCCCTCGAATTTGGGTATGTCCGAGGGAAGCTTAGTAGGGACAGCCAGCCAAGTCGGGTCATGAGCTACAGGATCGTTCGTCAATCTCGACAAGTCAGGAAGATTCAGCGTTGCGAGGAAAGGGAGCCTAGGATGATTAGGTCAATGGACCGCTCCCTGATAGTTCTGATTCACATAGGTCTGATTACCATAACCACCATGGCCTTGGCCATGGTGCCCTCCTCTAGTTTGACCCGTATAGGGTGGCATGGAAGCACCACAGTGTGGTGTACCTTGACTATTCGGAGCTACAAAGCCATAATTTGGAGATTAAGTGGGTTGTTGATACCCGCACCCATAAGGTGAAGAACCCTGTCCATACTGCATCCCATAATAGGGTCCATAAGTCATCACATGAGATGTCCCATGAGCCACTCCGTAAGTAGGAATATACATTCTAGAAGTAGGAATATGACCTCTAGAAGTATGAACATGATCTCCCAAGACAATGGGCGGTGCAATAACCTGAGACACAACTGGTCTATTAACCGTAGTATGGACATGACTCGTAGCAACGTTCTGGCCCGAAGGACCACATGAATGAGGTGGAGGGTGAACAATCGAAGAACTAGGGATAGAGGAAGAAGGGACCTATGTAATTATGTACGTGCTATTCCCTATAGTCACTCGTCTCAGATTTGGTATCCTAATAGGATCACTAACCCTAGACCTAGGAGGAATATGTGAAGTAGCTTCCACCGTCAGGATGGAAGGTGCAATGTGACTTGTGCTCCCAAACCTCTCCACATGGTAAGGAATGAGAGTGCCCCCAGGCATAGTGTTAGGCTCAAACTCAGATTCGGCATGGAATGCCAAATCATGTGTGGGAAAACCAGACATACCATAACTACCATAACTAGTGCTCGTGGGTTCAAAATGAGTCTCATCATCCTCCGACATTCCATACCGATGATGCGTTAATGGGGAATCGACCCTAGAGTAAGTAGGTCTATCATGAAAGGTTCCTATCTCAGAATTCACAGGACCTAACTCAGTCAAATCGGGTGAAGGATCATAGTTAGGAGTAAACTCCCCATCTTCCACATGAATGGGAGAAGGTGGTTCAGGAATACCTTCTATATGGTCTCCCATGGTGTGTGAATCAATGTGCGAAGTAGTCCGCCTGGACTGTCTATTTCTCTCTCCCAAAGGAGGAGGAGATGTAGAAGGCGAAAGTCCTGCTAAATGATGAGAACAGCGAGGAGCCGCACCCGAATCCACAATGACTCAAAAAATATAAAAGACTCTCTATCTACGCAAACCCTAGGCAAGCTAACATGCACAGAGCAATCACCAATAAAATCTAAAGCCAACCACAAGCAATCAAGGGTAGGATAAGTGAGCTCCCGAATGAAGCAGGTATGTCTCGCCTAGGAGAGGCTTGAGACTCCCATACACAACAAGCGGAGGTACGTAACCAATTATTGTGGCCCTCAGCTTCAACGTGTAAAGCGACTATGCTGTCCGACCCCAACCTGGCTGGGACACCCACAAAATAACCCCTACAAAGTACCCCCTCAATATCCTAGGTAAGGCCACTAAGCTCACCTCAATATAATCAATGCTCAAGTGGACAGTCGTAGGCGGGATTGACCGTATGGCCAGGGTAGCAAAGCCCGAAACTCTCGAAAGACCCCCCAGATATGAATACAATCCTAGAAATATCTCTGGTGCTACTCAGTTATGACTAGGGGTCATCCCAATCAATAACCGCTCACACTGCCTCGTGCTTAACTCCCTTTTGAGAGGAGGATCCTGAGAAACACTGGTTATACTAAGGAAGTTCACACACTCACCTGGACAGACACATACATGTTGTTGTTTAGTGGTCTTGGAGAATTTACTCACAATGAACTATTCCAAGACCCTAAAACCTAATCTTGTTGGTGAACCCTATCAAATAAAATAGTGTAGTTCATTTTAATTTAAGCGTTGATTTTAATTGGCTTTATTACTCAAAAAGAGGTATATGGTCGTGCAACTAATGGTGTTATGACACAACAAGAAGCAAAATTCACACCTAACAATCAATGCAAATGCATTGTGTCCATGAAAAACAGGGCATGCTACTATGTGAAATGCACAATTTTATTAAAATGATAAATGCAAGCTTTCCTATATGAAATCCTGACTAATACTCCAAAGCAAATCTAGTGCAAGTACTACGCAAAATGCAAGATGCAATGCATGATGATACGCAAATATTTTTGGATTTTTTGAAATAAAAATGAGATATAAAAGCAAAAGAATGGCTCTACAACCCCCAGACTCTGCAAGCACACTCAAGCAGCACTCAAGCAAAGTACTAAGGTAAAACAAATCTAATGCACTAATCCCAAAACAAAAAATCGAAAATGCAATCACAAGAACATTCTGAAAAAAGAAATTTACCCTAAAAAAAACATCTGTGGTCAGAAATAGAGGTGTATACAGACTCTAGCAGTATCAAAGGAGACTCAGCAATCATCAAAATTCACCCAGCAACCATCCATCTTCCTCTAGAAGGAAAAACTAAGGGCATACGCGAATGTTCGTAGTAAACCCGCGTGTGTATGCGGAAATAGCAGTGAAACATGCGTATATACGTGACTGTGAGTTAAAAACTCACGTACAGGAAGAAAGGTGCATAAAAATAAAGGCAAACAAACAAGCTGAGATAAACTTCACACCAATCAGACACTACCAGGAAAACATGCCCCCAGACCCGACACAAAAACAAGAGAAAAAGATCAATTCAAAGTCATTGAATGCCGATAGAAAACCCCAAAAGGACAACTACTAGGAACTCTCTAGCGGAGTCGCCAATTCTGTTACGGAGAGAAATTCCTATGGCTTGGGGTACCACAACAGACAGCTTGACTCCAGAAATCAATCCTTTCCAATATGCAATAGAAATTAAATATCAAACACTAAAGGATCAAACCTCATACCTTATTTTGGACGGTTGAAGTAGATCCCCGTTGAGCTTTCCAACTTCAGCTTGAATTGATAAATCACTTCCTCAACAACAAGTAAACAAGGAAAGCATACTATATATTGGTGTTAGATCTATTCTAGAATATATAATCAACAATGTATAAGCATTTGAAATCATTTGTGGATAAAATATTCATTCAAACATACATTATTGGACAGGAAAATATATTTCTATTAATATAAAATCAGAGATTACAATGGATACAACCTCTGTTAGCACGTCTGTGAATCGAATAAACTGAATCCCCCACTTGGGCATCCACCACCTCAATCCTCCATCTCTCGATAGCAAGCTCACAACCAAAGGAAAGCTTGGGAATAACACAAAAGTGCTCCAAGGGACAAAGGGATGAAGACTCAAGCACAAGTTCTGGCAACAATGGACTATAGTTTCTTTGCTCTCAATTCTCTCTTATGCCTTCAATGTACCAAAGAGTTCCTTATATAGCTTTTCAAAGGGGTAATGAAAGGTCGAATCCGAGCGATCTCAAGGCATATGGAAGGCCAGGAGTCAAGTGAGTCGGATCCATGTCAAGGAAAACTCCAAAAGGATTTCGATTATGCACACATCCTGATGTACGCGGTTTTAGGGGTCAAACCCGCATATATATGCGATTAGGGGTTTAAAAGTCGCGTATATGAATTTACACATGTTTTTAGGGATGGTAAAGGAAACATCAAAGGAAAAAAATGGTCCAAGGGGTCTAAGGAGTCTGCAGAGGGACAAGGGAAGGCCATACAAGTGTGATTCACCTGGAGTGGTAAAATCAGCTATAACACCCTGCGACCTTTCAGAGGGATATCCTGAGTATATTTGTAGATTTCATCAATGATCGAAGGTGTATATGGATGACTTTAAATCATATGGACAAGACTTTCAACAGGAATTAAACAATTTGGAAGTTTTTATGAAGAAATCCATAGAGATGAGTCTTTGTCTAAGCAATGAAAAATGATAATGGGATAAGGCATAGCTCTAGGACACCATATCTCAGAAAGAGGAATTGAAGTTGATCAATCAAAGGTAGTTGTCATTAAAACCTTTCCCCCACCTATCAAACAAGAGGATGTGTACATCTTCTTAGGCCAACAGGATACTATAAAAGGTTCATAGAAGGATTCAACAGAGTATAAACCCCTATGTTTAAACTATTGACCAAAGATGCAAATTTCAGATGGATTGATCAATACATGGAAACATTTTAATAGTTGAAATAGAAAACTACTACTTCCCCTATTCTCCAAGGCCTGAACTAGAATCTACCATTCCACATACACTTTGATACTTTTGACACAACTCTTAGAGTTGTTTTAGGACAAAAAGAGGAGAATAATCCCTATGCCATATATTATATCAACAAGAACCTCGTAGCATCAAAATTCAACTACACAGTCACTAAGAAACAATTCCTATCTGTTTTCCATGCCATCAACAAATTTTGGCACTACATAATAGGGTACCTAGTCTTTTTCTACACTAGCCACTTAGGAATAAGGTATATAATGAACAAACCTTATACTAGTGCTATATTTATAATATGGATTCTTCTTTTAGGAGAATTTGATTTGAAAATTCTAGGTAAACTAGGAAAAACATTGTAGTGGCATATTTTCTATCAAGGCTAACTAATGTTTAAGACAAAAAATTGGTAGAAGATGCTTTCATAAATGAGCAACTATTTGCAATATCAGTGGAAATACCATGGTTTGTTGACATTACCAACTACTTGGTCTCTATAAAATCCCCACAACGCTATGATTATAAATAGAGATGTAAAATAATCAGGAAAAGTGCAAATTATAGTTGGATTCAAGGCTTCCTTTTCAAGAGAGGGATAGACCAAATATTAAGAAGATGTATAAGAGAAGATAAATTCCATGATATACTCCACACTATTAACAATGAACCGTATGGATTCCATTATGCATCAAAAAGAACAACATATAAGAAACTCCTAACATGTTACTATTGGCCAACCCTTCTTAAAATGCTCAAGAATATGTATCATATTGTGATGACTACCAAAGAATGGGTAAACCCATACAAACATATGAAATTCCTCTTCATCCTCAAGTATTATTGGAACCTTTTGATAAGTGGGCATTTGAATATGTGTGACCAATCAAGACACCTACCAACCAAAAGAAGTATACCCTCGTATGCATAGACTACCTCACCAAGTGGGTAGAAGTTAAATCACCTGACAAAGTTGATTAAAACAGTGTAGCAAAGTTCTTCACATAGCAAATATTTACAAGATTTGGGCTCCCCAGAGATATTTTCTTTGATTAAGGAACACAATTTGAATTCAGTGTGATTGAATATTTTTTGAGGAGGAACAAAATAAAACACAGGAAAACTTCCTCTTATCACCTACAAGCCAATGGTCAAGTAGAAGTCACAAACAGGGAATTAGAGAACATTTTAACCAAGACAGTTTAGTTACATAAGATAAGTTGGGAAGATAGATTAAATGAAGCAACTTGACGTTCCTATAACACAACATGGAAGACCACCATTGGATTTACTCACTATGAATTGGTATATGGAAATAAATTCATGTTACCCATTGAGAACAACAGTTGAACTAAACATGGAATTGTTTGAAATTCAAAAAGATTGAATCCTCTAGTTAAATGAATTGGATGAATATAGATAACAAGATTTATCACACAATAAGATAGTGCAGCAAAAAAGGAAACAATGACATGACAAGAACATAAGGACATAGAAATTCAAATAAGGAGACTCAACATTGTTATATGACTCAAGATTCTAGAATTTCAAAGGCAAGCTAACAACCAGGTGTCTAGCACCATACCAAATAGACACCATCTATGATAATGGAGCAGTCAAGATAATAACAATAGATGAAAGTCGGTTTCCAATGATGGTCAATGGACATAGGATGAAACTATATAAGAAACCACCTTATAAAGAGGAGTTCACCAAAAACTTGTACAATAAACATCTCATGCTCATTACGGACAATGATGTCGTCCAATTCAGCTAAGTTCTTCTTCCAAAAATAAAAATAAAAAGAAATAAAAGAGAAATAAAACCAAAAAAAAGAATAAGGACAAAAAAAAACTTCAAGTAGGCCAGTACCAACCTCAAATGAGTCAGCAACCAATATCAAACATGGCAATGACTTCAACTACATATGACTACAAACTTACTACAGAACAAGCATACCTCAACTGTAGAAATAACATCAATGAACTGCTATCACACTAACACACCATGCCAGCTCCCCAAAGTAGATTAAGCATTGAAAGGTAATTACAAACATCATTCTTTTAAATCACTAGAATCTAGGATACCTCCAAAACCATAATTTTCCTCCATTGAACTAAGGAAAACTCACATATAGAAAGGGGGACGCATCGTGCAAGAGGGATGTTTATACATAAAAAATAATGATTGTGCATTCAAATTAGAAACAACAATATGGGGTGGCAAAAGAGACGTATGAAATGAATAATTAAAATATGTGTGTCATATTCCCCCGTGATCATGAAGTGGAGAATAATAAAGTTGTGAGGCATAACAAGAAGTGGAGAATAATGAAGTGGTGAGGTAGAACGAGGAGATTCGTATGAGTATTTTTGGGTTTCATTCATTCAGAACAAAGATAATAGCAGATAGGAAGCAGGGGTATATTGTTGGCCCTAGGAAAAATTAAGCAGAATTTGGACAGAATTATGCTCGAAAAGATAAAGAATCTGCTCACAAGGCAGAAAATAAGAGTTGCAGTGGAAGAGAATTTATGACAAAAGTAGTCGCTACGGAAAGATTGGCAATGAGAGTAGACGTGATAGAAGAAGAGAAGAGCAGTTGAAAAGGACGGCTCGGTTGATCATGGGTAAGGAGTTAGTTAGAATAAAGCATAATTGTATTTTGGGTCGATAGTGCCTATTTTCAGTTGTAACCGAATGGATGAGAATAGAAATGACAGCCTGTTGGTTAACAGAAAAGAGTCGGTTGATTCGGACAGGTAGAAGCTTATAAAAGGGAGAACCCAAGTTATGTGCGGGACTAACATTGGTTATCAATTGTTTTGTTATCTAAGTAGTCGGTTGGTTGGTTAAGCCACTGTGTAGGTAGAGAAAAGACTCAGGAGAGTTGTTTTACATAGAGGGATTATCTCAACTATGTGCAGATCGACATAGAAGTGAAGAAGAGAGGAAGTATTTAGACCCAAAACCAGAGAGCATGAGGGGAGAGAAGTGTGTCTACATTGTAAGGAATACCTAGAGAAGAGTCTGCAACTTGAGTGCATAGACAAAAGGTGCTAACATATTTCCCATGCTAAATGAAGAGCGCCTTTGTGCTTTTCCCTGGACGGGTTTCCACATTAACTATCATCTCTGTGAGTCATTGATTAATGTGTTTATTTCTATTGCATGTATGTTGTGAATAAGTAAATCTGAATATGTCGCACAGCATCTATTTATGAAGTATCCCATATATGTATGTGTCACACTGCTTATTGAATGAATCTGTGATAAGGTTGTTATATTGATTATTATAATATGTGTTGACTGGTAATTAGACAAGTATCTTGAATGAATAGAAAAGGGATAAGAAGTATAATCCCCGGCTTTGTTCGAGTGTTGTGATAAGGTATCATGAGAGTATAAACACCCACCTAACTGTAGAAACCTGGTTTTGGCATTTCCCCATAAGATATCTTAGGTGAGACTGCATCTACACCACAGTTGTTTCCAACTTAGCCCTGCTCCATCGGGCCGATATATAGGTCTTTGTTGATGACCAAGCATATGAACTTGGGTCGACCGAAGGTGAAATCCAACAAATGATTCTATTGTCGGGACCTTAAATAATTTTAGTGGGGATATGTTGTGGCACCCAACGAAGCCATAAATTCAAGTTTGGGTGGGTTTTAAGGCACTATAGTTTGCACGAAAAGAAAGTAAAGGACCTCGATTGAATCCGACCGGGTGGTTGGAGTGATACCTCTATACAGATATTCATGAGATTTTCTTTTGTGAATTCATGTATTGTTGTATGAGTGGTTGTTGAGGCTAGCAACCCAGTCGAGAAAATTCCAAGGGGGAGAACCGGTAGATTGGAGCCCTCAGCTGATTTAGCGGCTGAAAAGTATTAACAACCCCATATCTAAGGTGGTTGAATTCTGGGTTGACAGTATTTTGGAAGGATACATCACTGTAAGTTTTGTCGACACAATAAAATAATACAGTGAGGCAAAAAGAAAATTTTTCCAAGGATCTAGAGTTTCTTATTTGAAGTCTTTGAATATTTGTATCAAGATGCTTGTATACAAGAAAAGTATCTTAAGAATGGAGTCCGGGGAATAAGGATTTTTGCTAAAAGACTTGGGATATGTCACAAGAGAACTTTGAGAAAAATGGAGCATAGTAAGCGGAGATGTTTCCTAGCTATAGTGAGACTGAACTAGAAGGTGGATGTATAAGAAGTGGAAGAATATTTTGGTTAGGAAAGAGGATAAGGACTGCAAATAGAAGAGGAAGTTTCAGCACGACTGGAGGAGAGGACTGCAATTTGGCGTAACACTTTGATGAAGGTTCTCACAACGAGGAAGAGGAATATCATCCTATACCTGAAAAGGAGGAAGAACAAGAAGATCTAGATCGAGAGTACGAGTACACCATACCCACTACCCTTCGTACATCCTCAAAGGTAAGATATAGAAACTCATATCCCAGTGGTTTTGTTAATAAAATTAACAATAGTCGTGGGAATAGCAAACAAGAGATTCCCACTAGCCAAGTAGTGCCCAAAACGAAGATAATGGTCAGGAATGATATCAAGTTTCCACAATTTAATGGAAATGGGTTACAAGAACTTGAGCAACATTGGTTTCTATGTGAATTCGTGTGGACCATAAGATAGGTCCAAGATGAATCCATCAAGAAGGCTCAAATGATCACAACCATTAGGGGTCGAGCATTGGATTGGTACATTAAATTCTTTATGGTTTTGATAGGAGTCCTACATAAAACATTATATCAAATCCGAGTAGGACTAATAGATTAATTCAAAAATCCCAAATCTAAGTCGCACTACATTACGAAGATTAAATAAATTAATCAATTTCCTACATAATATGTTTGGGACTTTGACCAGAGATTTAAGACGTTGATGGCCAAAGTAAGTTTCCAACTGCCAGAAGTTCAACACAAAGAATGGTTTATTGTTACTGCACATCCATATTCCCTTGATGTAGCAAAATATTGTGTCACAAACCAAGTCTCTTGAATTGGCTGTGAAATTGGAATCCTCACCTGTCGAAGAAACTAGTGCTAGAATGATGCAAATCAAATTACAACTATCCAACCTTACACTGCAACTTCAAGATATTAAGAAAGGGCAGGAAGTACAAGAATAAATATGGTTTACCAGATGCATAACAGAAGGACACCACAAAGACAACTACCTAGCATATATTAATTATGTCGCATCGGGAGCATCGAGCCCAATAAATACACAAGGGATGCCTTGGTGTAGAATATGCCAGACTAGAGGTCATCGGTCGGAAGATTGTTTGTACTTACAGGATATAGTAAGTACATTAGTCGGTTTATATTACAAGTTTATTCAATCAGTAGGCCATGATGAGAAAGTCTGCAAATCATATTAGGTGATGTAGGAGAAAATAGTTGATACCTATTTAATGAATAATGACGAACAATTGTAGGTTGAGCGGACTCAGGTTCGATATTTGTAGGTTCAATATCCTCATAACTAATATCCTCGGAACTAGTATCCGCAACAACAATACCCTCAACCCAGGGGGGATGAAATATTTAGAGGACAAGGACAAGGAGGACGATTTGGTCATGGAAGAGTCCAAAATATATGTTATAAGTGTGGGAAGCCTAGACATTTTTCCAGGAACTGCATGAGTCCTAATACGACATGTTCATAATGAAAAAAATTTGGTCATATCGTCGATCAACGGTCCACAGTTGATTGCGAAGTTGCAGGCTAAGAATATGGGAAATTCGAATCCACCGCAGAATCCCAATCCAAACCCCAATTAGAATATCTAGAATATTTTCGTTAAACCAAGGGAACCACATATTGTTGTCGAAACAAGAGGAGGTGTTGCGAAGGGAGCAGATCAAGAAGAATTGTATGAAAAACCGCAGGTGTGACCAGCAACACAAAAGAAAGCACAATTCAACGTCCAAAAAGAAAATGAAGTATTCTTGGATACATGACAATAATTCATTGACATAAATCAAGCGTCAACTTCTGGAAGACCAATATTGGAGATGCCTGGTAGATTTGACTAGCTACTCCGAAAGTAACCGACGAGGAAGGTTAGTAAACTAAAAGAATTCTTTAAAATTTTATTAACGCTAATCCAAGATAAAGATGTTCTCACAGAATTGACAGTTTTGATAGAAGAACCCCAAGAAGAGGTGCAACCAGAAAAAAGGGTTAATCATATCGAGAAAATACTGAAGACTAGTCGTGAACTAAGGATGATTGCACAAATAGGATATTATCATATGGATACTATTATTCTAGACTTAGGGTTTGATGTCAACATTCTGACTAGACAAACATGAGAGAGCATGGTAAATCATAGACTCGTATGGTCTCCTGTCTAGCTTCGATTAGCGAATCAATTGAAATTTCTACCTATCGGTCAACTGACTCAAATTCATGTTGAGATAGAAGGCCTTAAAACTTATGGTGACTTCGAAGTGATTGGAATTGTGGATGATATAAATATATATGTTGCACTTATGGGGATCGATTGGGCAATTGATAATCAAGCAATTATAAATTTTAAGAAAAGAATCTTACCATTTGAAGATTAAGAGCTAAGGGTGGTCGCACCAATTGATCCACTGGAAGGATAGAGATACGTCGAGCAAGTGAATAGTGAAGGACAAGGAGATTATGTTTATCATATTTATAACATTACTTATACAAGCAATGATTATGTAATTCCAACAGCTAACGGAAATTTCAGCTGGTGCATTGTTAGTTCATGTACATTGGATTCTGGAGGAGCTTTGGAAAACTAGTGGAACCAATTGCATGAAGTATCGATGAGAAGAGGCGCAAGAATTACACAATATGTGCGACGAGAAGATAGCGAGGCAAGTGAGATACTCGCATATGAAGACTTACCTAACCTAGCGTCTTTTCTAATGGAATTTGAATAAAACGTTGCAGAACATCAGTGCTTGTCTGATATGGACTTTGCACTAAAAGCTACACCTTCCATATGGTGGGTTGCACATAAGCAATCTATCTCAAACTGGCCTCAATGCCAAAAATTTATAGAGATGCAAATTGGAGAGAAGATCAATTATACTGGTCAAAAGTACATAGGATTGACTAATATTTTTAAGCACATTGAATACTGTCATGCGACATGGAAGGCATGCCCGCGGCAGGAATGGGTTCATCATTTTGTACATACATTGGATATGATACCAAGGCACTGCTACACGTCAGTTGAGCTGCAACGAGGGACTCTCGAATGGGATGAATTGGATGCTATATTTACACACACATTCAAGTTTGTCAATTGTCATCCTTCTATTGATGTTGTGTTGCAAGTGATCAAGAAGAATACATTTGAATATATCCCTATGTCAATGTCAAACTTTAATCAAAGCAGTACGACAATCGAGCATTGGATGGAGTTTTATAATGTGACGAGTGAACCTGATAATAATGACCCACAAGACACAAACATCCCATAATCTGAAAGTACTCGGGCGGTGGAAGGGTTTGGTATTTCAAGTAATCAGTTCCTAAATCCATTAAAAAGCAAGAAAATAAACATTGGATCTCCATGGAATCCAAAGTTCGTTAATATTGGAGATTATTGGGATGATGAAACCGTCGGGAAGATCACGGACCTACTGCATGAATTCAAAGATATGTTCCTTACAAAATTTTCAAATATGAAGGGGATTGTCAAAGACCTTCGAGAGATGAAGATATCATTAAATCTGGATGCAAATCCTGTGAAGCAGTGGTCGTACTGGCTGAATCTGCAATATAAAGAAAAGATCAAGATAGAATTAGATCGAATACTAGATATGAGTATCATAGAATCGATTGAAGAATCTGAGTGGATCATCCTGATAGTAGTGCAAGATAAGAAAACTACCGATGAAGTGTGCATTTGCGTCGACCTAAGAAAATTGAACGAGGCCTACTTACACGACTCGTTTCTGACTCCATTTACAGATGAATTATTAGAAAGTGTCTTGGGTCAAGAATTTTATTCTTTTACTAATGGGTTCTTTGGCTACCCTCGAATCATAATCATGAAGAAATATCGACACAAGACAACCTTTGCAACGAAGTGGGGATGTTTTCAATACATAGTGATTCCCTTTAGACTCAAGAATTCTCATGCTATCTTTTCCAAGATAGTAGTGGTTGCTTTCAAGGATTTTATTCATAATTTTCTTGAAGTCTACTTCGATGACTAGACAGTGTTTAGGCTCATAAAAGATCACATTGAGAGCCTCAGAATGATGCAGGAACGGTGTTTACAGTATCAAATTTTCTTGAATCTAAATAAATGTATCTTATGTTCCCCATTTGGAATTATGTTGAGCCATGTAGTTTGTCCCGATGGAATCTTGGTTGAACCTGCTAAAATTACGATCATCGTTGACCTACCACCCCCTACAATAGTGAAGCAACTGAGAAGGACAATGGGACATATAGGATACTATCAAAAATTTATTAATATATATGCAGAGGTCATTGATCCGATGGAAAAAATGTTAAAAAAGGATATTAAGTTCCAGTGGACTAAAAAATGCTAAGAAAGTTTGGATCTCGTGAAGAACAAGATGGTCACAACACCAATACTAGTTTTTCCATACTGGAAGAAGGAATTTCACATACATGTTGATGTGTCGTCTGTCGCACTCGACGTTAGACTTGTGCAGCCTGGTGAAGGATCAATTGATCATCCTATTACCTTTTCTAGCAAGAAATTATCTACAGCATAGAATAATTACACTACAACCGAAAGAGAAAGATTAGGTATGGTGTATGCGCTACGAAATTTTGACACTATTTGTTAGCTGGCCATTTCAATATGTTCAAAGACCATTCAGTGTTGAATCACCTGGTGAACAAGTCAATGTTGGGGGGGAATATTTGTTGATTTCTCCCCCTTTTCTAGGAATTTTATTTTGAAGTTATTGCTAAGCCAAGCCGACTAAACTCGGGACCAGACCACCTGTTGAGGCTTGAAAGTGGAGAAGAACCTCTAAACCTCGACGATAGTCTTCCTGGTGTGCAACTATTTGTGATCACGATGTTTGGTGATCATTACAAAGATCTTCGTTAGAGGAATTTTCAACTCAAAATGGGCCTTTCAACTTTAACTCAAATTCCATGTCATCATGTGTTAGCCAATGAAATTGCTTTAAATTCGAAATACCGTATAGGTCTTAAACACTTTTTTAATAAAAATTTGGGGATAGGTATCATAAAAAAAACTACTTTTTTTGTTTGTATTTTCGACATATCTCCCCGTGTTTTTACTCAAATTCTGATCAAGAGAGCTTGTTGGATGCGGAATTAAATTACACATCCAACAAGTACCCACTCGACATACTTTTGACGGACCCCGCTACCCCAAAAACAAGAAATACCTGAAAAAATGTGATGATGACATTTCAAAAGTATTTCTTGTTTTTGGGGTAGCAGGGTCCGTCAAAAGTATGCCAAGTGGGTACTCGTTGGATGCGGAANTTCTTCCTCCAAAATTAATAAATATTATTTTATTATTTTAGCTATTATTTTATTAATTCTTTTTAGGAGGCCCATTTTGAGTTGAAATTTCCTCTAATGATACATTTCTTGGGTATGAGATATGCACTAGAAGGATTTAGTATTGTGCAGAAGAAACAATTAGTGGTGCAAGTTGTATATTTCCAATTGATAGTTGGACAACTATATAAAATGGGACCGGATGAAATTCTTTGTTGCTATGTATTGAAACACGAGTGACTAATGATATTGAATGAAACACATGTTGGTGTCGCAGGAGGCCATTATGCTGTAAAATCTACAGTACAGAAGATATTCCAAGCAGGATTGTGGTGTCCCACTTTGCATGCGGATGCTATAGAATATTGTCGCAACTGCGATGTCTATCAGAGAACTAGAAATTGGTCATGACGAGATGAAATGTCACAAGTACCTCAGATAACTTTGCAAGAATTTGACAAATGGGTTGTTTATTTTTTTGAACCTATTAACCCACCAGGAAAGTGAACAGGTGTAAGATACATTATTACTGAGATGGATTACTTGACTAGATGGCTCAAAGAAGCACCAGTAAAGGATTGTATTGCTACGACTGCTGCCAAATTTTTTTTTGACAATGTTGTGATTAGATTTGGATTCTTGAAGATTTCGATAAGTGATCAGGCCACACACTTTGTCAATTAGTTGATCGAAGAATTCCAGATCCATTATAGGAAGACAACACCATATCACCCACAAGTGAATGGTGTTGTCGAAGAATTCAACAAGATCCGAGAGAACGCATTGACAAAGATTTGCAACGTTCAAAGAGATGAGTGGGACCAAAAAAATTATGCAGTGCTATGGGCACATCACACGACCTGTATGATGTTGACATCCTGAACTCCAATCCGACTAATGTATGGACAAGAGGTTGTTATGTCGATGGAATACATTGTACCCAGTTTAAGGATTGTTTCAATTATTGAAATGAATGATATTGGTGCTATCAAGAAAGATTGTTGAAGCTTGTGTAGTTGGAGGAAGAATGTTTTTCCAAAGGTTATCACCAAAATGTTGAGAAGGAACGACAGAAAGTATGGAATGACTGGAACATTAAGAAAAAGAAATTGCATGTCAAATGACTTGTCCTCCTTTATGATAGTAAGTTCTTAAATCATCCTAGCAAGATGAAAAAAAATTGGCTAGGGACTTATGTTTTCATTCAAATCACTGAGGAGACGCAGTACAACTGGAGAAATTAGATGGATCACCTTTAAAAGGAATGGTGAAAGGAAGTCGGCTAAATCCTTACCAGGATAGTCGCGACTTGGTCGACTGTAAAATTTATAAAAAAGAGAGAGAGAGAAAAGAGAAAAGAAAAAAAAAGACAAAAATATGCATATTTATGAATGTTTATGTTTTGTGTCCCAAGAAATGTGTCTGTCGAGGAAAAAGAAAAGTGTTCACAGACTATCTGTTTGTCACAAAAGAAAAATGGTGGTGCACACTCTTTGTCTATTGTAAGTAAATAAATGTGTCCAAGGATCAATACATGTCACAGGAAGAAACGAGTTGTCGAATGAGGAGATTTGGTCGCAAAAAGACAATTGGCCATAGTTGAATTAAGGATGCGAGATATTTTGGCGGCATATTTGTTGGTCACCTCCATCACTTTTTCATAATAACTACCATTGAAGTGATATTCAAAGTGATGGTTGAGTGGCGGTTTCCTTGTAATGATTCGAATGATTGCACCATGTGACGGAAATTGCTACCACCTTTCCCATTTATTGGTCGCTTGTCTGAAGGAAAGATTGGTTCAATGGGTGAACGCATATCATTCTCGCGCTGAATTTTTATTCATTCTATTTGCACCCGTTGAGTAAACTGATTTGTTGTATCTGCAACTATCTCTAGTATGGTCATCTATATCTCCAGTACAAGCATTGTTATAGAATCTGACGTCGAGACACCTTCAGGGATGCCCATTATGGAAGACACTGTCGCATTTGTTCCACCGTCGACCATGGTTGCAGAAGAAGATGAGAAGATGCCATTCATCCCTGAAGTGAGGTTACGACTAGACCCACCTGAAATGTCAAAGAGGAAATAATCTAGTAGCCAAAAGAAAGAAGCACCACCACCACCAGAAGTTGAAGAACTAGGCTTCACAAGCATGCTGCCAGACTATGTTTCCCCAGACCAACTAACGCGCCTAAGATTCGAATCACCAATAATGCAAGGTAACCAATGGTATAACCAACCGTCCTGACAGGATTTCAGATAACGAAGAATAATGATGAGAGCCTACGACTTCACCCTCAATGTTACAAGAAGTTAGAGATATATTTGGTGATGTCGATGAACTTTTTTTTACATCAAAATCAAAATTGGACAGCAAAGGGATTGGACAGTTTATATGAGATAAATTACGAAGGATACAAAATACTGGAAAATAAGTTGGNATATATATATATATATATATATATATATCCATCCCTAAGGTACTCTATAAGTGATCCTATAATCCTGGAGTAGTTACATTTTGCAACCCTCTAACTGAATTTGTTACTATGGGTACTGGAGAACTACAGTCGCAGAGATTAAGAACCAATAGGGTGCATTGGTCAATCAGATTAGAGAATCAAACAATACTGACTGTTCATAAGCTGAAGAAAATAGTCGAAGAAGCAGAACAGAAAGCTAATACCTGGGAGGAGAATAGGCGTCGGCTCGACGTAGTCGTAAAACTTGCTTGCAATAGTTTCACTAATGAAGGAATTACCCATGAGATGTTTGCAGAAGCCAAAGTATTTCAACTTAGAGAGATTGCATTGAACCTCCTTAATAAAGTCACGAATTTGGAATTACAAGTGACACCTAGTACACCTCTAGAAGTATTGGAAGAGAAAAGAAAAGCAGCAACAAAAGCTGCAAAGAGAATAGAAGAGGCGTAGGAACTTTGTGCCAAAGCAGTCGAGCAAGTTTCTCATATGTGGGAAGCTTTGATTGAAGATGAAGAGTTAGAGAAATTCATAGAAAAGTTGTGCACTTCCGAGACATAGGTAAACCAACTAAATAATGACATGAAGAAGTTGTCATTAGTAGAGAAAATGGCTAAGTCTGGAGACATGAAGAGGTTACGCCAGCAAGTCACATCACGGCGAACACAGCAGCAAAAGAGGATTGATAGGGTTGTAGAATTGCAAGCATAGGTAGAAACAATTGTAGGTATCATTCAACCTGTACACCAAAAAGTGTGACAAGAGTAGAGTCAGCAAGACTTACAACTTCGAAACACATCAATTCCAAACTTGTGGAAAACTTGAAGAAGATGGAAGCAGAAGTATGGTAGGAGACTAAGCGAATAGTGAAGTAAGGTTTTAACAACGGAGGTTTCAGACTAATAAGGCTTGGGACAAGCTATAGGTGAGTGTTAGGGGCCAATTGGCCCTAGGAAAAGTTGAGCAAAATTCGGCCAGAATTTTGCTCGGGAAGATAAAGAATCTGGTCGCAAGACATAAAAGAAGAGTTACGACGGAAGAATAGTCGCAATGGAAGAAGAGTTGCGATGGAAGAGAAGTTGTAGTAGAAGCATTCGTGATGGCCATATCAGCAACGAGAGTAGTCGTGATGGAAGAAACCATGATAGAAGAAGAGCATAGAAGTTGAAAAGGATATCTCGGTTGATCGTGGGTAAAGAGTTAATTAGAATAAAGCACGCTTTTGGTAATAAAGCATAATTGTATTATGGGCCGACAATGCCTATTTTTAGTTGTAACTAAATGTACGAGAATAGAAATGACATCCTGTCGGCTAACAGAAAAGAGTCAGTTAATTAGGACATGTGGAAGCTTATAAAAAGGAAAACCCAATCTGTGTGCATGATTGGCGTTGGTTATCGATTGTTTTGTTAGATAAGAATTCGGTTGGTTGGTTAAGCGATTGTGTAGGTAGAGAAGAGAAGAGGAGAGTTGTTTTAGCTAGAGTTACAATCCAGGATCTGTGCAGATTGACAAAGGAGTGAAGAAGAGAAGAAGTATTTAGGCCCAAAACCAAAGAGCATGAGGGGAGAGAAGTTAGTATGATTTGTAAAGAATACCTAGAGAAGATTCTGCAAGCTGAGTGCAAAGACAAAAGGTGCTAACATATTTCTCATGTTAGATGAAGAGTGCTTTCGTGGTTTTTCCCACCTTAATTGTCTTCTCTATGTGTCATTGATTAATTTTTTTATGTCTATTGCATGTATGTTGTGAATAAGTAAATCTGAATATTTCGCACCACATCTGTTTATGAAGAATCCCATATATGTATGTGTCACACTACTTATTGAATGAATCTGTGATAGGGTTGTTATGTTGATTACTATAATATGTCTTAACTGGTAATTAGATTGTTATCTTGAATTGGTAGAAAAGGGATAAGAAGTATAATCCTTAGCTTCGATCGAGTGTTGTGATAAGGTATTGCAAGAGCAGAAACCACCACTTGACTGCATAAACCTGCTTCTGGTAGTTCCCCATAAGATATATGGGGTGAGACTGCATCTACATGATAGGTGTTGCTGGCTGATCCTTGCTCTAACGGGATGATATCTAGGTCTTTGTTGACGACCAAGGATATGAACCTAGGTTGACCAGAGGTGAAATCCAAAAATATATCGGAATATATATGTATGACTTGATCGGGTCCTTAAGATGTGGCTATTCGTAAAGTCTCACCTTTTAAATTAATTTAATTTCATTATGTGTATATTTACATTTTTATTATTTTTTTGTTTATATTTAGTCTAGTTATTTTTGTATAACATTTCCCTGAACTTTTAAAATGTGTTTTCCTCAAAGAAAAGCAATGACAAGCGTTGCTGGATGAACTTCGTTGTCTCTCATGAAGCATCTTCCTCTAGGAAATTCTTCCACTTAATAAGGAATTCTTTAATTTTTCGAGAATGTAATCTTCTTTCTCTAATTTGGATGACGGCTTCTGGTTCTAGAACAAGCTTCTTGTCTTCATCAAAGGTAGGAAGATTTGTCTCAACATATTGATGTTGACCCAACAGTTTTTTGAGGTTTGAAACATAAAAAAAACATTGTGAATTTGACTCTTGTCTAGTAATTTCAATCCATATGCTACAGGGCTAATATTTTGGATAATTTGATATGGTCCATAAAACATGGGTCCCAATTTATTCTTTCCTTGTTGCTTAAGTGACATTTTATTGTATGGTTGAAGTCTTACCAATACCCAACCTGCTACTTCAAACTCCATTTTTGTTCTATGTTGATTTGCTTTCTACTTCATATGATTATATGCCATGGTTAAATTATCCATGAGTATTTGTAATACTCTCTGATTTTCTTTAAGATGACATTTTACTGTTGAAACTTTGCCATCACTTTGGATGATTTCCTTCCATTGAGGAGACCCATAACCATACAATCCTTGAAAATGTGTCATCTTGGCTGACATATGGTAGGTGGAGTTATACCACCATTCTGCAAGACGTAACCACTGCAACCATTTGTCATGTTTTTCAATGACGAAACTATGAAGATAGGCTTCCAAACGTTTGTTAACAACTTATTTTTATCTATATGTTGGGGGATGATAAGCTGAGCTCATGTTAAGAGTGATCCCAATTTGTTTGCAGAATTCCTTCCAAAAATTACTTGTGAATTTGGCATCTTTGTCACTAACAATGATTTTTGGAAATCCATGTAATTTGTAAATATTTTTACATAATACTTCAACGATTTGTTTAGCAAAGTCAATTTTCTTAATAGCCATAAAATGTGCATATTTCATCAATCGGTCCACTACTACGAAGATTTTGTCCTTGCCTTCAGATAAGGGCAACCCTTCAATCAAATTCATGGAGATTTCTTCCCACGTCTGGTTTGGAATGTGCAGTAGATGGAGTAGACTAGGTGTCATGACATTTTCACTTTTAGTTCTTTGACATGTATCAAACTCGGCTACATACCTTTATATGTCTTTATACATTCCCTTCCAATAGAATGATTGTCTGGCATTGTAGCAAGTTTTGAAAAAACCTACATCCTACAGTTGGTTAGTCATGGTATTCCCTCAACACCTTAGACTTAAACCTTGATGTTAGGCTTAAGTAGATCCTTCCTTTATACCAAAAAATGTGGTTCCTCCATTCGAATTTTGCACTTCGATTAGGATCATTGATTAAGGCACACGTGTCTGGGTCCTTGGCATATTCACCTCAAATTTCATCCAACCATTCTAGAACTACAATTGCAATCACATAAGCCTTGACTTCTTCATCTTTTCGAGAGACGGCATGCATCAGCGACTACATTGTCCTTTCCTCTTTTGTGGAGTATCTCCATGTCAAATGTAGCAATTTTTTCTATCCATTTATGTTGTTAAAACGACAATGTTTTTTGTTGTAAGAGATATTAAATACTATTGTCGATGTTCTTATCAAGATATTTCTCCCTAGAAGGTATTGTCATCATTTTTCTATAGCATGTATAATGGAAAGAATTTACTTATCATATGTGGACCTCAGACTCTCTCTCTTATTGAGCTCCTGACTTTCAAATGTAATTGGATGACCTTATTGCTTCAAGACTGCTCCTATCCCAAATCTTGAAGCATTGCACTCCACCATAAAAGGTTCTATGAAATTCGATGTTGCTAATATTGGCGTTGATGACATAATCTTTTTCATTTCCTCAAAACATTTTTTGGCTTCATCATTCCATCGAAATGAATTTTTATTCAATAAATATGTTAGAGGAGCAGTCTTATGGGCGTAATTCTTCACAAATATTCGATAGTATCTTGTCAATCCTATAAATCCTCTTAATTTCAAGATGTTATATGGTTTGGTCCACTCACTGATTGCCTTGATATTATTTGGATCAACTTTGACTCCTTCTTTCGATTTTATATAGCCAAGATAGTCTACTTCTTTTTTCCCAAAAGTGCATTTTCACATTTTTGCAAAAACTTGATGTTCTTCCAAAATGGTGAGTACTTGATTTAAGTGTCAGATATGCTCTCTCCAAGTTTTGTTATATGTGAGGATATCATCAAAAAATACTAAGCCGAACTTTCACAAATATGGCTGGAACAATTCATTCATTGCAGCTTGAAAAGTGGCTGGAGCATTAATTAATCCAAAAGACATTTCTTTGAACTCATAATGGCCATCATGAGTACAAAAAATAGTTTTTGGTACACTTCTAATCTAACCATGATTTGGTAATACCTTGATATCAAACCTAATTTTGAGAAGTACTTAGCTCCATGAAGTTCATCCATCATCTCATCGATGAATGGGATAGGGAATTTATTCTTGATTGTTATCTTGTTCAAACCTCTGTAATCTATGCACAACTTGAAATATCCATCATTCTTTCGAACTAGAACTACCGGAGCTGCAAAAAGGATTATACTCTTTGAAATGACTCCACACTTTAACAAATCTTGGGTTAGCCTTTTGATATATGTTTTATGGTGATGTGGACATCTCTATGGTTTGATGTTGATAGGTTTTGCCCCAGGTTTTATTTCAATTATGTGCTCAATTTTCTTGTTTGTTGAGAGCTCCATCGGAAGCTCTTGGAACACCTTGTGGTGTTTTTGGATTAGCTCTTATATCTCTAGTGGTTTGTAGTCATCTTCTTCACATGTTAGTAACTCCATGTCTTGACATTAAATTATGTAAGGAGGTGCATCTTTTCAAATTATCCTTTCCATCTAATGTGATGTAACCAATTGAGTTTGGGTTGGTTGGAAACCGTACAATTGTAATTTTTTCCTAGCCATTTAAAATTGATAAGTGCTTTTTATGGTTATAGAAGTAAGTACCCAATGTTTTCAACCATTGGATTCCTAGTACAATGTCTACTCCTCCAAGAGGTACTGCAAAAAAGTTGAATTCTAGGTTATACTCTTGCATTTGTAATTCAACCTTGTGACATTTTCCCACATTGTCAATCTTCTTGCCATTTGCTACCATAACCATCATGTTAGGCGCTGGGAAAACGAATAAGTTGAATACCTTAGAAATATTAACATTAATAAAGTTATGGGTACTTTCAGTATCTATGAGAATCAAGACACTGTTGTTTTTTATATGTCCCTCGAGCTTCAATGTTTGTGGTTGGGGTATCCCTATAATGGCGGGTAATGATATCTTTGGTGTGTCATATGCTAGTTATGAGTGGCAGTCATGCTAATTTTTTGTATCATCCTCACTTGATTCTTCATTTTCCAAGTCTTATTGTTTTTCTTCGGCTTCGAAAGCATGGATATTTCGGGGGTTACTCCTTTGCAAACATCTATCCTTAGGACCCCATTTTTCTCCACAATATTTGCACTTTCCTTCTTTCATCCTTTGGGCTTCTAAACTAGGTTTTTCTCCTTTCCTTAGATGCGGCTGCGTATATCTTGATGTTCACATATTCGCGGATTAGGGAGTCTTCCTCTTGTGTAGTTTTTGTGTCACGCCCCCTTCCCTCATCCCGAAGATGGAGAGGACGTGACCTAAGTTGTTCCTACTAACAAGACGGGAAATCTAGCCCCATGAACATAAAAATTAAAATGCATTGAACATAAAATACATAAATAGATGCATTATACATGTAAATACATAGCAGAAGAAAAACACATTCATTCAAGAATTCAACATGTTCATATTAATTCATAAAAACAAATAGTTTGCAAAGATTAAGCAAAAGAATACTTATCTTGGAAAGAAGTTGGTTTGCAACTAGCTATGTTGTTGCAACGTTCCACCCAACCATAGGCCAATGTGCTCATCAATATCTCAGCATCACTGCCACACCTGATATGGCCATGATTTCCATAAGGAACTAGGGAATAACAAGCTTACACACAGCAAGACCATACACCCATAATCAAGCCAACACACAGTTGGGTTTCAGAGACTGTCCAGCCAATACAGTACACAACTGGGTTTCACAGGCTACTAAGGAAACAAGCCAATAACATGGGGTCCTTGGACTTACTCAGCCAAGCCAACCTTCACATCAAACACAGTCAGCCATCTAACAGATGGGTTCCTTGGAATTACTCAGCCAAGGCAACTCTAGGATGCACCTCACAGCAAAATACAATTGTTGGGTAAGGACAAAACGTCCTGGGAACCACAAACAGAAATGGAATACGGGGAAAAATAGCCCAGGGGAGAAAATCAACTCCCGGAATAATTCTTGGGAAATATGGGACTAACTCAACCACCATAAACCCCCAAAATCATGCATCTGAACTTAGAAAACGTTTATGGGTATAGCAGGAGCAAAAACGACTTCCATTCACCCACAAATCAGGAAATCTTGGCTCCCTAACTAATAAGAAACACACAAACGAATTTATGGGTGTGGAACAGTGAGGAAATAATAGAAATCGTGAGGGGGGGAAACGCCCAGCAAGCTCAGCTGCATGAGGGAAGGAAAACATCCTCTTAAAACCCCCAAAATCATGGGTCTCTTCTCCCATTCACTGAGCAACACAAAAACAACTTACCAACCATGGAGAAAAATGGGAACCTAGAGAAAAACATGGGGGAAGCTCCCGTTTTTCTCACGGGGGAAAAAACGGTCTCCCCAAAACCCAAAATCGTGGCCCCTTTCTTCCCATTCTCCCAGCAACACAAAAAATGAATTCTTGGCATGGAGAAATGAAGAAACGACAACAAATCGTGAGGGAGAGAGCTCATCAAGCTTCCTGCTATGTGAGGGAGCCCAAACATGAATTCCCATGAGTGAGGAATGAAAGGTGTGGGTGAATAATGGCTTGGGCATCCATTCCCAAGCATTTACTTGCCCAAGAAGTCAAAAACACATTTTCCGAAAATGGGTGGCTTCTCAAATTCAAATTTGACCTCCATACCTTTCCCATCCCAAGGAAATAACTTCTTCAACCATTCTATATGACTGGGCACAAAAGGACAAAAATGGTAGTTGGCAATTTGATGGGATTTCCCTTACACATTTGGATTTTTCCCATTGGCTCAAGAATTTGATTATTTGCCCCTCCCTATTCCTTGTGAAACCATGCCCTCATCTCTTTAACGTTGCGGCACATAGCTAGTTGTGGTATTTTTATTAATTTGCATTTTTACATGATGTCTCAAGACATATTGTGTCTGGCTAGCACATAAACCATTGGCATTAATTTTAATCGTCGATACATAAAATACTAAATCCATGGTGGGGCCTTTGCCTTGAGCTCCGCACCATGATCAAATAAAAATATTTACATCATGTGCAACTCAATACCATGGGGTCCAACCCAGGGTGTTACATTCTCTTCCCCCTTCAACAGCACTGTCCTCAATGCTTTGCAAAATTGAACAAAAATGGTGCTCCCTCCTCCCGCTTCATGTCCCATGTAGTCGTATCAAGACCATGGTTCTTCCTCTGCACCTTTACCTGTCCAATGGCACTATCTGGAACTCTCCCTGGGTTCCACTACGTGGTTGTCTTGCGTACAAACTCCTCCAAGTCCTTGATTGCATGCATTAATACACACCACAAGATCTTTTTCTTGTTCTTGGAGAATCCTTCTCCTCAGCTTGGAACATTTCCAATGTCTTTGGCAACCAACAATACCTATGCTCAATCCCCAAGCAATGAGTCAGTTCCCATGATATTATTCACAAGATTTTCCAAAATCATAGATGAATCACATGCACATGTATATTGACCTAAAATCCACAAGAAATTTCCAAGTGAACCAAGTACTTATCTGCATAAGTATCTCCTTTTGGTTCCACAGGTATCTGACTTGGCTTTATACAACCATGACACTCACAACCCTGCCCCAACTCACACCCGGGTGTACATTAAAAGGTATCCCGGTTTCTACAAGCCTCGGATCACCTGAAAATACCTTTCAATCGAGGTTTGACAACTCCGCTTCAGATCCTAACACCTCCTTGGGTGCTCAATGGAAGCTCTAGCTTACAGGCCTAGCACCTCTTCCATTGCTCACCAATGCTCAGGAGCTCCCTTTCCAGGCACCATAACATATTAATTCACATGTCAGATTCATTTTCGCAGGATTCATTTCTTAACAAGATTTTCAAAATCTTAGCCGAATCATTATGCACATGTGTAATTACAGAAAATCAACCAGGATTTTCCAAGTCATCCAATACTTATCTGTATAGCATCTCTCAATCGAGATCTGGTCAGCCCCACTTCAGAGCCTAACACCTCCTTGGGTGCTTAATGGAAACTCCGACTTAAGGGCATAGCACCTCCTCCAAGTGCTTACCAATGCTCAGGCGCTTCATTTCTAGACATCATAATACCTAGGGGTTATTCTCTTTGCGGATCCCCCACTCTCGTGACAGTACCCTTGTGGCGTGAATGTGTGCGGAAAGAATTCTAACCAGATGTCTTACACCCTGGGCATCCCCAGTGATGCATACCAGTGCCTAACTGGAAGGGGGTAGAAGCTATGTACCTAAGTACATCCTTCCAAAGGAGCTATGTACTCCATGCACATGTTTTCATCGTCTCACCTGCGTTACATACAGACATGCACTTTACATCAAATGTCATCATAAAATTTCAATCATAGGTTTTCAAACATATTCCAAAGACATCCCTCCAAGAAGCTATGTGCACCCAATACATCCTTTCGAGGAGCCACATACATCCAATACATCCTTCCGAGGAGTTATGTATCCCAAACGCATCCTTCTGAGAAGCTACGTACTCCAAGGGCGTACTTTCATCATCTCACACCCAGTACATCCTTTCGAGGAGTTATGTATCCCAAACACATCCTTCCGAGAAGCTATGTACTCCAAGGGCGTACTTTCATCATCTCACCTGCATTACATACAAGTATGTAGTTCACATAAGATGTAATCATAAAATTTTAATCATAGATTTTCAAATCCATTTCATGCATGCATGATTTCCCAAATATCAAACGATCAATAACATTGATAGTCAAATAAAAATCTGAGTTCACAATTCTGCTTCTTGCGGAAAATCATATTTTTGCAACCATGAGGCCATCCTCATATTGTTTGGCTTTTGCAAGTGGGAGCACTTATCTCCTACTTACACATGTTTTCCCAAAACCTAGATATCCACATACAACATATCATCTTGACACAATTTTAAATCAGCCAAACAGTCACAGTTAGCAACAGGAAACTTCAGACATCTAGCAATACAAGACAAGCATATACATTGTTAGCATGATTCAAAACCATCACAGGAGATCACAGTCTTCCATAATCAACTGAAAAACTTGCAATCTAAAGTTTCAAAATATGTTCTCAGTCATGAGATCCTTCTCATGGCACATGGCAGCTTTCTGCCCTAGGTTTCATTGGGCACAACCATACTGCTCTGCTCAAGTCATTCTACCTACAATATCCAGGAAGTCCTCATATGTATGCCCATACACACAAGGGCCATTTCCTCATGGAACTATAAGTTCACATGCAGGCTTCCTCAGCCTATACATAGACCGAAATTTACCTGCAGAGTATCCTTCAGTGAACCTCCTGCAATATCCCGCAAGTCCCACAAAAGATCTTACATCTGTTAACTTTTTTGGAGTAGGCCAATTCATCATGGCCTCAATCTTTTAAAGGTCTACAGATATTCCTTTATCTAAGATAATGTGACCCAAACAATGAATTCTATCCTCATAGAAGTCACATTTGTTTAACCTTGCATACAACTTATGCTTCCTGAGCAATTTCAAAGTCATCCTCAAATGTTCCACATGGTCTTCCTTATTCTTAGAATAAGTAAGAATGCCATCAAGGAGGACAAGAACTAACCTTTCCATAAACTTACTGAAAACATTATTCATGGGATGCATGAATGTAGCTAGTGCATTTGTGAAACCAAATGGTACCACCACAAACTCATAAGATCCATACCTTGCTCTGAAGGTTGTCTTATGAGTATCTTCATTATTGGTTCTTACCTAATGGTAACCATACCTTAAGTCAATCTTGGAAAATACCTTTGCTCCTCTCCTTTAATCAAAGAGGTCATCAATCCTAGACAAAGGATACTTGTTCTTCACGGTGACTTTGTTCAACTATCTGTGATCAATACACAACTTGCGTGTACCATAATTTTCTTTCTCAAACCAAAATGGTTCTCCCCATGGGGACACACTTGGCCTGACATACTTATTTCCCCACAACTCTTGCAATTGCATCATCAGCTCTAGCAAGTCCGGTGCACTCACTCTGTAAGGTGTCTTGGACACTGGTGCTTTACCTGGCACAAGTTCGACTCTGAGATCAACGTCCCTCTTTGGAGGAAGCCTTGGAACTTCCTCAGGAAAAACTTCCCTGAATTCCTACAACATACGGAAGTCCTCCAACCTAGGGGTTTCATTATTTGTTTCCTCCAAAACATGAGTTGCATGCACTCTGCAAATTTTTCTACCGAACTTCCTCAACTGTATTGCTGAAATCTGTCTACTAGATATTACTTTTGGAATGCCTCTCACAACCTTTAGGTTGTCTTCTTCATCCAACCACTCAAAATTCTTGTTGTAACAATCAAGCCTTGTTCTATGTGCTTCCAACCAATCCATTCCAATTAGTATATCATAGGATCCAAGTGGTAGATAATTCATATCTGTACAAGTGACTAACCCATCCATGACCAATGGACATTTCTTTACCACCTCACTGAATTTCCTCTTAGTTCCAGTGGCTAGTTATACTAACCATGATCTTCAATGCTTTGACTTATTCAAAGTGCACATCTCAACAAGTCCAGTGGTGACATAGCTGTGAGTGGATCCAAGGTTAATCAAAACAGAAATAGTCTGCTCAACAATCTCACCCTCAACTTCCACCACAGTTGATTAATGATATTCCTGGTGGTCTTCTAATACTGCACAAATTTTAGGAATGGTCCTTGTTTCCTAACCCATATCTTCATCTTCTTGGGTACTGAGGACTTGACCTTCATTCCCACTCCAATGTGGAAAGTACTTAATCATATGGTCTCCTCCACCTCCCCAACACTTGAGTGGGTTCCTGGACCTTTCCCTCGTCACTCTGGCTTGCTTAATCACAACTTGTGATGGTTTCATTTGCTGCTTCAGGAAGTGAGAAGGTTTGAAACCTTTCTTCCTTGGGTCAGGTTTCACGTCCTTCTTATGGGAATTTATCCTACTCCCTTCTATCTCTGTTAACTGATGCTCGAATTTTATCTTCCTTTGGAGGTCTGCCAAACTCTGTAGCATAACTATAGTCAACTGGTTTTGCTCTTCCAGAGCCTTGATCATCATTTTATTTTTCTCTCTGCAACTCTGCAAAATGTGTTCAGGAACACCATTGTTAGTTGCATAAAATTCTCAGGAACTTATAATTTACTTTCTTGCATTTGAAAAAACAATCATATGTTGGCAGCTTGTCACAACATATACCATCTCACAACGACTGTCTCAAGGGGACGATGGAGGTCAAGGGGGCTTTCCCCCTTATGGATTCCCTGCACCACTGCAGGGCAGGTCGAGGGCAGCATCCTCTCTTTTTTTCTTTTTTTCTTTTTTTTCTTTTTTTTTGTAAATCTTCCCTTTTCAGGCAATCTGGCGCATAACCTCACTGCCATTTTTCAACTTTTTGGCCCCTGTAAATCCAATTGAAAAACCTACTTAATTCTTTATTTCGGCGAACTCAGCTTTTCCACCTGATCGGTGAAACTCAGGTTTCTCTTCCAGCATGTCGGCAAAACTTGTTGAGTCTGCCCAACACGTATCGGCAAAACTCACCATTTTCATCTGATTGACAAAACTCTGATTTTTCTCCCGACGTGTCAGCAAAATTTTGCTTTTGCTTTCGCCACATCGGCAAAACCCACCATTCTCTTTCGATTGACTAAACTCAACAACTTTTCCGAAGTGTCAACAGAACTCACCGAGTTCACCCAACAGGCATTGGAAAAACTTACCTTTTATTACTGAGAAGGGAAATTCAAACACTTCGAAAAATTTTGAAAATTTATCTTCCTTCTTTCATCGACGAAATTCAACTTTTCCACCCGACATGAATCGACGAAAATTAACTTTTCCACCTGACACGCATCGTAGAAAATTAACTTTTCTACCCGACATGGAGGCTAAACTGCGCAAGTTTGGTCGACATGTCCATACTTAAAAAAAATTCTGAAATTTTTTGTCTTTTCTTCTGTCGTCATCAAAACTCGTCAACTCCTTCCGATGTGTGTCGGTAACACTCAGCCAACACAGTCGACGTATCGGAAAAAACTCGCATTAGAAAGAATTTGAAGTCAAAAATGGGCCTCCTAAGAGATGTACTACAAAAATATAAGATATATTAAAATATTATGAGTTAGGGGTTTTATGGAGTAGGTACATATGACAACTCACCTCCTACACTACTTTTTATGTACAACATAAATAACCATGGTTGAGTTACTTTTCTAAATTGACTATAAATAAAATTAATAAAATAACTCTACAATGATGTGACTAAGATTCATTGTAAATTCCCAAAAATTTATTGTCGTTTAGCATTTATTTGTCTTGAACTTGTAAATGAAATTAAACAAAAATATATATTTAGGAGTTATTTTTTTAATTTATGTTGACTTTTTATATTTAGTGCATTCCTCATCAATTTAATTTTAATGTGATTTAATTGAGATTTATTTACATGTAAAATTTTAACAATATTATTATAATATTTATTGCATTATTAGAATAAATTAATATCAAAATCATAAGTTTTTTTTATATATTCATTTTATTGTAAATGAATGTTATAGTTAAATCTTTTATAGAAAATAATATAAGACTTAATTTATTCTTAAATAAATTATTAAAAAAATATTTATACATTATGAAAATATGTCATATTAGTATATAAGATTTTAGTGTATGTTGTTTTTAGCAATAAAAAAGTTATGTATTTTGTTTTTTAGCTATAAAAAATTTACAAGTAAATAATATATCTTATTAACTGAATAAGTCGTGTATAAATTCTTTTAATTTATTAGTTGATTTCAATGTATATTAATTTTTAGCAATAAAAAAGTTGTGAATAAATAATATATCATATTAACCTAATAAGTGAATGGTGGTGCATAAATTCTTTTAATTTATTAGCTAAAGCATAAATTATTTTAATATTTTTTATAAACAAAACTAAATTATTAAAAAAATATTTATACATTTTGAAAAAAAATTATAATATAAATACTTATCTAAAAAAAAATATACATGTAAAAAATCAATGTTACTAATTTGTTAAAAAAATGTGTCATAATACAGTTTTACACATTATGTTATAATTTCAAATTAAATATAAATAGCTTAATTAATTTTATTAATCTTATTAATCATTAAAATTTTAAAATATTTTTATTATTAAAACTAACATGATAATATTTATTATAATTATTATTATAACGACATTATTACTAATTAATATTTAACAAGTTATAACAACATAATTTGCATATTATTCTATAAAATTATCTATTAAAAAATTATAATATTTTATTTTGTCAAAAAAAAAATCATAATAAAGTTATAATCATATAAACATTTATCATATCAATATGTTTTTTTATACATTCAAACATAATATAAATAAATGCATATGATTCAATATATATATAACTCATCCATAATTAACATACATCTTTCATATTAATATTATTTATGAATTTAATTTATTTTAAAAGTATAATATTATATATATATTAGTTTGACATTATGATATTAAATAAAATTGAGTGAATATATAATTTAAAATTAAAAAACATGAAAATGACAATATATTATTTTATAAAAAAAATGTAAAAAAACATTTTTACGAATTATGTGTACTTTACTTCAAAATGACAATAATATTATTTTATGAGAAAGTGAATTGTGAGTACTTTACTTGAAAATAACAATAATATTATTTTATGAGAAAGTGAATTGTGAGTACTTTACTTGAAAATAACAATAATATTATTTTATGAGAAAGTGTGAAATGACTTTTATTGTGAGTACTTTACTTTATGACTAAAAGTACTTATACCACTACCTTGATTAACTATGGGTTTTCATCCACCATAAAAAATGTGACAAATAAGCATTCTTAACTCATGCAATGCCACCTCAACGATGGGGGATGATGTCATCTACTAGAATGTAATTGGTTGATTTTTATAGTACATTTTGGTCCTTTTGAGACCCATTTTTTATGTCAAATTCTCTCTAATGCATTTCTTTGCCGACATGAAAAAATTTCAACATTTTCTTCCTTCCTTTTCTCATCGGCTCCATTCAGCCTTTCACGCTGACGTCATCGGCGCCACTCAAGCATTTTAGACGACACATATAGGCAGAACTCGGCCAACTGAGCCGACATGCACATTTTTCATCAATCAGAAAAAAATTTTAAATTTTTGTGTTTACCCTTCGTCGGCTAGCCTTAGCCTTTCATGCTGACGCAGTCGCTGCAAGCTTGCCGGCGAAACTCAACCAACCCAGCCGAAATGTGTCGGCTCAACTCAGCCTTTCAAGCCGATATGCATTGCAACGATCTTCATCAGCTCGACTCAGCTAATTCAGCCGACATGTGTCGGCTCAACTCAGCTAACTGAGCCAACACGCAAATTTCCAACACTTACAGAAATTTCTGGAAATTTCTCTATCTGTTGTTTTTCATGCTAACCAGAGAGTGATTCTGTCTCTGTCAACTACTCATCTTGGCCCATTGAGGCCCAATGCTGCAACCAGTGCTCTGATACCACACTGTCACGTCCCCTCCCCTCATCTCAACAATGGAGAGGACGCAACCTAAGTTGTTCCTGCTAACAAAACGGAAAATCTAGCCCCATGAACATAACAATTAAAAATGCATTGAACATAAAATACATAAATAGATGCAGTATACATGTAAATATACAGCAGAAGAAAAACACATTCATTCAAGCATTCAACATGTTCATATCAATTCATAAAACAAATAGTTTGCAGAGATTAAGCACAAAACACTTATATTGGAAAAAAGTTGGCCCACAACAAGCTATATCGCTGGAACGTTCCACCCCACCATAAGCCAGTTTGTTCATCAATATCTCAGCATCACTGCCACCCTTGAGCTGGGCATGATTTCCACAAAGAACTAGGGAATAACATGCTTACACACAGCAAGACCATACACCCACAGTCAAGCCAACATAAACAAATCCAGTATACATAAATAGATGCAGTATACATGTAAATACACAGCGAAAGAAAAACACATTCATTCAAGCATTCAACATGTTCATATTAATTCATAAAACAAATAGTTTGCAGAGATTAAGCACAAAAATATTTATATTGGAAAGAAGTTGGCCCGCAACTAGCTTTATCGTTGCAACGTTCCACCCAACCATAGGCCAGTGTGCTCATCAATATCTCAGTAACACTGCCACCCCCGAGCTGGGCATGATTTCCACAAGGAACTAAGGAATAACATGCTTACACACAACAAGACTATACACCCACAATCAAGCCAACACACAGTTGGGTTTCACAAACTGTCCAGTCAAGCCAGTACACAACTGGGTTTCACAAGCTATTAAGGCAACAAGCCAATAACATGGGGTCCTAGGACTTACTTAGCCAAGCCAACCTTCACATCAAATACAGTCAACCATCTAACATATGGGTTTCTTGGACTTACTCACCCAAGGCAACTCCAAGATGCACCTCACAACAAAATACAATTGTTGGCTAAGGACAAAACAGCATGGGAACCACAAACAGAAATGGAAGACGGAGAAAAATAACCCAGGGGAGAAAATCGACTCCTGGAATCATTCTTGGGAAATATGGGACTAACTCAGCCGCCATAAACCCCCAAAATCATGCATCTGAACTCAGAAAACGTTTCTAGGCATAGCAGGAGCAAAAACAACTTACATTCACCCACAAATCGAGAAAGCTTGCCTCCCTAACTAATAAGCAACACACAAACAAATTTCTAGGTGTGGAACAATGAGGAAACAACAAAATCATGAAGGGAAAAAATGCCCAGCAAGCTCAGCTGCGTGAGGGAAGGAAAACATCCTCTTAAAACCCCCAAAATCATGGATCTCTTCTCCAATTCACTGAGCAACACAAAAACGACTTCCCAGCGATGGAGAAAAATGGGAACCTACAGAAAAGTGTGGGGGAAGCTCCCAGCTTGCACACAAGGGAAAAAACGGCCTCCTCAAACCCCAAAATCGTGGGTCTTTCTTCCCATTCACCCAGCAACACAGAAAACAAATTTTGGGCATGGAGAAATAAAGAAACTGCAGGCAAATCGTGAGGGAGAGAGCTCAGCAAGCTTCCTCCTGCGTGAGGGAGCCCAAACGTAAATGCCCATGAGTGAGGAATGAAAGGTGTGGGTGAATAATGGCTTGGGCATCCATTCCCAAGCATTTACCTGCCCAAGAAGTCAAAAACACGTTTTCCAAAAATGGGTGGCTTCCCAAATTCGAATTTGACCTCCATACCTTTCCCATCCCAAGGAAATAATTTTTTCAACCACTTCTAGATGATTGGGCACAAAAGGACAAAAAAGGTAGTTAGCAACTTGATGGGCTTTCCCTTAGACATTTGGATTTTCCCCATTGGCTCAACAAGGCTTTGATTATATCCTCCTCCCTATTCGTTGTGAAATCATGCCCCCATCTCTTTAACGTTGCGGCGCACAACTAGTTGTGGTATTTTTATTAATTTGCATGTTTACATGATGTCTCAAAACATATTGTGCCTAGCTTGCACATAAACCATCGGCATCGATTATAATCGTCAATACATAAAATACTAAATCCATGGTGGGGTCTTTGCCTTAAGCTCCACACCATGATCAAATAAAAATATTTACGTCATGTGCAATTCAATACCATGGGGTCAAATCCGGAGTGTTACATTTTGTCAAAGATAATCTGAGCGAATCTTTTGAATTTGTTCTCGATGATCTTGGCCTTGCGTCTTGCCTTCTCCATGGTAAAAATGTTGTGATTCCAAATCATCTCAAATGTGTGGTTTTAGTCAATGTATGTATGTTTGCAGGCGTTGGTCATCGATAGTTCTGGAACTCGAGTTGCCAAAGCTTCCCATTCACATGTATATTCATCTACACTGTCTTTTCGTTGCAATCTGGTGAACTTGGAAAAGAAGCCTTTCTCGGTTACACCTTGAAACCTTCAAGAATATCATCGGTTACGCCTTGAAACCTTCAAATGTGTGGTTTTAGTCAATGTATGTATGTTTGCAGGCGTTGGTCGTCGGTAGTTCTGGAACTCGAGTTGCCAAAGCTTCCCATTCACATGTATATTCATCTACACTGTCTTTTCGTTGCAATCTGGTGAACTTGGAAAAGAAGCCTTTCTCGGTTACGCCTTGAAACCTTCAAGAATATCATCGGTTACGCCTTGAAACCTTCAAATGTGTGGTTTTAGTCAATGTATGTATGTTTGTAGGCGTTGGTCGTCGGTAGTTCTGGAACTCGAGTTGCCAAAGCTTCCCATTCACATGTATATTCATCTACACTGTCTTTTCGTTGCAATCTGGTGAACTTGGAAAAGAAGCCTTTCTCGGTTACGCCTTGAAACCTTCAAGAATATCGTTCATAAAATTATTCCAACTAAAGGAACTAACCTTGGTTGTAGTCTTCCAGCACATGTACCAGTTGTATGCATTCCCCTCCAATTGCATGGTGGCATATTTAATCTTCTCACTAACGTAGTGTAAGTTATGGATGTCAAAGTATTCTTTTGCTTTATTGATCCACGCGATGCATTGCTTTTCATCACCATCAAATTTGGGTAATTCTAGTTTTACCCTTATCTGGTACTCGTGTGTTGAGGAATTGATATTGATTGAATATTAAAGAAAGGGACTTCATGGGGTAGTGTTGTGTCATGTTGTCCTAGGGTTTTAAGGGTACTTGGATGAGGTGTACTAAAGGGGTCTAGAGGTGGGTTATGGATACATGGGGGAACCGAAGTGTCTAGCAGTGATATGGCCAAGATATTGTCGAGATACTCTTGAGTTTCTTTTGATATTCTTTCAACGCATTGATGGCTTGCTCTATTCTTGCCTTGAGCCCTATGACGATTGATGTTGATACATTATTATTTTTGTCGATTTATGTCTTGAACTCTACATATTTTTTGTTGACTTTTTCGTCTAATCGGTCCAATCTAGTTTTACCATCTTACATTATGGTAGCTATTGGAATTTTCTCGATGCTAAATCTTGATTTATTCTTGTTAGTTGTTCGTGCCCATCCAGCAAGCCATGATTTTTTTTATATATAAATAATAATAATATTATTATTATAATATATATTTTAACTTTCGTTTTTTTAAAATAATTATATAATAATAATATTATATATAATTTTTTATTTTTTGTATTAATGTTTTGTTTTGGCAAGTACTCGTGAAAGGAGAGGAGATGGTGATTGAGGACATGGGCTAGCAGTGGTGGTTGGGGAGACGGGTTATCAGTGGGGGGTAGTGGAGAAGGGAGGGCAGAGGCATAAAGGAAGATGCAGGAGGAAGGAATGGAGAAGGGGGGAGGCAAGCATGCATGCGTAGTGAGGAGGAAGGAGACGCAATGGGGGGGTGTGCAGGAGGAAGGGAGCAGCATGTTGGAGCAAGCAGAAGTGAAGTCGCAGCAAGTGGAGGGACTGGTTCAGACACGAAGGAAACTAGAGTGGTGGGGGATCGGGGAAGAAAGGGAAGAGGTAGCAGCAAGGAGAGAGTGCAAGAGTGTTGGCCACAAGGGGGGAGACGAAAGTGTGAGGGGTCGAGTGGAGGAAGGGTGCAACAGGGCAAATAGGGGGTCGAGTTGATTGTGGTAAGTGTGTCTGGAGCACATGGTGGTGTGAAGATCGAGAGAGCAGGGGAGCAAAGAATGAAGTGAGGGGAGATGTTGGGATGAAGGGTGGATCGGTGTGCAGAAGTTCGATTGGTGACTGGACGATATGGAATAGGCAGCGATAGCATAAATAGAGTGGACGAAATTGAATTGGATTGGCAACGAACTATGTGTGGTTTGATTTGGCTAAGAACTTGGCTCTGACACTAATGCAGAGACAATAAAAACTCGAGAAATAAAAACATTTGTTTTACTAAAAATTGTAGATGACGTTTGTTACAATATAGATCCATATATGACTTGATCGAGCTCTTAAGAAGTGACTATTCGTGAAGTCACACCTTTTAAATTAATTTACTTTCATTCCATGTATATTTACATTTTTATTTTATTTTTTTGTTTATATTTAGTCTAGTTATTTTTGTATAACACCAAACACTATTACAATGAAGCCTCCAGCGCTCCTGGCATAAAACTCTACAAAGATCCGCCATCCACAAAACTCTAAATTGAACCATTATTGGCATGGCTTACATTGTGCCACCTAGCAATAACTTCCCACGTATCACCTTGCACACAACTCTACATTGAGCTACCTTGAGGGATTATCCTCATCAACAGATGAATAATGACCCCGAAACTTCTTCACGGGTTACATTGAGCCACCTTGCGCAAACTTCTCATGGAGCCACCTTGCACACAACTCTACAATGAGCTAACTTGATAGATTATCCCATAAATGAATGAATAATGACCTCAAAACTTCTTCAATATTGAGGCCTCAACTATTAGAAGAGTACTTCACATAATGAATGTGGAATAATGATAATAAAAGGCACAAACCGAATTACTTGATCCCTAAATTAGATAACAAGGACTTGATGTCACACTAGAATAACCAAATAAGTTCAGATCTTGTGTTCAATTATATGAGTATATAAATGCCCCATAAATGATGGTTTTAAATACTACAACTACCATCATACTAGCAGCGTATTAGATAATAATGAATAAATGCCCCACTAAAAGAACCCAGTAAGTCCAAATCTCATGTTCACTTATATTCGTATATAAATGCCCCAAAAATGATGGTTTTAAATCCTACAACTACCTTCATACTAGCAGCAAGGTATGACCATTTAGACAATTAAATGCTCAACTAAAAGACCTCGTAGATTATATAAATCTATGATGTCTCATTACAAGAGTAAAAATGCTCTATAAATAATAGCTTTAAATGTTTCAACAATCATTATAATGGCATTAAATACCTCAAAATCTGGATTAAAAAACATACACTGGAAATAACTGGCCAAACAAGTAGATAGGGATTAACATCAAAAGATTAGATGCTAGTCCACGTAGATGGCAAACACGTCATCAAACCCACGACCTCCAAAGGGTCGGCTTTCATTCAACGACATGAAGTTCATGCAGTGTTTCAAGTGACCTTGGAGAGGGGTGTTCTAGAACCAGCATAGATCCATCTTAAACCCAGATCTACCAAGCACCAAGAGGGATCCAATTTCTTGAGGTGTAATTTATTTTTATCTTAAATTTTTTACATATTCGAAAAAAATTACACGTCAAGAATTTTGATCTCGTTGGTGCTTGGTAATTCCAGGTTTAAGATGGATCTCCGATAGTTTTAATTTTTATATTTTGTAAGTCGACATAGATTTTTTAGTTACTTTTCATTTGGTTCTAATTTTTTATTTTATGAACCAACATTAATTTTTTTAATTGTTTTTTTATTTGACAACATCTCCCACTAGGCTGTAGAGCACCTCGCTACTTTCAGTGCACTTAAATGTCTCTGAAATCCTGACAGCTAGGAAATGAGATTTACTTACACTAAGCTCTCCTTTAGTTTGTGTTAATGGAGTGCTCACAATATTGTTCAACATTGTAAATTTTTAGTTTGTGTTAATGGAGTGCTCGTAATATTGTTCAACAGTGTAAATTTCCAAATTCATGGGACTCGGTCATCCTTCAAAATCATTCTAAAGTTAACGAATATGAAGTCTAAAGCTAAATTGCACGAGCGCACATTAATATACTTGGAAAACAGTGATCTTAGATTGAGAACATACAAATTGTACATTTGTTTTAACAAATCGCCAAAGTCTTTACATTTTACCCAGACAACAATGAATCTTCACCCTTTTTAGAATACTAGTATGAACATCGATTTGGGGATATAGCAAATAATTACTTTAATGCATGTAATGATCAATTAAAAAGACACTGCATGCAACGGTTAGTTGTAAAGATATCAGCAAATGAAACAGATTATCCTTGAGCCTTTCAAACAAGCATCAAACTCAAACACCAAACACCGATGAAATCTAGACCAGCCATTATTGGGTTTGCTTTAACAGAAAATTGCGGGACAGAACGTCTGCAAAACTTGAGTAGATAGTGATAGCTTGGCTGACATAGATACAATATGGATTATGAAAAGTACTACTCTCCCCTAACTACTATACAAACTTTATCTCCCTGTGAATATATCAGCAGTCCATCTAGAATAGAACGTGTAAGCAACTTGCATTATATTTCCTTGCAGTTGCCAATACGCCATCTGAGTTGAGGAGCATCTCATGACTCCTTGTAATGTTGTCATAAGCAATCTTCAATTCCTCCCACCATAACCCATGCATTGATTAAATCCTTCACCAAACCCAACTCTCTCAAACAGTGCTTCCACTAGAGGCCTATATAACATGGGTACTTTTCTGCTTGGGAAACACTTTCAAATAACAGCTTAGCCAAGGAATTAGAGCAATGCATGCTTCAACATTACTTATTTTGCATGAGGAATCCTCCCAACCAGCATAATGTTTAAAGCGTCCATAGTTTATTCACAGAAGTCATCTTTTCATACACAATTTACATTTACACAGGTAGCTTCTTATGTACAGTTCTCCCGCTGCGGCTCACTGAACTAGAATTTGGGGTGGAAAGTGATCGTGACTGCATAGCAGCTAGTTCTCTTACACGAACTAAAATTGGGGCTGGAATAGGTACTGATGCATGCTTTCTTTGTGATCTACCCTGCATCCATTCATGCCCAAGTTAGCATGTAATATAGTATCCAAAAGTGATGTTAATCAACAAAGGAGAAACATCAATCAAAATAGGTCAAAACTTAAAAAGACAAATTACAGGATTGCACGTGTTGCACCAAATATCCTGAATAGCAAATCTTACAAAACCATACCAAAGCAAATGCCATGCATATAATGAAACTACACAACCCAGGATGCGTCTGCACGACACATGTCTAAAATATTTTAATTATTCAATGATTAGAATCTTAGAAAGCAATTGTCCAGGCAAACCTGAAAAGGCTTCTAGATTGAGAGCATTCAAACTCTAATGAATGTAAAAGAGCTCTAAATAAAAAATATTGCAACAATAATAGCCAAAATAATGTGAAGAAAGGGCTACTGATCCAAATGCTGAATTCATAGAACAACAAAATATACCAAAATAGGTTTCAAAACCAAGAAAAGACATAGCATCCAACAAGGAGAAAATTCACTACAAAAAGAAGATACAGACAGGAAGAAAGGATAACAACCAGCACAGGAGACTTACCTCTTTGTTTGACTGCAATTGTGCATAGCTAGCTCTAAGCAAATTTCGCCACTTATCCTAATGCATACAAAACAAAGGATGATATTGAGAAGCAAGAATAAGTCATACCAAAACCAGAGCCAAAAGAAAGTGAACAATCAAAAATGTAACCAACATGCAGTGAGAGGCTTTCTAGGAAAACATTAACCACCTTGAGATCAACGGAGGTGCGATGTCCATAAGCTGAAAATGCAAGCCTTTTAATTTCGGACCACCTCCCAGCACCACATCTTTGAACACCCTCTACGAGTTTCATTACTTCTCCCAAAGTCCAGGCACGGTGATGCTTCCTTCGAGTCCCACCCTTTGCTGTTGGAACAGTTGCAACATAGTCATCTGAATTGTCATCTTCCATATCATAGTCAAGAGGATCAGAAATGGACTGTTCCTCTGTGGTCACTGGCAGCAGCATATTTTCATCATTTTGGCTGCTGTTCTCATCAACCTGTCAGTGATGACAAATAAAAATATAATCTAGAAAAACAATGTCAATCAATAAGGTCCACATTTACAGTAGTGCACATAAGATGCATCGACCCAATACTAACAAATCCTTGAGATAAATCAGGCTGTTTCTGCTAAAAGGCCAACTCTAACGTATTCCACCACTACCTGCCCACCCCTCTATCTAAAAAATATAAGGATTATGTATAGCTTTACTCACAGTCTGTTCGACCGATTCAGATGGAACCCTAGTTCTCCACTTCATATCTGCGCCATCCCCATCATAACGTGCAGCTCGCACTGATAAAGCTTTCTTTACAAGTTTGGCAGCCATTCCATTTGGATTATATTTCTGTTCAGAGAGTAAAGATCAAAATCAACAAGAAAAGTCTACTAACATCAACACGAAGAACTAACAAAATATGGAAGCCAAACAAGAGAACTGCACATTTGAATACTGTCAAACTATGTTGTACATATAAAAATGAAAGGAATAGATACTA
>LPNX010915517.1:3434-37433 GCA_001517045.1 Pseudotsuga menziesii | reverse complement strand
AATGGATTGATGTGGAACATCACGTGTTGAATTACAAGTTTTATAATTTTCTTTTAAATTATAATATGTTAGAGGAGAAAGGAGGTACCAATGGGTAGGACAAACTATTATCACAACAATGATATTAATTTATAGTCTTATAAGCTATTATTTCTCATTTCCTATTTATGCTAGTCTATAAAGAAACTTGCATATTTTTATAACATAAGTCAAGAATATTACTAGAAGTATGTAAGGAAGCTTGAATATGCTTTTTTTATGCTACATTGAAATAACCTATATCGTATTTAAATGGACATTTTTTAATTCATTTTTGTTTTAATTTCTTTCAAATTGTAATTATATTTGTTTTATCATATATTTTTATAGCAAAATTATCCTATTGCTATATATTTTCAATCTCTTCTTAGGAGGTAGGTACTAAGCAACTTTGTTGCTTATTCCACTTGTTTTTTAAATGCAACTTTTTTATTAATTAGTTTTTAAAATTTAACTTTTTATAACATGTCCGCTTGGAATATATTATACTTACTGTCAGATTAAACAATATCAAAACAACAATTATATACAGTAAATCATCATAGCTAGAGAAATTTTGAAACCTGTGCTCTTCTCTTCATAAAGGTGTAATTATGAATTTTATGGTTTCAATTTCATTTTAAGACTAATTTAATTTCTTTTGAGTAAGTTATGCAAACTTATAGTATAGTTTTGAACGACATAAGCTAACAATTTATGGCAATGCAGACTTGTATTTTACATTACTTAAGCGTTGTTGGTTAAAATGTAGAGTTTTTCCATAAATAATGTTTAATTACTTAAGCGTTTTCGGTTAAAATGTAGAGTTTTTCTATAAATAATGTTTAATTTTTTTCTATCAAATTGTTATGGCCTAAGGGCTTAGGGTTTCCCCGCTAATAATGTTACCTATTTACCATTTTGCATTATGCTTTACAAATTTTGCACTAAGCTTTACTTATTAAGAAATTTACTTATTAAGAATTTTACATTGAGAGTATTGAAAATCTTAGCAACCTTAATGTTTGTCAAGTTGATCAACTTGTCCATCAAACTCACATTGCAAAACTAAATAGATTTTCTCTTAAATTGAATAGTCTATGTACTATGTTTTACAACCCTAAGATTACTATGTTTTACAACCCTAAGAATGAACACTTCAAAACAGTATTTTCAAAATCTTGAATTATCTTTGGTTGATGGACTCCCTGTGCTCTGTAAACCCACCTTACTTTCTCATTATCACTATGTTGAATTGTGATCTACAACTGTACTCTCGTATTTAATAACTTGTAATTACATGGCCCTAGTTCTGAAATTTTAAGTGACAGACTATGCATTTTTGGAAAAAATATATCCAATATGTGGGAACATTGAAAGCCCCTCAACTAGGCAACCTATGAACATAACTTATTTAGAGATGGCGGGCAGAAGAAATCCATGATCCTTAGAATTTCAAGCCTTCGGACATATCTCCTTTGGTGATGGTGAGCAGAAGAAATCCTGTCTCCTTAGATATATCTGCTCCTCAAACTATTAAGCTCATGAAGATTGGATATGTGTGTGTGTGTTACAATGAGAATACGCCTAAGTAGAGGGTGAACTAGAGGGACATATAGAGGGAGGATTGCAGAAGCGAGGGTTCTATGAGGTTTTGGTTTTTCTAAGGGGTTAATGCCGCAACCCCCCCACGGGCCTGCCCTACCTCACATGTGAAGAAGAAACTGGCGCAGGACGAAAAACTAGTGATTTTCCACTTATGCATCCACATGGACTACTATAATGTGGATGGGGTGGATTGCATAAATGATCCTTACGAAGGCCTTCCCATCTTACTACACCCACTGGGAAAATCCTGTCGAAAACTGCTTTGGATTTGGTAATAATCGATACCTGAACCATCGATGGTTTGATAGCTGGGGATCCTTTCTCAAATATGGTGGAAGGAGGAAACCCTAGAGAAACTGAAGCTCTTGTCGTGGAGGTTGCGAAAAGTCCATCACTTTCCTTGTCGGTTAGACCACTCACCCCAGAGCTAGGGGGACCCCCTCTTTCTTTGTTTTCTCTGCAAACACCTCCAAGCCTAGGGTTACCTCTATAAGTTGATTCCATGATTGTTCATACATAGCTTCTTGTGGAGACATATCAAATGAATATTCCCTCGAAATATTGCCATCGATTTTTTTGTGTTGACCTTCTAAAGGCATGATGGTCATTATCAACAGGACTATATCATTTCTCTCTGCCTAGGACTGATCTAACTAGAATAATTTCCAATTTGAAACCTGGAGGGGTTTACAACTTCTTTTTTGAATCCCTCGAATCAATAAGGAAACCCCTTAGACACTGCTCCAGAAAAGGAGACAATTAGAAACAAACTTGGCTCTAGAAGCAACCATGAATCCATGGATTGATCCAGTTAAAAAAAGGTGAAAAAACAAATGCCTAAAAAATACTGAGGCTCCCCTAAATATTTCTTGTGTGGTACATGTTTCAGTAGAAAAATTATTGGAAATGGATAAAATGACAATGGTTTGGGAGAGCCAGATGGAAGCACCTAAACCTCAAAGCCCTGGAAAATGGGTACAAGAGAATTGGTCATGGATAATAGATTATATGCTAGAAATAATGGTACTAGCTCGAGGTTGGTTTGTATTCAAATTAAAAAACAAGGAGGATGTAACTCGGATATTTCAGTCCCATTGGAGTTTTGTATACATGCCCATACTCTTCAAAATATGGACACCCATGTTTGATGCAGAGTGCGAAATAATGGATGATATCCCTATTTGGGTGCGATTATCGAGCCTTCCCTAGGAATTTTGAAACTAGGAGTCCACCATGGACTTAGGAAATTCCCTTGGGGTTTTTATCGATGTCAATATGTCTTTCACACATACCAGAAGTATGATTGTTTATAGAATTATGGTTTCTCTGAGTGTTCGGTCCAGACTCGAAGAAGAATCAAACTTAATCTGGGGACAAGCGAGATATCGACAGAAGCTAGATGAAAAAGGTATACCTTTTCAATGCCATAGGTGTCATAAATACGGACATATGGCTAGGAATTATAACCAACAATTCATTCATGATTCAGAGCGACCTAGGAGGAGATTGGTCATGAGGGGAGGTCTGGGAACAAAGGAAGGATCCCTAACAGTTGGCTGTTTGGAGAGAGAAGCTCAGGATGGGAAGCATATGAGAAATCTGGTTGGGGTTGTTCAGAACAACTTGGTAGGGGAAAACACTCTATATTGAATCCAACCCTTGGAAGACTCAAAGAACACAAAACCACATATTGCGAGGGAACAATCTCAACAATCCTCTGGATTGGAAGCGACGAACTCTTCTAGTAAGACCACCGAAATTATAAATCATATTTCTTCTCTAGGGATCTCTTTAAATTCGCTTTGTTTTGAACATAAGGATGCATTTGGGTATCTACCTCCTCCCTCTGTTCCCCTTGAACAAACCCTCCATACTCCACTGGATATTCTACACGTACTTACCTCATATCACTCCCAAAAACTTAACAACCCTCCCCCATCAGCCCCTTCCCATTATTCAAAATGGGATTCTTCCTCCAACACTATAAATTGCTTTATTCGTTTTCACTTGATATCATGAGACATCCTGGAACAAACTGAAGCCTAAAACCAAATTTTAGGGTTAGGGAAAAACCCTCAGGCTACTACAAAAAATAAAGGTAGGGGAAGACCCTCACACCTCTCCTCAACACAACACCGTGTGATGAAAGATATTGTAGATGGAAAACATAAATCCATATTTGGGGCACTTAGAGCATCAAAATCTCTGACAGGGGATACCCAATGAAGATTATATCCCTAAACTACACGGGTTTGGCAAGTTCCACCAAAAAACTTGAGCTAGAAAGACTAATTCTTTTTCATCAGTCGGATATTTTGATTCTATAATGTTGGCAGGCGGTTTTGGGATAAGGTAGTTGCATAGAATCACAGGGCTGCACAAGGTCAAAGATACCACGCAAGGGGAAAATGGCGTGAAAGTCGAAAATTAGAATATTTTATGTATTTTGGGTCATATTTTGTAGTTTTGACCATATTTTGTGGATATTAGTCATGATTTTGTAGAATCAATTAAGAAGTAGTTAGGAAGTTTTCTAAGTGGACCATGAATGTAAAGGTGCAAGCCTATAAGTAGATGTAGAGTTGCAAATATTAGATATGCTTGGGACACTTGAACTTTTGATCATCCTGGGCATCGAGAGAACCTTGAGAGCTAAGTTTTTGCATGTAAGATCTGCACAAGAATTGAGATTTGTTGATTTTTGAACTGTTTTAGAGAATCTGTGGTTTTGTGCGAAAGTTAATATGACATGACGAAAGTTGAGAAGAATCAGTGTGTCCTTCTCTGTTTCCCTGTTTTACTTACTTCTGCGACTCAATTATGAATGCATTGTGTATCTGCGACATGGATATGTAAATGATGTGATGTTTTTGTTGATCCTTGATTTGTTATCATTTTTGGGAGATAATATATTCATTTAAATACATATTTCATCATCTTTTGTATGTTTTATGTCACGCAGATTATTATTCAACTTCAGGTATGAGTGTTTTTAAGGTTTTTATAAAATTATTTTATTATTATCATTTTTATGGTTTAATCAATTAAAAATAAAATTATTAAAGTATACTTGATGTATTAATTAGTTTGTATAATTGTTTACATGTTTTATAATCCTTTTGTGCCAAGTTAATATGCAAAACGCATTCAGCCTACTTTTCGCATAGCATGTCCAGCTCATCATTCAGCCCGTTGCGTTAAACTCGTTGGTGGTTTGCCAGATGTCGAAATTTGTTGCTGAAGACTGCAGTCCTGAATCACGCTAGAAGATAGACACTCCGTTCGCCCTAGATTGACGGCCAACGTATCCAGCTCACGTCCCAGCCTTCCATTCAACACTCTGTCTAGATCGCCCATCCGACTGCGTGCTGCTGAGAATTAATTTCGACCATTTAAAACATGAACCAACTTCCAATGAACTGTTATCCACGCGTCTAGGTGATGAAGGTGTGTTCTAGATTGTTCACCAGCCTGCGTTCTCCTTCACTTGCCACGACATCAACCATCCATGCGCTGGATTGATGCATTCAACTCATGCCTGAAAGGATCGCTCGTGGCCTCCTCTACTTGACTCCAAACTACCACCAGTTTGTGTGTTTAAAGAATAGAATGACCTGTGTTCTAGAAGACCCACTGTGTATGCTTCCTTGGCTCACCACCATTCCATGTTCACACTGAAGAAGGAGTTGTGCGCCACCTATGTAGATCGTTTGCGCTGGAGAAGGAACATGTGTGTATTCTGTCCAGTGAAAAGAACCAGACTTGCGTTGAAGAAGGAAAATGTTTATGCGTTGGCCTGTGATCAATTAAAATCCATTATAGTCGACTAAATTTAGAGAGCAGTCGACCACTAAAGGGTCGACTTTCTAATCCCTATAAATAATTATATAAAGAAGCCTCTGTGAGAGAGCTCAGTTAGCTAGAAAATCAGTCAATTAGCAGAGTTAGGAGAAGAGTTCTTGCTGTAATTTACTCTTGAACTTTGTATTAGTGTTCCACCATCTGAATAAAGAACTGTATGCATTGTTGTTGAAGATTGCGTTTAAGTAGACTTAGCCAGGAATCACCCCTGATTGCTAAGAGGGCCCCACATCAACCAGAGGTTCATTTTCTTTGTTTAGCTTAGTTTCTTTTCTGTTTTAGCTAGTCTAGTTTAATTTCTAGTTTGTTTCCATTAGATTATAGTAAATTCTATCTTATATGTTTTCTGCAATACATTAACTTAGTTTTATTTCGAAAGTTAATTAGTTAGATGCGCGCATAGCTTGTTTTCAGTTATTTTCTTTTAGTCATTTTGTTTCCAGTTATTTTCATTTCCAGCGTTACTTTCAGTCTTTGTTTTCAAGAATATAGAATAAGTTGTTTTCATGAATTTAGAATAGATTCAATTCTATTATTTCCTTTCCTGTTTTGAATTTATGCAAGTTAATTTCTATTTTATTTATTAGTTTAATATGCAAATGATTCCTTTTGTTCATGGATTAGTTTAAGGTTAATTTGCTGTTAAATAGGTTTATTTACTGTTCCAATGCATTGGAATTACATCTGCATGGCTTCAGCTGAAGATTAGTTCATTTAGGTTAGTTGTTACCCTTTTTACTGTGCAGCCTGTCATTCAAACAACCTGTTCAGTCTGTTATTTTAGCCACCCTTTCAGACCCACAGTCCAGTCTGTCATTCAATCTTTAGTTTTGTTTTTAGTGTTTTTTATGTGTTTTAAGATTGTTTTCAATTCTGTTTTGTTGATGTTTGAATTATGCTTTGTCTGTAATAGTTAAATAATAGTTTTTGTTTAACATTTAAGTTAAAGTTTAGTCGTTTTAAATTATTTATTAAAGTTTTATCATTTTCCTTACTTCTTTTACTTTGAATATAGTTTAAGTTATTCTTGAGTTTTGTTTCTAATTTTGTCTTATGGTTATATGGTTTTGTGTCTATTCCTTTTGAATTGATTTATTTGTTTGCATGCGAGATTTAGTGTTTTCCTTAGTATGTTTTTAGGTTGTCTTCTTATGATTGTGTTATTGTTGAAAGAATTTGTAGGACAGAACCTAAAGATATTTTTTTATTAAGTTTTCTACTTGCTTATTTTATTTAAGTTTTCTTTATTAAGTTTTCTACTTGCTTCTTTTTAAGTTTTCCTTATTAAGTTTTGTCTATTAAGTTTTCTAGTTGCTTATAAGTTAAGTCTTCCTTGCACTTTAATTTTTCGTTTGAATAAGTTGCTGATTATATCTTTTTCAGTCCAAAGTTATAAAATAGATTATTTGTTTAGTTAATCTTTTATCTCAGTTTAGTTACCTTAATTGCATTTTTAGGAAGTTTGACTCAGTTTTTTTATTTTGAAAGATCTTTCGATCTTTTGTTTGTTAAAATATTTACATGACACTCTCTACCTTTGCATATATTTTGTGTCAACTCTAAGTTTACCAACCCCGGTTGATAATTAAAGAATAGGTGGATTGATTTAGACATTATAAAACCCAACACTTTTGGTGCCGTTGCCGAGGAGTTGTTCTGAAAGGTAGAGTAGAATTCTTTATGAAGTTTAGTAATAGGTTGGTAGCGGGGGAGTATTAAGATGAGAGGTAAGTACATGTGCATCTTTTATAACAGGCGCCCCCAAATCCAACAATAATAGTAGCATAGGTTTTCTTTAGTTTAAAAGTCTTTCATGAGTATAATGAGAGATCCTCAAGGTAGATTTATCAAGACCAAAAAAGTTATTGAAGTCTCTACTAACTACCGTAGGGGACGTAATTCCCCAAATACAAACTCACCAGAAAGGTATCGAAAGATGCCTATAGGAAGTAGTTCTACCCCGAAACCTAAAGAAAATCCCTTAGAAGATCTTATTGGAGAAGCCATAGAAGGAGAAGGAACCTTGGCAGAAGGTCCAAAGGACCCTGTTCCTAAGGAAGTTCAAGAATATCAGCCATTAGAAACCCCTGGCCCTCCACTAGTTTCAAATCCAATTAACACAACTTTTTCACTAGTAGGAGATCCGAATTTTGTTGACTTTGTTGATCCTGCTCAAGTAAAAGCTCTCTTTGGAACCTCAGTAGATCCAATTATTTCACAAATTGAAACTTCTACAGTAGAACCTACTATCCCTCTAGGATTCAATAAAAACACGGCTGATCAAAGGAAGATCTCTCCTGAAAAAGAATGTTGGGACACCTCCTTATCACCTCGAAAGGAGCCTCCTAGGTATATTTACGTTAAGAATCCGACTTATATGGAGAGACGGGGAGAAAATGAAGATCATGATGAAGTTATAAATGAAGAAGGAGAAGGGGAAAATCGAACTGAGGCTACCTTTGGGTTCCCTATCTTAGATAAAATGCAGGATGTAAATATGAAAAACATCCCTCCTTCCTCCTTGCCTACTTTCTATGGAAAAAGTAATGCGGACCCGGACACATTCCTGTTCGAGTTCGATATCCTTTGTAGGAGTTACAATTATCTACAAGATGCTCACAAACTAAAACTCTTTCCCACTACACTCAAGGATTCCGCCTTGAGATGGTTCATGGGATTAGAAGAATCCACTATCAGGACTTGGGATGATATGAAAACCTCATTCTTATGAAAATATCAAGAATATTGCAAACCTAAGGACTCTCGACATGAAATATTCAAGATACAACAAATTGAAGATGAGAGCCTAGAAGATTGTCTCGAGAGGTTCATTTATACATTACATAAGTCTAAATACAATGACCTCTGAGAAGATGCAGTACGTACACTTTTCCTTAAGGGAATATTTGAGGACTTGTTAAAGAGTCTTAATCTCATGGTTGCTGGTGATATTTCTCATAAAAATTTTGCACGGATCGGTGATATGTGTAAAAATTATTCTAGAAGTAGGGGGAAAGTTGCGAAAATTTTTCGAGAGCCTTTTAGTAAGAATATAAGAGGAAATGTTCCTAGTTCACATGGAGTTACAAGAGTAGAGTTAGGAAACCTATTGGAGAATTTTAAGATTGATATCTTAGGAGAAATGGGTTCCCAACTAGACGATTTACAAGACAAGAAAAGCCAGGATGAAGAATGAGCAACAATGAGTATCTTTTGTCCAAGATGTAGAACTAAACATCCCTAAAGGGAATGTCCATTAAGCAATATCTCTGAATGTCACATCTATACAGAAGAGCACCCAATAGATAATTTCCCATCCTTTCCTAGATTTCAAGCCATCTATAAGAGTGGGGATGTAGCTGAAACATCTAGGAGGCCTCCTTAAAAACCTAGGGACCAACCAACATATCCAAACTTCACCACAACCTCTACCCTATTATTCTCCATATCAACCACCTCAACAATGGAACAATTCTAGCTAGAAGAATTGGCCATCTCAGTATCCTCCTCCTCAATTTCCACAACATCAATATTGGTCACAAGGATGGAGAGGACAACCATATCCTCATCCACAACCTGTTCCTGCACCTAATCATCCTTATCCTTAGAATCAAACAAATTTCCAGCAAATACTGCCTGGATTTGTACCTCCACTTCCTTTTATTGCACAACAACCTCATCACTTTTAGAATGCAAATCCTCCTCGACCAACATTGTTACCTACAAAGCCAATACCTAACCCTAAGAATAAATCAACTCAAGCTCTTAATAACATTGATTTGCAAACTCTTCCCTCATACCTTATCTCAACTATACATGTACATGAAATTCAATTACGATCGGGAAGAGTTGTGAATATTAAACCCAAGTTATTAGTCATCATTCAGGAACCAAGCGAAGAAGAAGAAGATTCAAGTGAACTCGTGAATGATGCTATTTTTGAGGATGTGACCATTCCAAAGGTTCCAGTACACACCCATCCTCCACAAGAAACTATTCAGGAGCAAAGAATTCCTCCATTTCCAGAAAGATTAGTAATAGAAAAACCTGTAGTTCATCCGGAGTATGACATTTTGAATGAATTAAAGAACATTTGTATTAAGATCCCTATATTATGAGCTATCAAAGATATACCTACCTATAGTAAGGTAATAAAAGAGATATGTATTAAACGCCCAAGAAAGAAGCAAAAGGACCCTCTTACAATTCATGTTATAGGATAAATGTCTGAATGTATGACAGGTCAGTCCTGGATTGAAAAATATACAAATCCAGGAACCCCAATAGTGACTGTAATTATAAACAACATCACCATAGAGAATACATTAATCGATTTAGGATCCACTATTAACATGATGACCACTGCAGTTTTAGAAGTTTTATAGTTAGGACAATTTCTTCGACCTACCCCTTTCATCCTAGAACTAGCAGATCACACTACGATAAAAACTACTGGAGTCTTGGATGACATTGTTTTATCAGTAGCTTCATGGGAATACCCTGTTGACTTTATGGTCATATAATCAAAGGATCCTTCTAAAGGACATCCTATTGTCTTGGGAAGACCATGGTTATCTACCGCAAATGCTTTTATAGGGTGTAGGGATGGAGAGATGACTATTTCCAATGGGTTGTCCACACAAATACTTCTTTTATACCCCTCAGCACAACCAATAATTGAAAATTCATGGTGGTTAAATTGTTCTTTTGGGGATGAATACTTTGATGATCTCTACCTTCCTAGTGATTTTTCTTTAGCACTTCAGGAGCAGACCACTGAGAATGTATTAAACCAGTTTGTCTCTTCAACGACCTGTACAGATTTCCCTTAGTCCTTTGCTCAACTCGATCAGAATTTTGGAGATGATTTTCAAGAGACTATGGCTCTCTCAATGTTTACAAAAACACCATGTGTCTTCATAATTGAAGAGCATACAGGACCATATACCATACCTTGTGAGTTTGACCCTGAAAAATTCTTACATATAAACGCTGGATTAAGTGAAAACCAACAAGCACAACTGCTTAAATGATCCAGGAGGATATTGGTGGCCACCCACCTATTCCTCTTGGAACCCCACCACTGTTTCTTTCAGTTTTCCAGTTTCCTTAATTGTAGCACAATTTACTATTATTGGCAGTTTTTGGGTCCTAAACTTCCAGAGTCGTTTTGAGGCCCTAAACGACATTTTTTTTATGTAGTCCTTAAACAACTCTTTCTAACGATGTATCATGCGCGTCAAATGTAGGTAGTATGCCAAAGTTACGACCCCTGGAAATTGATGTACCAAGTTACCCAACGGGCCCCACATTAAGGCATTTCACCTCCTAGGGTTAGGCTTTTGGATGTGTAGGGTTTCCATTGTTTCTCAATAATATATAGGCCTTTGAGCCTCATTGTAACAAAGAGTGCAGAGGCATGTAGCCACCACATCTCTTCTCGGAGATAAGCTACCAACACTCTAGCTAGTTTATTTCCATTCTGTATGTAAACAAGTCTCAATTGTTGATTAATGAAATGAAGTGTTATGTCCGCTGCATATTTGTTTCTATGGTTATTTGTGTATTTTGTTGCATTCCTACATAAATCCGGATCAGTGGTATCAGAGCAATCTGCTCTTTCTCAATCCTTCTTTGCATGTCCCCAACGAGGGGGGGGTATAAAGAGTTAGGGCACCTTATGGTTGAACCTTTGCAAGATCAGCCTCGCAAATCCCAATGGCCACTCATGGGGGATGAAAAGAAAGATGAGGGCGTAGAAGATCCTATCAAAATGTTGCTCGAGGAGGCCCTTGAAAAACAAAGGAATGCGATGATGGATAACTTTGTCCAGATCCTTCAACGACTTCCCACTGGCGGCGCAATTGCATCTAGCAGCCACTCTGGAGGTGCAACCCCTTTTAAGGTACAAGTAAACTTCGACATTCTTATATTTGATGGTTGAATAGATGCAGATGCTGTAGATAAATGGTTGAATCTATTAGAAGGATATTTCTCGGTTCATGAATTTTCTGACCAGGAAAAGATTACTTTTTCTCTACTCAAAGCCACCCTCCATGTCAAGGACTGGTGGGAAACCTACTGTGAGAGAAAGGATGAGGAGGAGCCCTCTCCATCCTTAGCCGTACCCACTTGAAATTATTTTCAAGATTCCATAAAAGGACAATATTATCTGGTGGGGAGCTATGAGGACAAGTACATCCAATGGACTACGCTACGGTAGCAAAGAGATCAAGATTTGCATGAGCTGACGAATCTGTTCCATACCCTGCGCACCAAGTTGGGTATTAAAGATTCAGAGAAACATTTGGTGCTGAAGTACCACAGTTGTCTGCATAGATACATTCAGGAGGAAATGGAGTTCCTTGACATCTCCTCGCTTGGTACGACATATCGGTATGCTACCAAAATTGAGCAAAAATTCAAGCAGAAAAAGCGAGACTTTGGATCTGTGAATCAGAAGCAAGAGAAAGGTGCCCCCAAACTGCAGAACCAAGGACACAACCAAGGCATAGTGACTCAAGAAAACTTACCAAATCTACAAGCAAAGAGCAACACTTCAAAGCCGAAGAAGGAAGCAGGAAAGTGGTGCGAGTTCCATAAGAGCCCCACTCACAACACAAGTGAGTGTCAGGCTGAGCAGTCACTGGTGGCTGAGATAAAGGCTTCTGAATCAGATGAATACTCTAACACTGAATCTAAAATTGAGTAGGGGAATGATAAAGGGAAGAAGATTATTGATGCAGAGCCCAATGCCACCATTGCCACCACGAAGATCCAAAAGGAAGAACCAGAAGATTCAGAGGAGGAGTGTCTTTTCCACTCCCAGATGTGGGTAAATCATTCCCCACTACAGTTCATCATCTACAGTGGGAGCCAAAAGAACCTGATTTCAGCAGAGGTCATGAAATGGTTGGTTTTTCTGAGCACAACACACCCACAGTCGTACACCATCAGGTGGCTTCACCAAGGATGAGATCTTCGCGTCAGCCAGCAGTGCCGCCTGCCCTACAGCATCAAGCCCTTCATCGATGAGGTATTATGTGATATTGCTCCTCTTGATATTTGTGATGTATTATTACGTCAACCATACTTATGGAAGCGACATGCTGTATATGAGTCTCGGCCTCGTGTTGTTATTATTACGTTGGGAAATAATTTGTACAGGATACTAGAGGTACCACCCCCTACCGCTATCTCTTTGGTTACTGCAAAACAATGTAATAAGCTCATTTCCAAAACTGGGAAGTTTGTTTTCTTGATGATCTGCCCTTAGGGAAAGAAGAATATCATGGCCACAAACTCCATACAGGGCCCCTCCACACGACAACAACAAATGGACAAGGTTGTGGAGGAGTACCGGGACACATTCACCTCACCCACTGGGGTGCCTCTCCATTGTCAGGTCAAGCACCCCATCGATCTGACCCCAGGTGCATCGCTGCCCAATGGACCTATCTATCACCACTCTATTTTGGAGAATGATGAAATCAAGAGGAAAATTTAGGAGATGCTGTAGAAGGGTCACATCCGGCCAAGTTCATCGCCCTGTGGGAGCCCGATCATGTTGGTACAGAAAAAGGATGGGACTTGGAGACTCTGTATTGACTATTGGGCATTGAACAAGATCACTATCTGGAATAGGTACCCGATCCCACGGATTGATGACCTCCTGGACCAACTTAAAGGGGCAAAATATTTTAGCAAGATTGACTTAAAGTCCGGGTATCACCAGGTACCGATCGAGCCAACCGATGTGTGGAAGACTGCCTTCAAAGCCAAGGATGGCCTTTTCAAATGGTTGGTCATGCCTTTCGGGCTGAAGAATGCTCCTGCAACCTTCATGAGACTAATGGACGACATCTTATGGCCATTCACCAACTCATTTGTAGTAGTGTACTTGGATGACATCCTAATCTTCAGCCAGACTTGGGAAGAGCACCTCCACCACATCCGACAGGTCCTCCAAACATTGCGACAACACAACTTGTGTGCCAATTTGGACAAGTGCACTTTTTGCATGACCCAGGTTTAGTATTTGGGATACATTATTGATGACTATGGGGTACATGTGGATCCAACCAATATCCAAGTCATTCGGGATTAGCCAACCCCAACTACTCTAACAGAGCTTTGCAGCTTTTTGGGCCTTGCTAATTTCTACCGCAGGTTTGTGTTGGGATTCTCTCATATCACTTGTCCCTTGAGTCAAGTCACCAAGGGAGGAGTGAAAGAAAAATTCTTTTGGTCAAAAACTCAGCAGAAGGCATTTGAAGAATTGAAACATTGCCTCTGTTGTGCCCCAGTGCTCACATTACCAGACTTGCAACAACCATTTGAGATCGAGATAGATGCCTCTGACTATGCTATTTGGGCAGTCCTTACTCAATAAGGGAATCCAGTGGCATATCACAGTGAGACATTGTCAGACACAGTCCGCAAATATCCCACTTATGACAAAGAGATGTATTCCATTGTACAGGATTGCCGACAATGGAAGCATTACATTTTGGGGAAGGAAATGATCATTCACATAGAAAACCGACCCCTACAGTTCATGCAGACACAAGGGAAGTTATAGAATGATTGCCATCAGAAGTGGTCCACATATCTACAACAGTTTCATTTTAACATCAAGTATAAGAAGGGAAGCACCAATAATGTTGCAGACTACCTCAATCGACCACCAATCATGGTGATAACGACTGTGCTCAACTCTTGTGGGCATGAGACTTCTGATTGGCCGTTTCTTCACAAGAGTGATCAAGAATTTAGCCACACATACCAGACGCTCTTGGATGGAAACCCAGTTCCAAAATTTCACCTCCAGGATGAACTACTGTGTCACATGGGACATGTTTGTGTTCCTTCAAGCGAGCGTGCCAAGATGATTTGGGAAGCACACTACAGTCAGGTCGCTAGACATTTCAAGGTAGAGAAAACAATGGTAGTACTGCAGAAGTATTTCTATTGGTCAAACCTTCGACAAGACGTTGGGAAGTAAATCCGATCCTGTATTGCCTGTGCCATTGCCAAACCATCCATCAAGAAGTAAGGCCTCTATACTCCGTTGCCTACCCCTAGTTGACCTTGGGAATCCATCTCCATGGATTACATGTCAGGCCTTCCTTCTAATAAGCACGGCAATGACTGTGTGTTTGTGGTCATTGACATATTCTCAAAGATGGCCATAATGGCGGCCTGCAAGAAGAATATCACAGCATAAGCCACTTCTAAACTCTTCTTTGAATGAGTGTGGGTACACTTTGGTATCCCACAGTCTATAGTCTCAGACTGGGATAGTAGTTTCCTTAGTACATTTCGGTCTATCCTATGGTCAATGCTAGACACCAAGCTTACAAAGTCCACAGCTTTCCATCCCCAGACTGATGGCCAGATAGAGGTCGTCAATAGGATGATCATACACATTTTTCACATGTACAACTCAAAGAATCCACACACATGGGATGAGTGCCTCCCCTATGTACAACACAACTATAACCAGGCCCTCCACAGCTCAACCAACCACAACCCCTTTTAGGTGGGCTTGGGATTCCAACCACTATGTCCCATTGATGTAGCCATGCCATTTGCAGCTACTCAAGCTGATTCAGCTCATATCCAGTCTGAAGTTTCCAAGGCAAACAACTTCATTGAGCACATTCAATACATTCGCCAACAGGTTCAGGACATATTGGACAGATCCAATGCTAAGTACAAGCAGTGACATGACCAGCATCGGGTGCAACACAACTTCCAGGTGGGCGACAAAGTGTGGCTACATTTACAGAAGGAGCACCTCGCTGGACCCCACCGCAAGCTTCGCCCGCTCCGATATGGGCCATACACCATCACCAAGGCTGTCGAGGACAATTCCTTCGAGCTTGGTATTCCACCATTCCTTGGTCTGCACCCAGTGTTCAATGTGGACCGCCTTCGGCCCTACTTTCCACCTCTATTAGACACATCAGACGTGGTAGAACAACTCACACCAACAGAGTTAAACCCCGAATGCATGGAACAATGCACAACTGATCAGATTATGGACACATAGATCAAGAACACCCACCAGTAGAAGATCTAGCTATATCGAGTTGTCAAAGCAGGCCAACTCCTTCACTAGGGAAAGTGGCTCACCGGGGACCAAGTTCAACAGAAGTTTCCTCATCTCATGGAGGAACTCAACGCAATGGGGACCATTGCTTCCCAAGGGGGGAGGAATGATCTAGGAGGATATTGGTGGCCACCCACCTATTCCTATTGGACCCCCACCACCGTTTCTTTCAGTTTTCCAGTTTCCTTAATTGTAGCACAATTTACCATTTTTGGCAGTTTCGGGTCTTAAACTTTCGGAGCCGTTTTGAGGCCCTAAACAACGTTTTTTTGGCATTGAATGGTCGGGAAAATATAAGTCTGTTTTGGACTTCATATTTTTTGTTTATGGATGTAGTCCTTAAATAGATCTTTCTAACGATGTATCATGCGTGTCAAACAGAGGTAGTATGCTAAAGTTACTACCCTGGGGAATTGATGTACCAAGTTACCCAACGGAGCCGACATTAAGGTGTTTCACCTCCTAGGGTTAGGTTTTTGGATGTCTAGGGTTTTCATTGTTTCTCAATAATATATAGGCCTTCGAGCCTCATTGTAACACAGAGTATAGATGCATGTAGTCGCCACATCTCTTCTCAGAGATAAGCTACCAACACTCTAGCTAGTTTGTTTCCATTCTGTATGTAAACAAGTTTTAGTTGTTGATTAATGAAATGAAGTGTTATTTCCACTACATATTTGTTTCTATGGTTATTTGTGTATTTTGTTGCGTTCTTGCATAAATCCGGATCATTAAAGCTCTTAAGAAACAAGCTGGAGCATTCACATGGGAATACACTGATATGAAGGTATACACCCTGATACCGGTATTCACCATATTTATATGGATCCAAGCATATCACCTGTAAGGCATCCACATAGGAGGATGAATCCTTCTCTAAAGGATATAGTAAAAGAATAATTACAAAAACTCCTCACTGCTGGTTTTATCTATCCTATTTCTGATAGTAAATGTGTATCTCCTTTAGTAGAAGTTCCGAAGAAAGTTGCGGGGAAATGGTGTATTTGTGTTGATTTTAGAGAGTTAAACAAAGCTACACCTAAAGACTATTTTCCTTTACCTTTTATCAATCAAGTATTAGATACTCTGTCAGGTAAATAATACTTTTCCTTTCTTGACGGATATAGTGGATACAATCAAATTCTAATAGCATATGAAGATCAGGATAAGACCACTTTTACATGCCCTTAGGGAACATTTGCTTATCGAGTCTTTCCATTTGGCTTATGTAACACACCTGCCACTTTTCAACGAGCAGTATTAGGAATTTTCTTTGATCTTATACATGACTGTGTTGAAGTATATATGGATGATTTCACAGCCTACGGTAACACCTTTCAGGAATCTCTTGACAACCTAGAGAAATTTCTGATCCGATGTCAAGAGACAAACCTAGCACTTAGTCATAAAAAGTGTAAAATGTTACTTATAGAAGGTATAGTTTTAGGACACCATATTTATTCCCAAGGAATTAAGGTAGACCCTGCTAAGATCGAAGTAATAGTTGGCCTTCCTGTTATACCAAAATCCTGTCACCATCATGTGATAAGACTCTTAACATACCTATTTGCCCTTAATCCCAAAACTTGGAGTGGAAACTCATACCATTTGTCAATATTTCACAAAAATGCTCAGCACCGTGCTTTAGTGTTTATCCATGAGCGGTACCTTGATCGCACTGCCTATCCCTTGTTAGCCACAAGCGGTGCCACCGCTTATGGCCCTTAGTCCATAAGTGTTTCTTACTTGAACCGCTTTGTCATTGAAGGAGAAAAGCGGTACCCTGGGTAAAATGGGAAAAAGAGAAGTTTCTCGAGGCTTCTAGATCATGAGCCTCGTGTCCTCCCTTATCCCTATCATTGTGGGTTAGTTGAGCTTGAGATCCCCCATCCTAAGATATTAGAGGCCACCTCATCCACAAATCTCTCAACCATCCCTATCCACTGAGCCTTATAAATACAAGCTCATGCCCATGGTTGAGCAGAGAACCATTGAAGTATTGTTATACTGTTGGATTGATTACTTGGCCCAAGCCATTGGAGAGCATAGAGAGCAAAGCTGGAGCTTATGGGGATGAGAGTGTTTGGTTTCATGGAGATGCATGTCAACACTAAGGCTTAATTGAATATAAAATTCTTCATTTTATCTTAATGCAAAGCTGATTTCCGTCCCACATTACTGTTGTTGTTTGATTTCACACATATATGTTATTAGATTCCTGTGTCATTAACATGGATCAGTAGATTATATTCTAGAAGATTTTATGTTTGCGTGTTTAATCTGATTGCAGGTACACAGGGTTACTATCGAAGCATCACATTCCAGGTATCTACGACATCTAGGGAGGGTCTTCAACCTTTGTCCTTCATTTGTTTTGGATCTGAACCATTGAGACCAATGGAACACCTTACTGTCTGTAGAAGGTGAAATATTCCTGCTAACAAATCTAGTGACTCCGCTAGGGAATTGATGTATCAGTCATTCTGATCTTCTTCAGTTCTTCAACTCTTGTCCGAATCCAAGCTCCTTCTCCAACTCTCTTCAGTCAGATCTGCTATCTGAATCAGTGAATTTGGGTTTAAAACTTCCAGATCTATTCAGATATGAATCATTTCGACATTTTATGCTCTGTTTTTATACTCAATCTATCAGCCTTTACCCTGATTTGGTCTTTTTCTGACTTGATCTATCGTTCTCTTTGTGTTTTGGAATTTTACTGGGAACCGCGCCTATGCAGTGTACGAGAAGCGGTGCCACCGCTTGAACAGAGTGGGTAGTATGCGGTGCCACCATCTATATCCCATTGGTGAGAAGCAGTGCTGGGATAGAACTACTCTGTCAACGCCCGAGAAGCGCGGCGCCAGGTAGGCATTATTCCAAGACCTCCTTTTCCTCATTTTTTGTAAAAATTTGGGTTGTTTTGCTTTCAGTCCTGCACTGTCAGGCTTGTGTGACAGAATCTGATACTCGTGGTTTGAAATTTTATGGTTTAAGATTGGTTTGATTGGGAAATTCAAAATCTAGATTAGACTTTTTGATTGTTCATACACTTTGGTACTTGTTGGTTGTGATTGCGAAAGGATTTCTTGTTTTTTGAAAATCCTAGGGTGTTAGTAAGATCTCTTTTCATTTCTGTTATATAAACTAAAAGAAGAACATTTGATTAGCATCTTAGTTTCATTTCTTGTTTGCATAGAGAACTTAATTTTCCTTCCTTTAAAAAAGATTTTTTTTTACTGAGACTAGGTTATCATCATTGAGCGTTAGACATTAGATCTCTGATTGGATTTACAAGCTTTCAGGCTCTGCATGTTCTTTCATCTCTTATGCATTTAGTACTATCTCAATCAAATAAAAAAATATGGTAGTTTTAAGTTAGATTTGCCTATGTTTTAAGAGAAAATTGAAAAAATAGAGTTCATTTGCATGTAGTGTGCTTCTTGTTTTTCTTTTAGGAATAGAGATTCTCCCCCTTCTTATTGCTTTCAGAAAAGAGAAATCAGTTTGGAAAGTGCTGCTTGTCTTTGATTTTGTGTTCAAGACTATTGTTTGGAAGTATTTTTGGTTTTGAAACAAAATAAAATACTCTGTTTCCCTCCTGTAAGTAGGCATACTGAACGATAAAGTGAAATATTTTGCATAAGCATACTGCATGGTTTTACTTTTCTGTCAAAACATCATGCATTCACCCAACCTTCCACTTTAAAATCAATGGTAGTTATAGGTTAAAATTTACGTAGCAATTGGAGTGATAGGTTAGAGACGTGTTTGGGCGTCGTTAAGCGTAGGAGCTGTTGTTATTTGTCCACATTACATCCCGGGACTCGCACGGTTCTTCCACGTACCCTTGAGGTATATAGAAAGGTACTTCATGTACTCGATTGTATATCATAAGGCCCCTTGTTTACGGTTATGCATTAGATAGCACTACTACCGATTTGAGCTCCCACGTACCTTGAGTATATCAGGAGACCCCACTAGGATACCTTATCTATCTGAGAAAATCCCTTTGGTCGTCTTGCTTGGAGCCATACACCGAAAACAACATTCGGGGAGATTACTACGCACGTACCCTCGAGGTATATCGCGAGTGGCACCTTCTTGAAAATCCTGGTGAGAGACTTGACTTTTTGAACTCCTCCTATCATTTTAAGTGTGCTTGTTTTGACCTATAGCTTGAGTAGGGAAATTTTTTGGTGTGTTTTCTAGTTTTTCAGACCCTAGGTTAGATAAGAATTGCACAAACTAGTTGATTTAAGACAATCCAGAAGAGTACGAGGCTTGCCACCCGATTTTATTCCTGGTTTAGGAGAAAATCCAATGGAAGCTATCGACCAAGGAGCTGCTACCACCTCCCAAGTGGGAGATAATGTGTTTGCAGAAAGTGGAGGACCATATTCTTCACACTCGCCTCCCTTGGTTCAACATCCTTCTCGGGGAAATACCTCGTTCCATTCTCCCATGAAAGGTCATGTTGATGATACTACCCGTCCAGATTTTGGTCCCAATGCTCCATTTTGAGATACCCCTGTAGGATAGGCCATTACCTCATTTGGCACCCATTTAAACTCTTCTGAAGATAAAGAAGAATGTAGGCAATACCATGCTGCCATTATCCATGCATAGGAGATTGACAAGAAAATAGATGACCTATTAGGCCCGACACCATCACGTTCCATATCTGTTCCTGTGGGATATCTTTCACTTGCCGATTCTATGAGACCCATTGAATTGATTATAGATATTCCAATAACACCCCACAACCCAGGTCAAAATACCACCTCCACCACCTCCCATATTATGTCTGTTCCTAATCTTCCCAGGGCTTCTGTACCTGGGGCTCTACCTTCAATTCCTGTTTCCTCAATACCTTCTAGTGCTGGGGGGAAACCCTCGGCACGACCTACGTTATCTGACATCGAAATTGTGCCTAGTCAAGGACATACCTCTAATATAGAACCATCTACAATTTATGTCCCTCCCACCCATACTAATGCGGTTAATCCCCCATCTAGTTTAGGTCAGCCCTCAGGGGCACAACTTGTAACCATTCCATCTTCTGGAGGTTATGGTTATCACATACCTATAGGTAATATTAATCATCCACCTAATCCTATAGGGATGCCTTATGCTAGAATTCCATACCCTAGTAATAGTTTTACGCCATGGGGGAAACCCAACTGGTCTTACATGCTAGCTATGGGGGGGATACCTATACATACTACGGGTGGTGCCGGAGGACCACCTTATGGAGGTCCTCCCCTTGGGGGGCCTAATGGTCCTAGAGGATCTGGAAACTTTCCTCCTTATGGTCCTAGTGGTCCTAATGGTCTTGGGGGGCCTGGTGGCTTTCCTCCTTATGGCCCTGGAGGGTCTAGTGGCCCTCCACCTAGTGGTTCTGGAGGCTCTAGAGGCTTACCTCCTGGTGGCTCCGGAGGGTTTGGTGGTCCACCTCCTGGTGGTCCTAACGGTCCCAGTGGTCCTGGTGGTCCTGGTGGCCCTGGTGGTCGTCCTCCCGAAGGCTCTAATGGTCCTAGCGGTCTTGATCCCAAAAATCAACCCCCTGTGGGCAGATTTTTCTGCAGTTCTTCATCACAACAACATGTCTTTCAGTCCACTTATGGTCCTACTGGTAATTATATGCCATATCGATATTACCAATATGTGCAACCCAACCAGCAATTACCTTTCCTAGCAACTTTGGACTTACCAGATTTGTCCAAGTTGATTAATGACCCCATTCAACACAATCCCTCGTGGCCTCCCATTCTGGTAAAGTTACCATCGGATATCCTGAAGTTCGATGGGAAGCAGGGAGATGATCCAAAGAACCATGTTATAACATTCCATTTGTGGTGTTCTTCAAACTCCCTCATGGATGAATCCATTCGGTTATGACTCTTTCAACGAAATTTGACTGGTACAGTCGCGAAGTGGTACATTGAACTCCCACAACATTCGTTTGTGGATTTTGGCTCATTGGAAACCATGTTTATTACACACTTTCAACTCCCTATTCGTTATGAAATGGGCATTGATCTTTTAACTTCTCTGCGATAGAACACCTCCACCCACATATCTGATCATATTCACGAGTGGAGAAGGTAGAGAAGGCTTATTAAGGCCCCTATTCTGGATCAGTTATTAGCTGATTGGTTTACCAAATCCTCGTTGCCTCCTATTTCCCGAGATGTGGCTATGGGCGGTTCTATTCTTGAAGAGCAAGATATTAGTCGAGCCCAGTATCTAGACTTGGTCTATTCCTACCTCGCCCAAGCACCGATCCTGCCAAGCCACCAGTAGAAGTACCTGTTGATGGGATTGTTGGTTCAATCCAGTCCCCGTCAGCAGCAAAACATGCCAAGCAACCCCAAAATGACACCCCTACTCCTTCAACTCCTAAGGTTTCCACCGAGGTCAATTCCATTCAAAGTACTCAAACCTCGGGTAATAATAAAAAGAAAGGTAAAAATAGAAATAAAAAACCTGGAAACCAACATGAGACTCCAAGACCAACCAATGGTGATAATGATAAAGGGAAAGGAAAGGCAAAATATCCCTGTCTGCTATGCGGAGGTGACCATTTTTCAAAGGAGTGTCCTCATCAGGATGAAATCTCCTAGTTTCTGAAGTCCAATCCCGCACCCGCAATACTTACAGATCCTTTTCCCTCTCAACAACAACTGATAGACCACATGTCTAATCATGGTAACTCTAGTTCATCAGAGGAAATTCATATGATGTCCTCAGACACCATCAATCTGCAAACTCGAAGTTAGAATCATGACAAACCCGCAGATAAAAAAGAAGATCATTTTTCTTCAAGGAAAGATCCCTCTACTAGTTCTCCTGAATCCTCTTCTACTGTCCCCTTATCTATCGAGAAGCCTACTCTCGACATGATTTTGCGTCCACCTAAGAGTACTCTTCGGAAGGCAGTATTTAACCCTAATGCTCGAGCTGCTCAATTTTATAATGTAGTTGAAGATATCGCTCAGGAACCTTGTGCCATGTCTACCTTAGAAGTACTCCAAAGTTTCCCTACATAGCGCAAAAACTTGTTAACAACATTAGGAGCTTTAGACCTGGATAATACTAACTTGATTCATTTCAATGTTGAGAACTATAAATCTAGGTTACTGCATAAAATTGATTTTCAGATCATTATGAAAATAATTGGAAAGAAGGTTTTTCGAACGGTACTAGATGAAGGAGCTTCAACCTCGGTTTTGTCTCTGTCTTGTTGGAAGGCTGTCGGCTCTCCCGAGCTTGTAACATCACCTATGACCCTTAAAGCCTTTGACAGACAAGGTTTCCAACCCCATGGTCTCATATCAGCCCTAGCGGTCGAGCTGGGGGGAAAAACCATTTCCATTCAAGTAGAAGTGGTAGATGCCCCCTTAGATTACAACCTCCTTCTTGGAAGAAATTGTCTCTATGCCATGACTACTACCGCGTCAACGGTATTTTGAACAGTCCAATTTTTGCATTTAGGGAGAATTGTTACTATTGATCAACTTGATTTCTGTATGCTAGATGTTACTACTTCCATGGCTAATAAAATCCCCATGTTAGGCCAATCCCCTCCTCCTTACCAGTCAATTAGGGTAGGCATGTTGAAGGATTCATCCCTTATGGGGATTTTTCCATCCACTCCTCCTAGCACAGATACCGCGACAGTCCATATGATCGCCTCATTTGATTATGATCCTAAGGGTAAACATGTTGTTGATTCCACCTCGTTGAGTTCACACGAAGCACTGTATGATGCTATTCAAACCTTTTTCGATGACCACACGGATAACCTTCATCTAGTGGCTTCAGATCCTTACCATTTACCGTAATGGTTAGAACCTTCTCTTCCTGTTCTAGATTATCTCTCTGATACTTTTTCTTCTGATGAGTCCATTATGGAGATCAAGAATACAGATGAGTCCATTTGGGAGGATCACCATCATAGATTCATGTTCCTCCCCAACACCAATTCGGTTAGCCATGATTTTGCATCCTTGTTTCCTCCTGATATTGTCAACGGACCCCAAAGTCCTATATTGTTGCAAGATACAGATTCTGAAGGAAACCTTTGCAACATTACTCAAATGAATCCGATTGACATATTAGCCAAGCCTGATACTATAGAGCATGTTCATTTTGGGCAAAAATGCTCGACAGATGAATATGAATCCTATAAGGCACTTTTCAAAGAATTTCGTGATATTTTTTCTTGGTCCTATGAAGAGATGCCGGGGATTAACCCATCCATTGTGGTCCATGAGATTAAAACCTATCCCATGAGTAAACCTGTCAGGCAAAAACTAAGGCAAGTCCTCGGAAGGCCGTAACTATTAAAGCTGAAATTGAGAAACTTCTCAAAGCTGGGTTTATTTATCCTGTACCCCTGACGGAATGGGTATTGAACGTTGTCTGTGTCAATAAAAAGCAGGGCACCATTAGAGTCTGTATCAAATTTAGGGATTTGAATAAAGCTTGTCCCAAGGACAACTTTCCTACTCCGCACATCGATCAGATTATCGACAACTGTGCTGGAAGTGTCATCTTTTCATTCATGTATGGCTTCTCTGGCTATAATCAAATTGAGATATTACCCTTCAATCAGCATAAGACAACATTCATTTGCTCATGGGGAACCTTTGCATATAAGAAGTTACCTTTTGGCTTGAAAAATGCTGGAGCCACGTTCCAACATGCAATGTTCTATGCGTTTCATGACATTAAACATATTGTTGAATCATACCTTGACGTCCTCCCTGCTCATTCACAGCAATGGGAGGACCACCCTAGTCATCTTAGAGAGATATTCTTGAGATGTCATCATTATAATATATAGCTCAATCTGCATAAATTTGTTTTTTGCGTTGAGACGGGACGTCTGCTAGGTTTTGTGGTATCCAAAGATGGCATCCAGATCGATCCTTTGAAAATTGCCGCTATTTTAGATCTACTAGCCCCAACTAATATCCTTGAACTCCAAAGTTTGCAGGGGAAGGAAAACATTCTCCGCCGTTTCGTGTGCAATTTCGCATAGAAAATGCACAGTTATATGCATCTCCTCAAAAATAATACTCCATTCTTTTGGGATAACTAAAACCAATGCGCCTTTGATAAACTTAAGCATGCTCTAACTCATTCACCCGTGATACACCCCCCATATTATTCAAAGGACTTTCTCTTGTATATTGCTGCTTCCGCTACTACCATCGCTATGGTTTTAGTGTAGGAAAATATCCACGGTCAGGAGCACGTGATTTATTATGCCAGTAAGAATCTCATGGATTTCGAAACTCGCTATTCACATGTGGAAAAGTTAGCATTGGCCACAGTCATTGCTGTACAAAATTTTTATCACTACATTATGCTCCGCACTACCACTGTATTGGCAGAACAGAACCTGATGTATTACATCCTGACTCATCAGGTGCTCGGGGGAAAGTACTTCCATTGGATAGTCATACTTTAGGAGTTTGATCTGGAATTTGGCAAAGCCACATCAAAGAAATCCTTGGTCTTTGCAGAGCTTATGTGTGATCTTCCTTGTGCTTCGACGGAATCTGAGCCCAGTGATTCATTGTCTAATGAATTCCTATTCTTGATAAGCACTACTGATCCTTGGTATGGAGATTTGCTTATTTATCTCCAAACACAACGATTTCAACCGCATTTATCCCACGATGATCGCCGCCATATCCATCATGATGCGAAATACTATCTCATCCTGAATGATACCTTGTATAGACGTGGGATTGACTCAATTCTCCGGTGATGCCTCACCCATGAGGAGGCTGAACATGTGTTGAATGATTGCCACTCTGGAGCATGTGGCAATCATTTATCTGGGATGGCTACAGCCCAAAAAATCCTTCGCGTTGGCTATTTTTGGCCTTCTGTCTTCAAAGACTATCAGGAGGCTGTTAAGAAATGCCCACCTTGTCAACACTTTTATCCTAAAAAGCGCACCCATCCTCATCTACTACACCCCGTCATTTTCGTTGGCCCATTCGCTAAATGGGTGATTGAATTCATGCATTGTAAGCCTACCTCAGCTAGGGGGCATGGTTACATCATCGTAGTCGTTGATTATTTCACAAAATGGGCTGAGGCCATGCCTACATACACAAAAGATGGTAAGACAGACTCTCTCTTCTTGTTCAATAATATCATATCTAGATTTGGAGTCCCGCATTCCATCATTACTGATCACAAATCCCATTTCCGTAATCAAATGATGGAGGAACTAAGTGCCAAGCTAGGTTTTCACCATGAAAAATCTACACCATATTATCCACAAGCTAATGGTTAGGTAGAGGCCATTAACAAAATTTTGAAAACTATGCTTCGTCGGATGGTTGGAGTTCATAAATCCAACTGGCACCACGTTCTTTTCTCTACTCTTTAGGATTATCGAACTTCAATGAAAACAATCACTGGTTTCATGCCATTCCAGCTTGTCTATGGACTCGAAGCTATCTTACCGATTCAATGTCAGATTCCATCTTTACAACTCGCTGTCGAACTTCTCCCAGACACTTCCACAGAGGAAGAAAGATTTTTGTACTTGAATAACATTGATGAGACTTGGAGAGATGCTGCCTTGGCTAATGAGGCACATAAGAAACGCGTCAAAGTGCAGTATGATAAATCCATCCAACCTCGTGTATTTAACGAGGGTGACCTAGTATTGACTTATGATCAGCGATATGACAAACTAGGTAAGGGTAAGTTCGAGTCCATGTGGTATGGGCCTTTCATCATTTCTAAGGTTTTAGAGAAAGGAGCCTACGAGCTCATTGATTATGATGGAATCCCTTTGGGGTGACCTTGCAATGGGTTGTACCTAAAAAGGTACCATGCTTAGGTCTTTGTTGGATAGTATCTTGTATATATGTATATTGATTGACTTTCAGTGTGCTTTTAGTATTTTCAAGATGGTTTTGAGTTTAGTGTCCGCATCTGTTTATACCATGTTTTGGTCATACAGATGGATTTCTATGGATTCGTTGATGGTGCTTTCTGCCACACCTTGAATCTTGCCTCGGTTGCTTGGGTCCTCTATTCCCTAGCTGAAGATTTGGTCAGTTCAAGATCAGTTTGTATAGGTCCCGCTACTAATAACATCGCCGAGTATGAATCAGTCATCGGTCTTCTGACTAAAGCTTCCTCCCAGGATGTTCATGATCTAGTAGTCTTGATGGACTCACAACTCATGGTTTGCCATTTAAACCATGTTTACACCATTACAAACCCTGTGCTCCTCCACATCTTCCAGAGAGTATGTTTGCTAGAAAGATCATTTGAAACCATCACTTATAGGCATATCCCTAGGGAACATAATGTAGTTGCTGACTCATTGGCTAATTACACCCTAGATTGGCATATTTCCCATTCATGACATTGAAATCAAACATGGGATATTGTAAATAAACATTTAAAGACACATAAAACTCATGTAAAATACATCGACCATTTGAGACATATAAACACCACGTAAAAGTCTGTATATATATATATATATACAAAAAAGTTTACAAAAAATAGGTCCCGAGACCTCATCTAAAGCACATAGGCTTTCAGGAAAAATCATCATACAAAATCCTGAAGCTGTCATCTTTTAGTACATATCTCATACACTGGTGGTGCTCGTGATGGCACATCACTGCTCGAACTACTCTACACAGCAGCGTACTGAATCGATCCAGTACTCCCGCTATGGATCTCTAATATCTTATTGGGAGGTCATCAATGGCAGCATCTGGGATATCCAAGGTCAACCTCTCTAGGTTTTCCTCTATCTCCCTGGTGATATCATCACCCCGTGGTACAAAGTGGGCTCCAGCTTTCCTGTCCAATGGAGAAGATCCTCCAGGTCACGCTGCTCCAACATTTGCATGAGAATATACAAATCTTGTCACTTAACATAAAAAATATAAAACATTAAAGAATATAAAAACTTTTCATCCATTTTATGGTTTCTTACTTCTTATCGATGTCTCCCCACTATCCTCTAGGTGGGAGTGGCAGGTCAGGATCTTCGGTGAAGTCCGTACCTGCATAAGCATAATCCTCAACCATGAGGATTTGATCTCGGAGCCATCTGAAGAATGGGTCACTGAACTTCATCCTTCCACTACCTGCTCCTGTACGAGCCATGACCTGGACCCACCTCAGCATATAGGGTCCCATCCTCTCAGACTCCGGAAGACCACCTGAGGTCTCATCTGTGGTACCCACTTGAAAAAGAAGCAGGTTAAAATGGAACCAAATCCAAACTGCTTTAGCTCTCCCTGTCGACACTTAGTCAGCTGATCTTTGAATATTCGAAGCATGGCTTCCACCCAGTTGAATACCATGGGTGCCATGGCCTCTATGGCATATAGCATGTGTGCCCTAGAAGGCTGGTGCACACCCTGACTCCTGGCCACCCTCTGCATAGTAAATAGGATGGTCCCTAGAGGCCCATCTGTCATTGCTCTAATGGGGATTTTCTTCCCCGATGTCTTCATCCCTAGAGCATAGTGACGATCTATAAGCTCTCGAGTGGTAATATCCCCTCCACAAGAACCTATCAGTGAGATGGGGGCACCTCATATCAAGAGGCTAGTCAAGAAGTAGATATCCTCTACTTCCATTGTAAGAATATGGCCCCCCACCTCGAAGTACTGCTGCTCTGGATTCCACATCTGCAGCATGTGCTCTAGTAACCGCTCGTGTGACACCATGCTTGGGGTTCGGAAGAACTTCAGGAGCCCACAGTACCGTAATGAAGCTATACAACCCGCATTTCTCTTGGCAAAAGCATCATCATTGTCATGTGATCTTTCTTTCCATATCACCATGTTTTGAGCAACCAAGACCTGTCAAAAACAATCATAGCATGCATTAGAATCATACCTAATCATTCAAAATCAAAAGAATGAATTTATATTGCTCATGCTATTAGTTTAAAATCTCCACGGCCGGCACCTCATGTGCACCGTTGGAATATGTTATAGGCGCGGTTCTTGGGAGGTACCGTGTATCCCGCAAGGGGTAGGCGTGGTGCCCACTTTTAATGTTTTAGGGCTTGCCATATGAGCCCAAAACCCCATCAAAATTCAAAATAAATGCTATGAAATGAAAGAGTAAGGTTTTAGCTGTTACCTGCAACTGACGATGCTTGTTGTAATCTCACATATCACATAAGGTTACCAATAATACATACAAAAATATACACAGATGCAAGAGACAAGAACTGATAACATGAACAGATTATATTATTCTCAATAGATCATACAAAGCCAAGAACTGAACTGCGTTCTTGTGTGGCTCAACAGCCTAATATACAGGTTACAAACAGTTACAATCATAACTACCTGTCGGTTCACCGAACCGACACGACTATTAGTTAACAGACTAACTACTGTGTTTACTCAGCCGACCCACGTAGTCGGTCTCTAGACTTAGTCGGCTGATCGACTAAGTCGGTCTTCATTCAAGTTGACTTATGTTGACTTGCTCCTTCTACATCTCCCCCACAAACAAAACATTTCTTCGTCCCGAAGAAAAGGGGAGGTAAAAAAATAGATTAGAAGTACAAAAAAATAGATTGCAAAGGGAGACTGCTACTGAGGTGGGCTATGCAGACGAATAGTTGGTCTCTTCTGCACACAGACTTCGACTATTGATGGTGCTGTAATGGCAAGCTGGTGTTGAAAGTCCGTCCATGTATGCAAGGCTTTCTGAATGTCGATAGTCAGAGTAGTAAGATTTGAGAGTACCGACATCTTCTCTGCCATTACCATTTCTGCAATATTTTCCATGTTGGGGCCTAGCAACTGATTGTGTTCTTCCGCAGTCTCAAGGAGTCTCTTCATCTGCGGACAGATGTTGTCGACTTTCTCCAAGTTGGGAAGGGCATGCTGAACCCACTGGTGTGCCTCACATTTCAACTGCTGCAGCTTAGTGTTTTCCATCACTATTTGATCCTCGATTGTCTGCCTCAGTTCTGTCTCAGTCGACTTCCTTCTTTCCAAGGCCTGAATGCCTTGTCTGGTCTACCTCGTCTGACTATAGACCTGCCCATAATGAGTAGGCCATTCTCGGAGTACTTCCTCAGTTACAATGGATTCCTCCATGTGGTCTTGTATAATTTTGTGAGCCTCCGAGAATGCTGTGTGTTGAGTCAGGAGCAGTCGGACAGTTTCTTCTTTTTGCCCGGCCTTAGTCTCGTGGAGGTGGGTCTGTATGGTCGACACCAAACCTTCAAACAGCTGATATGCTCTATCCAGCGGTCGGTCGGTAGCAGCTTCGACCGGTCCTGGGGTAACAGTCTGTACAAGAGACCTGCATTTGTCGAGGAACTCGACTTCTTCTGTCTCCTTATCCTTGAGCTGTTTCCTTAGGCGGGTCGTCCTCCTCTTCGACTCTTTTGCTAGGGTGTTCGGTAGCTGGCCAACCTCTGAGTCGGTCAACGAGCTTACATCCCGTAAGCTGATCCTTAGCTGATCGGGTCTAGGAAGAGGTTCTGTTGGGTCCTTTGCTTGCTCTGTTGGTTTGTCGGGAGGACCTGCAGAAGTGGAAGGTGGATCAGAGGTCAAAGGGGTGTGTGTCGGAGGGGTTGGTTCAGTGGTCGGGGGTTTTTCGGTTTGGGGAGGTGGTATGTCCACCTCCGGCTGTGGTGATGATGGTGGTCTCGGCTGTGAATCAGGCGGTGGTGGAGGTGGTGGAGATGATGGTGGTGGGGGTGTTGGGAGTGGGGAGGAAGGGTTTCCTGATCCTGGTGGTGATGGAGAATGGTGTTGGGGACTTTGGTCGGAAGATATAACGTCTTCTTCCGGTGGGACTTGGTAGTCGGTGAAGGTCTGTTCATGTCCTGCAATGTCACCACCATCATGCACCCTTGTAAATACATTTGTTTGCTGGGCGTATATCTTGCTGCTGGCTTTCAAGGGTGTTGTTGTCCTTATTGTTTGGGCTAACTGGAATAGTGCAGGTAGCATTTGAAAGAAAGCTTTGAGTTCAGCGTCCGTGCTGGCCCTGGCCCTGAGTGCTTCAGGGATCACTCTTTCAAAGACTTCGGGGGACATGTCGGTCTGCTGCACTGGTGCTTGCTCCTCGACTATTTTAGTCGGAGATGGAGGGGGAGGAGTCGTCACCAGGTCGACCACATCTTCGGACAGTGGTGTTGTTTTGGCCTTCTTTGGTCGGCCTTCCGGTGCTCCTGCTTCGACAAAACGCTGAAACTGGGTTTCAACAGTTACTTTATTTGCTCTGGCATCCTCGACAATATCAAGTGTTGAGGCTGCCAGTTCGTCTTCGTCATCTGTGGAGTCAGCAAGGACAAGCTTGCGCTTACCTTTACCTTGCTGACGTTTTTGCAGTTTGATGTTCCTTCTGGAAATGGCGATCTCCTTTGCCAGTTTCTTGAGAATGCTCTGAGACACAGCATACTCAGGGTTGTCTTCCTCGACTTCTCCTGTCGGGGTCTGAGCGGGGTCGACCGTCTGAGTAGCCGGGGGAGCTGTTTGTTGTACTGGTTGTTGTGCTGGTGGTGGTGTCTGGTGTTGCTCAGTCGGAGGGTCCACGACTGGTGTAGTCGGATGCTTCACTGTTATGTGCACCCGACCAGGAGTGTCGGTCGGAGTATCCTCCGTCACAAAGGTGCTAATATACAAGTGCAGCTCGTAATCTTCCTCTTTCTCCTGGTCGGTCAGAGGTTCGACTATAGAGAAGTCGACCTGTTTTGCAGCCTCCGAGATTTGAATTTTGGTTTTTGTCTGCCTAGACAACTCCTGAAAGATCTGCTCGACTGTGGGATAGTAGTCGAGGTCCCTAGCATTGGAATCCTAAGTGTTTGACGACCATACGGATGTATGGTCGAGCTCCAGTTGGATGTGTGAGTCGGCGGGGAGGTGTCGTCGGATGTTCTGGGGCACCCTCCACCTTGTCGTGCGCAGCTTAAGGTGCTGGAACTAGTTTTCCATAAAGACCTTTCCTTGGTTGAGTTCATGCACAGTTCCTTTTTGGGAAAAGGGTTTGAACCTGTGCATCTCAAACCTAGTCGGCTCTCGGAAGAAAGGACTGCCTTCCGGACAGATATAATACATTGCAATCCAAATAATTAAGGAGGGGAATTTGATAATACCTCCTGTTTCCTGACAGCGCTCGCATATGGTTTTAACCAAGTCTGCGAGGTAGTCTGCCCATCGGAAAATGCGGCCATTGTTTGTAATCTGGTCGAGGGCATCCAGCATTTCCAGTTTGAGGTCACTGCTGCGACCAGCCAAGGTGAGAGTAATGGCGATGATTTTCGCCACAATCTGTGGTGTTCGTTCCTCGATCTGACTGATCATCAAACCCTTGGAATTTTTGCCCGACGTCGAACCTGTAAAGTGTTCGACTAGTCCTTCTTTCATCCCAATGGGGACCGGGTCACCCTGATTTGATATACCAGTCAGTCGGGAGATAACATCTCCATTAATGTCGACTGGTCGGTCAAAGTAAAATCTGCCGTTGTGGTAACGGCTGATGATGAATTTGACCGCGGCTTCCTTTGTACCAGTGAAGCTGTCCATGATAGGTGCGTTTGCATAGGAATATATGGTGCTATGCCTAACTTTCTCAGCCTGCGGGGTCATCCGTCGGTCTTCAAACGTCCATTCTTGAATCTCCGTCCATAGCTTTTGAAACGGAGCCTCCTGGACTTTCGCGTTTTGGATTCGCTTTAGTCGCTGGATTAGTGGTGAGTCTGCTGCTTGAAGTTCTTGAGCCTTAGCCGAAGCTCTGGTGCGTTTTGGTGCCATGGTTTCTGACTGCTCAGACTGGTCGGAATTCTTACAGGGTTCACAAATTTCAGTCGACTGGGAGTTCGAATGCTCAGTAGGTGCGTGGTGTGGTAAATGAACTGTGGGAGGTCCATTATTTATAGGCGCGGGTGGGGTGGAGTGTCGAACTGGGTGAATCAATGGTGGACTTGACAGGCCAACTGCAACACTCGAGTGCGATTTCGTGAATCTGGGGCGGGGCTCGAGGCCATTAATGTGGGATGGGATGCTCCAGGTCGGCTGTCGGTGTCGGTGGTGAGAATGGTCGACATGGTCGGTCGATGAAGATGGTCGATGGAAATGAAGTCGGTTGTCGAATGGGTGAGTGGCTGTCATGATGGTGGTTTCTGGGTGTATGGTTTATGGTTTTTGGAATTTTTGTATCTTTTTATAGGTTTTTGGTGTCAGTTAAGACCATTATATGATTTTTTATTTTTATTTTTTTTTTTGTATCGTTTAAGTCGGGCTCCATTAACAAGCTTCTGAAATACCAGGCCCTGTAATGTTTTTAGTCGAACCGACCCATTAGGATGTATTTCTTCGACAACGTAAGGTCCCATCCATTCTGTGTGAAGTTTCTTAGGCTTGCCTTTGACTTGACTGTTATACAGTAGGGCAAGGTCACCGAATGAAAGATTTTTGTTTTTGATATTACGGTCGTGCCAAGCTTTCTGCTGTTGTTTTTGTAGCTCTTGGTGCTGGATGGCCATGAGTCGATGTTCTTCCAATTTATTAAGTTGAAGTAACCTATCCTTCCTGGCCTGTTCGACATCGACGTGTAATATCTGTGCAACTATAGGTGCCTGTTGTCTGAAGTGCAGAGGTACGACTGCTTCTTGGCCATATACCAGTCGAAATGGTGTTTGATCAGTCGACCGTTTGTAGGCTGTCCTGTATGCCCATAAGACTGCAGGGATTTTCTCATCCCAATCATCTTTGTTAGCACTGCATATTTTAGTCAGTCCTTTTGTCAGGGTTTTGTTGAAAGCTTCAATTGCACCATTCGACTGAGGGTGGTAGGCTGTACTCTGTCGGTGGTCGATGTGAAACTTGTCGGTTATATTTTTGATAGTTTTGTTAACAAAGTGTGATCCTTGGTCGCTGATCAGAGTGAGTGGACATCCAAATCGAGTAATAATATTTTCATAAATGAACTTAGCAGCTACGTCACTTGAACAGGTCTCGACAGGTTCTGCTTCTGCCCATTTAGTAACATATTCGATTGCAGTGATAATATACCTTGCACCTGATCGTCGGGCTGGGACATGGAATGGTCCTATGAAGTCGATAGCCCAAATTTCGAATGTAAGACTAGGGTTCACAGATATCAGGGGCATTTCTGTACTCGGCAGTGGTCGACCAAGTCGTTGGCATCTGTCACATCGACTAACAAAGGTTTTACAATCCTTATGAAGCGTCGGCCACCATAATCCAGACTGTTGAATTTTCTTAGCAGTTGTGTCGGCCTGAAAGTGTCCTCCTGCTGGTCCGTAGTGTGCTTCGTGCATGATTTGCTCTCGTTCATGGGCAAGTACACATCTTCTAAGAACATCGTCTAACCCCATTTTGTATAGGAATCCG